>OX451735.1:1439698785-1440298785 GCA_948472305.1 Vicia faba | reverse complement strand
AACAGCTATGTGCACAATATTCCCACTAGGTTCCAACTCTGCTATCGCCTTTATGTCTTCAAGCGTCTCATCACTTTGCTGCTTAGTTGAAGATGAAGCTGATTGATCAATGCCGGAGTCTGAGCCAGATAATTGATGCCGAATTCTGGATGCAAGGTGATCCAATGAGACATAGTGTTACGCTTTATCCCTAACTTTTGCCTGGACCGCCCTTTCGGGTTTTCAGTCCACCGGGATACCCATTTTTGCCCAAGCCGCCTTTTCAGGTTTTCGACTTGCCGGGTGTACAGATTTTTTCATTTCATCCCTTATTTTTGCCCGAACCCTTTTGGTTCGCCTGGAAGCCCTTATTTTGGCCTAGGTATGTCAACCTAGCGGGTCTTTTATTCATGCGTAGTATCTTTTTACTATGTCTGCATTGGCGGGGTGAGGAAGGTCGTCACCATCCATGGTGGTTAGAATCATGGCTCCTCCTGAGAACACATGTTTAACCACAAATGGCCCTTCGTATGTAGGGGTCCATTTGCCCCGGGGATCACTTTGAGGAAGGATGATGCGTTTGATTACCAGGTCCCCAACTTGATACTCTTGTGGTCTGACTTTCTTGTTAAATGCCCTGATCATCCGTTTTTGGTACGTCTGACCATGACAGATAGCGGTGAGTCTCTTTTCGTCAATAAGGTTTAATTGATCAAGTCGAGTCTAGATCCAGTCATCTTCACTCAAGTCTGCATCCTTCATTATCTGGAGAGAGGGTATCTGGACTTCAATCGGCAAGACTGCCGCCATGCCATAGACCAAGGAAAAAGGAGTTGCCCCGGTTGACGTCCTTGCTGAGGTACGGTACCCATGAAGAGCAAACGGTAACATTTCGTGCCAATCTTTATAGGTCACTGTCATCTTCTGCATAATCTTTTTGATATTCTTATTAGCTGCTTCTACAGCCCCATTCATCTTCGGCCGGTAAGGAGAAGAGTTGTGGTGCTGTATCTTAAATTGCTCGCAGAGCTCAGTGATCATCTTGTTATTAAGATTGGTACCATTGTCTGTAATGATCCTTTCTGGGACGCCATACCGACAGATCAGGTTATGCCGAATGAAACGTGCCACGACGCTCTTGGTTACGATGGCGTAGGAAGCTGCCTCAACCCACTTCGTGAAATAATCAATTGCTACCAAGATGAAGCGATGCCCGTTGGATGCTGTTGGTCGGATCTCACCGATCATATCGATGCCCCACATTGCAAAAGGCCAAGGTGCCGTCAGGACGTTCAGAGGAACCGGAGGGATATGCACTTTATCAGCATAGATCTGGCATTTATGACAAGTTCGAGAATGTTGGTAACAGTCGGCTTCCATTGTGGACCAGAAATATCCTGCCCGAAGGATTTTCTTTGCCATGGTATATGTCCACTGGAATGTGTTCCGAATGTACCTTCATGCAGTTCTATCATGATCCTCTCTGCTTCAGCCTTATCCACGCAATGCAGTAGAGTTGAATCATGATTCCGTTTGTAGAGAATGTCGTTGCTGAGGAAGAATTTTGCCGCAAACCTTCTCATTAACTTCTTGTCATTGACAGATGCACCTTCAGGGTATTCCTGAGCTTCCAAGTATCTCTTCACCTCATGATACCAGGGTTTTTCAATCACCCTTTCGGCCTCAAGATCGCAGCAGTATGCAGGTTCGTCCAACTTCCAGATAATGATCCGGGGAGCCTCGTTGTCCCATTTAACTTTGAACATTGAAGACATCGTAGCTAGTGCGTCCGCTAACTGATTCTCCTCTCTTGGGAAGTGTTCAAAAGTTATCTCTTCAAAGTGGGGAAGCAAAGTCGACACATACTCCTTGTAAGGAATAAGGTTTGGGTGTTTCGTATCCCACTCGCCTTTGATCTGATTGATCACGAGAGAGGAATCTCCGAAGACACTCAGAAACTTGATCCTTAAATCGATTGCAGCTTGAAGACCCATGATGCACGCCTCATACTCCGCCATGTTGTTGGTGCAGTTAAAACACAGCCGGGAAGTGAGTGGAGTATGAGTTCCTTTGGGGGATATGATTACAGCGCCGATACCATTACCTAAAGCGTTGGAGGCTCCGTCAAAATGCATAGACCATCGGGATCCTTCCTCAGGTCCTTCATCCGGTCCAGGCACTTCACAATCAGTTACTACCATGATATCTTCGTCTGGAAATTCAAAGTTCAATGATTGGTAATCGTCCACAGGTTGGTGTGCCAAATGATCTGCCAGTACACTTCCCTTGATTGCTTTCTGAGTTGTATACTGGATATCATATTCTGTCAAGATCATTTGCCATCTTGCTATTCTTCCAGACAGAGCAGGCTTTTCGAATATTTACTTGATGGGATCCATCTTTGAAATCAACAGAGTAGTGTGAGTCAACATATACTGTCTCAGCCGGCGAGCAGCCCATACCAAAGCGCAGCAAGTTTTCTCGAGCAGTGAGTAACGAGACTCACAGTCGGTAAACTTTTTGCTCAGGTAATAAATAGCGTGCTCTTTTCGGCCAGACTCGTCATGCTGCCCCAGCACACACCCCATTGAGTTGTCAAGCACTGTCAAGTATAGTATCAGAGGTCTCCCTTCCACTGGTGGCATAAGAATGGGTGGCTCTTGGAGGCACTCCTTTATCTTTTCGAAAGCAGCCTGACATTCATCGTTCCAACGTACTACTTGATCTTTCTTCAGTAATTTGAAGATTGGCTCACAAGTAGCAGTTAGATGTGAGATAAATCGGGCAATGTAATTTAGTCGTCCCAGAAAGCCTCTGACTTCTTTCTCTGTCTTGGGAGTCGGCATCTCTTGTATGGCTTTTACCTTGGCAGGGTCCACTTGAATTCCCTTGTCGCTTACAATGAAACCTAGCAATTTTCCAGACCTCACCCCAAAGGTGCATTTGTTGGGATTCAACCTCAGCTTGTATAACTTCAATCGGTCAAACAGCTTCCGCAGATGGTCAAGGTGTTCCTCCTCAGTTTGAGACCTTGCAATCATGTCATCGACATATACCTCAATCTCATGATGGATCATATCATGAAATAAAGCAACCATGGCACGTTGGTAGGTTGCCCCAGCATTTTTCAACCCGAATGGCATGACCTTGTAGCAGAAGGTGCCCCACTGAGTTACAAAGGTATTCTTTTCCATATCTTCCGGAGCCATCTTGATCTGATTATACCCTGAAAATCCATCCATGAAAGAGAACACCTTGTGTTGAGCGGTATTGTCAACAAGAACGTCGATGTGAGGCAGAGGGAAATCATCTTTGGGGCTTGCCCTGTTTAAATCCCTGTAGTCTACACACATTCTGACCCTACCGTCCTTCTTCGGCACTGGCACCACGTTGGCAACCCATTGAGGATAAGAAGTCACTGCTAGAAACCCGGCATCGAATTGCTTCATAACCTCATCTTTGATCTTTTCGGACATCTCTGGGCGTATACGGCGGACCTTTTGCTTTACCGGAGGGCAGTCTTCCTTGGTAGGCAGGTGATGAACTACAATGTTGGCGTCCAAACCAGGCATGTCTTCGTAGGACCAAGCAAAGATCTCCATGTAATCATGTAGCATCTGGATCAATCGTTGCTTCACGCTGAGCTCTAAATTGGCACCAATCTTGACTTCTTTTCTATCTGTCTCAGTACCCAGGTTAATCGTTTCCACCGGCTCTTCATGCGACTGAATTGCTCTTTCTTCCTGGAGTAGCAATCTTGCGAGTTCACCAGGCACTTCGCAATCATCTTCACCTTCGTCTTCGGCCAAGTTGATCGGATTCTCGAAGTCATAACTGGTGGTAGCAGAGCCGTTACCAGTGAGATCCAGAGTGGATTGAAACCTGTATAAGTGAGTGTGTGTAAATATAGCTGTTTTGCAATATATAACACAGAAAGAAAAAGAGCACAAGATTTGAAATGCAACAAACGTCCAATGTTTTGATTAATGATATATGGAAATGTCATACAAAAAAGCCCTCACAAATGGAGCTACGGTGCCCCGGGTAGGACACCGAGCCAATACAAGTTTCAACATATTGTTTGTTACAAATTGAAAATCAAAAGAGTTAATTACTGCGTGACAAATGTAATAGGTGTAAAATCCTTTGCCGTCCAGTTTCTTGGTCCGTTGTTGGTGGTTGGATAGATCCAACTGTCAAATTCCGCTTCCTCTACGTCCTCCTCGATAGCATTCACCCTTGGATTGGTGATGAACACCGGAGCATTTCTGATCCTTTCCTTGCGCACAGCCCTCTGAGCCTCTGCAGTGAAGCCCAGCCCAAACTTGTCGTTCTTTTGAGTGAAGTCAGGAAGCTGACCCCAGTTTGCACTTTTGCCTTTCTCGATTACAGCCCGGGCATCCTTCAAGGAAGCCATCTTCAGAGGAAAGTCTTCTTCAACCACTGTCTCAGCTGACGCTAATGTTGGAGGAACCTCCTCAAAATGCTGAAAGGGGGTTTCAATAAACTCCCCGTCCATCTCGATATACCGGAATGAATTCAAGTGACTTACCATGTATTCCTCCTCACCCTGCACAGTAACAATCTTCCCTTTGACAGGGTATTTGAGCTTTTGGTGTAGAGTGGATGTTACTGCCCCAGCCTTGTGAATCCAGGGTCGACCCAACAAGCAGGAATAAGATGGACGAATATCCATTACATAGAACATTGAGTCGAAGACTTGGGAACCCACACGAATAGGAATGTCTACCTCACCGTGCACCATCCTCTTAGAACCGTCGAAGGCTCTAACAATGATGTTACTAGGTTTTAATTCTAGGCCCTCACAATCCAAGCGATCCAATGCCTTTTTGGGCAAAACATTCAGGGAAGAACCGGTATCCACCAACACGTGTGCGAGAGTAGTGCCCCTACACTCTATAGAGACATGCAGGGCGTCATTGTGATTTTTCCCTTTGGCGGTAAGGTCAGCATCTGAGAACCCCAAACCATTGTCAGCTGTCAAATTGGCCACACAGTCACTGAACTGATCTGCAGAGGTCTCTTGCGGCACATGGGCCGTTTTCAGAAATGAAATCAGGGCTTTTGCATGGGCCTCTGAGCATAGCAGCAATGATAGCATAGAGATTTTGGAGGGGGTATGCCCCAACTGTTCAACAACATTGAAGTCACTCTTTTTAATGATTTTAAGGATTTCCTCCATCTCTTGTTGGGAGGCTTCAACAGCAGTCTTTTTTGGTGCCTCCGTCCTGGCAGGCAAATCGGTAGCAACTTCTTTGCCCCGAGCATCAGAGGACTCGGCGGCAGTAGTAGACACAGGAACTTGATTTGGAACATGCACACTTGTGGGTGTGATGATAAGAGGCTTTCGGATAACTGGCGGTGCAATGTTAGGCGAGAAAAGCCTGCCACTGCGAGTAATCTTGGCGGGACCAGTGATGTTACTGATATTGGTACCGGTGTTGAACTTCTGCTTCACTCCAAGCACATACACGTCTGCCCCATAGTGCCATGGGACAGCCTTATCAGACTCATAGGGGAGAGGCCCCGGAACAGTAATAGTAATGGGTGCAACAGACATAATTTGGACTGGCTTCCTCGGGGGAGCCTTGGTAGGATTGTTGAAAATTGTGACGACAGATACTTCTTCAGCGGAAACAAACGGAACAACAGTTTTCTTGAACAAAATTTCTTTGCTATCCATCAGGCTTTGGATGCCTGATTTCAGCAGCGGACAACCGGCAGGGATAACAGCACACAGGAGGCAACCCTTGCTACAGCCTGGAAATAAACCGGCTAGTAGTAAGTTCCTCTTAACAGTCAATAGAGGGGTAGCAACATCATCTATCGAAACAGAATACAAATCTTCCTCAATGGCATTTACTCTATGCTGGGGCATAGGAGCAGTTACAACATTTGGCCTCTCAGGCGCCTCAAACTGAATTTCCTTCGCATCGATAAGGTCTTGCACCTTATTTCTCAGGGCCCAGCAATCATCAGTAGTATGCCCGGGGCTATCAGAATGATAAGCACAACGGGCATTCGGGTTATATTTAGGAGATGCAGTGTTCACGGCCTTCGGAGCCTCTTTGATGGTCACCAAGTTGGTTGATAACAGTTGCGGTAAGATTTGTGACAAGGTCATACTCAGACGAGTATACTGCCTCTTGGGCCTTTCACCTCTTTGTTGATTGTACTGCTGAGGAGCAACAACAGGTTTTGAAATGACCAAGGCATTGACAGCTTGGCGGCTTTCTGGCTTGACTTGTCTTCTAGGACCATAGACTGCACTTGCTTCTTTCTTGAAAGGCCTCTTCTCAGTACTTGCGGAGGCAGCTTTTTGTATCTTTCCTGACCTGATGCCAGCTTCTATCCTTTCACCCGTCAGAATCAAATCCGTAAACCCAGCTGAGGAATTGCCAACCAGATGATTGAAAAATGAAGTAGACAAGGTCCCTAGAAACATATCAACCAGCTCACGATCAATCAATGGAGGCTACACCCTGCCAGCCAAATCTCTCCATTTTTGTGCATATTCTTTGAACCCTTCGCTCGTTCCTAGAGACATACCCTGAAGTTGGGTACGCGTAGGAGCGAGGTCAGAATTGTATTAATATTGTCTATAAAATGCGGTTGCCAAATCTTCCCAATGTCGGATACTAGTTCCATCTAGTTGATAGAACCACTCAAGCTGTGACCCCGAAAGGCTATCTTGGAAGAAGTGAATCCAAAGGTTCTTATCTGCCGTGTAAGGTTGGATCTTCCTTACGTACGACCTTAGATGCAGCTTTGGACAGGAGGCCCCGTCATATTTGGCAAAGGCAGGCGCCTTAAACTTGTGTGGGATTACTACCCCGGAAGATAACCCCAAATCTCCGAAATCCAGCCCCGGCACATTCTGAATTTCCATGGCGTTCAAGCGGTCCTCTAATTGCTTGTATCTGTCAGCAGCAGGTGGGTATTGTTCGTCATTGTAGTCCGTCTCGTTGTCAGAGACTGCAGGACTAGGAGCTCCTCCCCCTTGGGGACTGTCTTTCTCTGCAGAGGAAGTAGTTGGATCAGCCTCGTTATGGAGTGTGTTCCCAAACCTGCGTCCAGTGTTGAATAACGCAGTCCCCTTTTTCTTCTTCTTCTTTAGGAGCAAAGCCTTCAACTCTTGCTGACCTTGGGCCAGGCTCAGGACCATCTCTTGAAACTGGGCACTTTGGGCCTGAAGGGCCTTGATTGCTTGCTCACTGGATGAATCTGGATTCATGATGACTGTTCCAAATAAACAGCGAAGTAGATTAAGCAACCTGTAGAAAAATGGGTACCTGTTATGCACATGATGCATGAGATGCTATCTATGCAATGCATTCAAGGGTTTTAGAAATTCACAATTGTTGCAGACAAAAAGAACGCACGTCATATTAATAAGAAAAGATTTGTTAGTACATAAATGCCCCATGGGCCAAATATTACAAAAACAACTTCTCAAGGTAAAAAGACGTTGCGCATTCTCTTTGGCGCAATGTAGGTGCTGAGGGCCTCTTGCTCATGGAGTCGACAAGTGAGCTCTAAAACCTTCTTCTAGCTGGCGTAGAAGCTGGCTTCAAAAGTGTTCCGTTCCTCCTTGAGTTGGATCCAACTCTTCTGCATCTCCTCCCACGATGTAGGCATGTCAGGATGTAGGATGGTGTAGGGAACCTCTCCTTCCTTGACGGGCTCTTTAATCACAGGGAGAACATGAGGATAAGGCATCATTAGACTCTGGGCTCGGGCTCGTACCCACTTGAGATAAGGTTCAAGAGGGATGGAGTTCTTGTGTCCCAGTGTCTTGCTATCAACCTTGTTGGGCCTCCCCCAAGCTCTGATGAATCGTTGGCAAAGTCCTTGCGCATCGTTGTCGAAGTCAAAAACTAGGTCAGGAATCAACATGTCGTGAGGACCATCTCTTCGTGCATATCCAAATTGCCTCAAAGCTAGGCAAGGGTTGTAGGTGATACCTCCTCTGATTCCAAGTAAAGGAACATTAGGAAACTCTCCACAACGGTCGATGATGATGACATTTTCTCTGGACCGAGAACACCAATGTACATTAGAGTGAGTAAGAGTCATCAACCGTTGGGACCACCTTGAGCCTTGGTCATTCTTCAGGACAGATTGTGGAAGGTGCGAAATAAACCACCTTGCAAGGAGAGGAGTACATCACATGAGAACACCCCTCTTTCTCATTGTTCGTGTGTAAAATGAGTGAAGAATGTCCCCAAGCAATGTTGGTATTGGATTTCTGGACAAGAAGATTTTGACGGCGTTGACATCTACCAATTGGTCAGAATTTGGGAACAAGACCAACCCATAGATAAGGAGTGCCACAATCTCTTCAAAGGCTTGTAGGTCCAATGAATTCCAACACTCTTGTGCCTTCTCAAACAAGAATTTTGCTAAGAAGCCTTTGACACCGCTTCTAGTTTCCCAATGCCCCTTGATGTCAGAAGGTTGTAGATGTAATGCTCGAGCAACATCTTCCGACTTTGGTTCCTTTTCCGTACCGTTGAAAGGTAATTGAGTGAGGATAGGAATTCTCAGGAGTTGAGAAAATTCCTCCAAAGTGGGTACCAACTGGTAGTCAGGGAAAGTGAAACAGTGGTGAAGAGGGTCAAAGAACTGGAATAGCACTTTCATCATGTCTTCTTCAATGTTGGTGTTGACTAAGCTGAGAAGTCTACCATGTCTTTCACTGAAGGATGAGCTTTCCGGAATTCTTGAGGTGAGCTCCTTGAGTTGAGGAGAGATTCTCACAAGGTTAACTTGGATGGTTTTTCTGCGAGGAATTTCCATGACCTACAAAACAAGAACAAAGATGAAGATCTAAACCCTTGAAGTGGTTAGTAAATGCATATGATGCTTTATGATGTTCATGATGTATGCACAAACATATGTACAAGCAAATCACACCAAGCCCTAGTTTCAGGCTTGCATGGGGTTTCATAGGTAAGTACCCTCTTGAGTGTAGTTGGCTTAAAAACATGTCCTATAAATAGTAATCGGGTTCTAAAGAGCTCAATATCACTGGATTATTTTCATTGTTCATTGTTTTGGTTTAGCCACTTAACTAGCGACCAAAATATTCCAAGAAAACAACCCTCAATGAGTGTAGTATCGAGTATCTACCAACTTCGGACTGCACCAAAGCCGGTCATCTCACTACCCCTAATAAAAGGCCAAGATGGTCAAGTAAGGTTCTAGGTCATTAGTGCTTAGTGACATCACTCAGCGGCCCCGTACTCTCCTTGATTGAACTCAAGGGTTACCGGTACTCACAAATATGTCGCACTAATATAGCTATTTCTTCGACCGTGTCGGTATACCCCGCACAGTTTCCACAACGTATTGCTATCTATGAATGTTTCCCAAAATCCGGGTGTAGGATTGTAAGCCCAAACAAAAGAGCCAAGATATAAAGCAATCAATTCAAACAATTAGTCATGCAAGAGGGTGATCTAAGCCCTAAGGTTACTCCACTTTTAAATTTCTCCCCAGTAGAGTCGCCAGTTCTGTGATACGGTGGGAGAACTGACTATGGTTTTGCGTTTGTTTTCGCAAATGTTTCGGTTGAGCAAGAGTCGCCACCGACTTTTTATTTTATCCTAAGGAAAGGTTAAAAAGCACAACAAAAACCTTTGAGATGTTTTCTTGGGTTCGGGGAGTAGATTATAGAAAGGGAAGGTATTAGCACCCTTTATATCCATGGTTATCCATGGGCTCTTAGTTACTTACTTAGATCAACTTGCCTTAATTTTCAATTGTTTGAAATGGTGCTTTGTGTGTGTGGGTTTGAAAATGTTTTTGAAAAGAGGCCAATGTGGTGGCAACCTTTGTAATGATCCATGTTGGGATGTATACAAAGGTGTATGTCTTTTGAAAAGGTTTTCATTTGTTTTTGAAAGTTTATTTTGAAAGTGTTGTGAGGTGTGGTTTAAAAATAGGCAAGTGTTTTGTTTTGCAAGTTTGATTCAAGTAACTAAGAGGTTATCTACTCCTAAATTTCTCAAAGATTTCTCCTATGTTTTTAACCCTTTTAACAATTTTGTTCCACCATTGCATTTGGTGGACAATCTTGTGTTAGGATGTGAAAAGGACGGGCGCGGGTCATCGTTTAGACCATAATTGCAATGGTGCCAAGTATCTTTGGGCAATGTTTTCTTTAAGGGACTTGATCATTTTTTAGGCAACTTTCGAAAGCGTCATCGAGGGACTATGATCATTTGAATTGTTTTGTTTTGCCCAAAGAGACCTAACATGCAATATGGCCCATTTATTGAAGGCAACAAGTGGAATACCCTAGGGGTGCAAGTGTGATTTGTGTTGTCCATTTTCATGCTTGTTTATCTTGAAATTAGGTCAAACTATTTTTGTTGTTTTTGATTCGCATACAAACCCTAATTCTAGCATGGTATAATTAGAAAGCATTAAAGTGCGAAAAATAATGTCCTAAACTATTACAACACAATATATGGGAAGGGGGTACAAATGTTCAAATGGAGGTATTTTGACAAGGAATTTAAACCTAGACTATTACATCAATTTGGGAATTTACAAGATATTTAATATACAATAATTAAATAAAATAAGAATAAATATGCAAGATGCAAAATATGTTTTTTATGTGTATGAAAAAGAGTATTTTTTATATGTCAAATAAACAAAATAAAAAGTATCAATTTTGGATTTTTTTATGCATTTAGGGCAAAACCCTAATTTATTTAATAAAAGGTATTAATTATTTAATATGTACAATATTTATTTATTATATACAAAAATAAAATAAAAATGAAATATATTTGTCAAAAAGGTATTTTTTAATGTTAAATATTAATAAAAATAAAAATGTGTATATTTTGTATTATTTACTAAATATGCTAATAAATATGTATGTATTTATTTTATATGATAAATATATTAAATATATACAAAAATAATAATATTTAGTATTTAAAAAAAGTATATTTTATATAAAATATTTTCAGAAGATAATATAAAATAAAAATAGAAAATAAAATGTGTTTACATTATTTTAGTATTTTTTTCAAATAAAAGTGTTTAAGTATTTATTTTATGTACAAATATTAACCTAAACAAATAAATGCCTAATAAATATAAAAATGGTGTGAAAAATATTTTTTATATTTTTAATATTATAAGAAAAAATAAATAAGTCAGAACAAAAAGAAAAAGATAAAAAAATCATGAAAATAAGCATAATGGGCCAGGGGGGTGTGTGTGTGAAAATGAGGTGTAAACAGAAATAACAAATCAAGCCCAGCCCAATGACCCTGTCATCTTCAACCTCCAACATTTTTGTTCAAGAAAACACGCGTTTTCTATCTTCCAATTCCTTGATCTTTTGCCAAATCTTCCAACATGAAACCTGTAGAGCTTGAAGCCACGATTCCAGACATATAAAGAAATCAATCTAACTCTCAGAAATGAGAGAGAATTTCTTCTCCCCCAATTTCTGACCTAGTTTTTGTTCCATGTTCAGACATTAAATTCTCACAGCACACATAATATAAATGAAAACTAATTACATGGACATGTTCAAGGCTATGAATGTGACATGTTTTCTTCACAAACCTAAAGCTAACAATGCCTGGATAGAGAGATACGAGTTCATGAACTTACCTGTTCAGTTGAAGTTGTATCTGGTGATGGAGGTGTCTTCAATGCAAGGTGATGATTGGTACAGCTTCCTTGATGTCCAGGGATGCTATTCCAAGCTTTACTTTGTCTTAAAACCAAGTGAATCGTGCTATGGAACTTCAACTGCAAAACAAGAAAATGAAAATGGTGATGTTGCTTGGGAGTGTTACAGGTCGTGTTTGAGGTTTGGAATAGTTTCAATGGATGATGTGGGATGTGTTTGAAGTGGTTTTAGCAAGAATGCATGAAAGGATTGAGCTATGGAACTCAAACTGCAGGGATGCCCTGTTTTGGGCAGTTCAATGGTGATTCTGTGAATGGGAAGGTGTTGGAGATGGTTCACTCATGTTCTAGCTCAGAATGGATGTTTTGAAAGTGTACAAAGTCTTTTCTTAAGCTTGTGTTAACTGAGATGAAAGTTGTGTAAGTTATGGCAAGTTTCTTCAACTTTAAGCAACCAATGTCCACTTGAGTTTTTAGACAGGTAGAGGCCCCCCTAATGTGCTGCAAACCTTGGCCTTGATCAGTGTAATTAGCCCATAAACTTGTGCCAAGGAGATTTGAACTGTACTTGCTTGGATTTGCATTTGACATAAAGTCCTACTTTTCAAGAATGGCTAATTTGCTTTTTCTATTTATGGCTTAGTTTTGTATACAATGTTTGAACACACAAAACAACACCCTTGCACAAAGGATTGGAATTAAATTAAGGAGTGTAGATGAGATAAAAGACCTGTAATCAAGGAAAGTAAGCTGAATTCAAAATGGCACAAATGTATGAACATGTAACTTGGCCAAATCAAAAGTGAGTTTTTCCCAACTTGCCAAATTCGATTCTCCCTAACCATGAGGTTGTTTGATGAGTTCTTTGACATTTTGGAAATCTTGGAATGTGTACTACAATCCATCTTTGAAATGCAAATTGAAATTCCAAGTGGAAGTATGTGAAAAATGGTCTTGAAGTTAGGTAAAAACCTTGCCTAAAATAGGTCAAATTTTCTCTAAGTTAAGAATGGTTTGGTGCCCTTGTTCCAAAAATTGTAACTTGAGCTACAAGCTTCTTTTTGGAAAACTTTGTGAATAAAAGTTGTAGATTTTGCAATAGGCTACAACTTTCATGTTTTGACTTTTGCTTGAATCCAAATGAATCTTGGTGAGAAAGTGGGACAAAGTTAGGAAAAAATTAGGGTTTTTCATAACTTAGAAAAATTCTAAGTTATGAAAAATCTTCATTTCAAACCCTAATTTGCAATTCTTGATTTCTTGATGAACAAGTTTCATGATTTGACATGTTTTGATGAAAAATGAATCTTGACACTTGATTTTGACCAAAAAGTCAAAGTTTGACTTTTCAGTATATAGTCAAAATTGATCAATTGACTGGGAAATTCAACTGTCAATCTTGTGCATTTGGGATCTTTTGAACTTGTTGAGTGTGTCAAGACAATTCCATGGGGCCCTTGAGTCCATATGTGAGCTTGATTCGCCATTGGCTAGGTCAAACAGTCAAAAATTGCCTTTGTGCAGTCAAAACCCTAAAAATGACCATTTTGCCCTTTTGGTGATCTGATCAAATTTCTTGTGGAATTGTGATCCAAACTTGATCAAATGGTCCATGTGAGTTCATAATGTTGATGTGGGTCAATTTTCATGAGATTTGACTGTCAATTGGCCACAGTTGACTTTTTCCCCAATACAACTGCTTTCTAGGTCAACTGTCCAATTGACTGGGCAAAATTTAGAATCAAGACTTGAAACTTGGTATGGATAAACTTGAGAGTCCCACATGAAGCATGAAAGTCATCTTAGGCATTTTAGGTCAAAATATCTTTGTGCAAACACAAACCCTAATTTGGGTCAACAGTGCAAGGAGAAGTCTTGAGCAGAGGAAACCCTAATTGGATCTTGAGCTCCAAGGGTCTTGTGATGAGAAAATGTTGAGGAAATGGGAGGGAAAATTTTGGGGTACAACAGGTATGCTATATTAGTATAACCTTATGTTTGTTGGACAAATTTTGGGGTATTCCAAGTATTCAATAAACTCCCAATCAGAATGCGTAAGACTCGCGTTTTCTCACGCTATTTGATTGGAAGATAGTTGAATAGGGGCAGTTGTCGTACCCCAAATTTGTCCTGCCTCGATGATTTGTATTTTTCAAGATTAAAATAATAAAGAAAATTTTAAGGATGGTACAACAATATTTGATGACCCATTCTTAAAATTTAAGTCAACCAGGGGGTATATTTCAATTCAGGGAAAATGGGGTTCTCTAAATCAGAAAGACCCGTTTATCCGTAGGCCCGTTTACGAAGCATGTTGGCTAATGGCCCATGCGATTCAAATATGGGAATATGTTTCAATAATAATTATTAATTTATTAAATTATTAAGTCCACTTAAGGTTAAGTTGTTGTTAGTAAAGAAAGGGGGTGTATAATATATTAAAGCCCGTTTAAGTTCTTTTAAATTAGCCCATTTGTCATATTATTTTAGAAGAGATTGGTATGAAAACATTCTATGTTATTATAGTGAATTTACTAAAATAATAAAATCTTTTATAAAATTATAAAAATACTTGGTTATTAGATGTTTTTTATTAAGAGTTTTATTTAAAAAAATTGGATGGATCAATTTGTTAAAACCATTTAGGCCCAATTAATGTCTTTTGTTTATTGTTATTTAAAAAAAACAAAAACGTTAGTATTGAAACCATTTTTGTTTATTAGATATTGAGTTTTAAAATCATTTATTAAAAATTATTTGAAAACCTGTTTTGAAGGGCAAAATATTGGGCCCAGTTTGTATCAAAAGGGAGTATGTGTAATAACAATTGTTGTTGGGCTGAGGAAGAATTTTGTTATAAGGCCCAATTGCAAAAACGCAGGATAGACAGTAAGCTAATTAATGAAAGGCCCAATTCGTAATTAATAACATTTGCTGTTCCAATTAGCCAGGATTTTACGCACGTTTTGTGGCATGAACATTTAATGTTCAAATTAACAGCTAAAACAAATCTTTTAGCAGCTCAAAATCCAAAATATTTTATTGAATCAAATCTACAAAACGCAACAATATCCAAGCCCAGAATCTCAGATTTACATTTCAAATCTTTACAGAAAAATCAAAGCTAGTCCATTTTTTTACTATAAGATCTGAAAATCACTAAATCAAATCTGATCATAATTGTTCATTACAAATCTCAGATAGTATACAAAAATAAATACATAGAATAAATAAGAAATGATAGAAAACTAAACTAAAACCCTAATTTCTTTTTAATCCCTAAAATCAAGGCTATGTTTGAAATTTGTAACAACAATTGAAAAAACCTATATAAACTAATTGATGAAAATACAAAAGGGGAGGAATCGATATACAGAGGATTCAGAGCTTGAATACAGAAGGAGAAAAAGGCTAATACAGGAAGAATATGGAGAGAGTCAATACGAAGACATGGTAGAAGATATACAGTGAAAGAAGCTTGAATCTGGAAACAAATTGAAACCGCGAGAATAACACGAACTAATCATTGAAGAAGACGTAAAAGGGGCGATTATTGTTTCATTATCTGAAACCCTAATCTTCCTTGATCCGTCACCATTTATCCAATCGTTTTTCCAGTCTCACTCCACTGTCACCTGCCAAACACACGAAGAAGTGGAAGGATTAGCGAATCAGACACTTGAAGAATAAGGGAGTTAGAATCGAAAGGGGTAAAACCAATTTAATTTCCTTATTTTTTGTTGTTTGTTTTGATTTTGACTGAGGGTTTATGGAAGTAAGAGAGCGCCTCCGACGTTGGTTTGGAGCATTAAGGTTACAGAGGAGAGAGTGTTAGGGTTATGGAATGAGAGAAGGAAAGGGTTGAAACGCAGAAGAGAGAAAGAGATGATTTGTTGTAAAAACAAATAATTGTGAAATGAATAAAAACAAAAATGTGTGTTCCATTCAAATCTGGTACACGCACGTACATAATAATAATCGTGCTCCTTTTAAATCCATATGTGTGATCACGATCGGACGGTCGTAGGCCAAGTCCCACCTTAACTCCCATACACCACGCCGCACACAATTTGTCTGGGTTCCTCCAACTACATAGTGGGCCTAAGCCTAATTGATTTCGCCACCCCCTTATGCAATAATTATTAAAATGCAAAACAATCAACACCCCCCTTTCAGAAATGTTTTGGGCCTAGCCCAACATAACTATTAGCACCCCCCCTGTTATACTTCATAACTAAAAATGCACCCCCTCTTGAATTTAAATTATTTTATATTTTTAATTATTATATTTTTAATTCTAGTTTCTTTTATATTATTTATTTCTTTTTCTTTATGATAATTATCATTATTATTAATATTAATTTTTATTATCATATTTTATTTAATATTTATTTATCATGTAAATAAATTATTTTATTTAAAACTCATGAATATATTTTCTACATATTTGCATTAAATATTTTTATATCATGTATTAATTAAGATTTTTGCAATTTATATGATTTAAAAAATATCCAACAAATCTCAAACTATTTTCCGCAAATAAACTAATTTAAACAATTTTTTTTGCTAAAGGGTTCCAAACGAATTTTGACTAATCGCGCATTTAGTCCATATCTCCGCAATCTCTACAACCGGTCAAAACGCGAGGTGATTCAAAATACATTTGCAACCCCTAAAAAACACCAACCTCATATGAACTACGAATTGGGACTCTGATTCCTCATAAGAGGATACGTAGGCATACGATCAAAAATCGTAGTGAGTTCCCTTATAAAAAAATTAAACCATTCCTCCTAATTAAAATTTAAAACCCTCTTCTACCCGAACTTAAACCTAAAACCTAATATCCTTGTGAACAAGGTATATGAAAGGTGCCTAACACCTTCCTTTCGTCTAATAAGAGTCCGAAACCTAGAATCTTTGTCTGCGAATTAGGGTTTTCTGTTAGATTCCCTTCCATAGGATAAAAACTAATAGTGGCGGCTCTGATTTAAAAACCAGTCGCAACAAAGCTCTTCTTAGATCTCTAGACGCGTGATATGTGAATATAGATGGATTTGAAGAACCAACAGATATTGGGGGATATATGGCAGCTCAAAATAAGGCATTGAAAGAGACGCGATCGAAGGATAAAATGAAATTATACATGTTTTTAAGGGTTGTAGACGAATCAGGCTTTGAAAAGATTGCTGGTTCGACTACGTCGAAAGAAGCATGGGACACATTAGAAAAAGTGTTCAAAGGATCAGATCGAGTGAAGCAAGTTCGACTCCAAACTCTTCGTGGCGAATTGGAGAAGATACAGATGAAGGAGACATAAATTGTATCTGACTATATCACACTTATACAAAAGGTGGTGAACCAACTCACCAGAAATGGAGAAACAATAACTGATGCACGAGTTGTTGAAAAGATCTTAAGATCTTTAACAGACAAATTTGAGAATATAGTGTGTGCAATAGAAGAATCGAAGGACCTTTCAATGCTCTCAGTCGAAGAGCTCACTGGTTCTCTCGAAGCACATGAACAACGAAGGATGAAAAAGAAGGAAGAAGCAATTGAAGAAGCAAATCAAACCAAGGAGTCGAACAAAGATAAAAGGTACTCTTTTCTCAAAAATTTTGAGGAAGAGGACGTGGACATGGAGGTCGTGACAGTGGTCGAAGTGGTCGAGGCAGCAACTTCGAAAGAGGACAATCGAACCAAAAAATTTAGCGTGGCAGAGGACGTGGTCAAAGAGGTGCTCGATCGAACCACACCAACTTTTAATGCTACAAGTGTGGGAAGTATGGTCACTACGCAAAGGATTGCAACTCCTACAAATGTTACAACTTTGATAAAGTGGGACATATTGCAAAAGATTGTCGAATTGAAAAGAAGATTGAAGAAACAACCAATCTAGCCTTGGAACCTGAAGCAAGTGAAGGCTTTCTCCTGATGGCTCAAAACGAAATCAACACTAATGATGACAATGTTTGGTATCTTGACTCAGGAGCAAGTAATCACATGTGTGGTTACAAACACCTATTTAAATAAATGAAGAAAATTGAAGATGGTAATGTATCTTTCAGAGATGCATCGAAAGTGAAGGTTGAAGGAAAGGGCACAATCAGTTACTTGAAGAAGGATGGCTTGATTGGATTAATCGAAGATGTTTACTATGTGCCAGATCTCAAAACCAACATCTTGAGTTTGGGACAACTTACAGAAAAAGGTGTTTTAATACTTACGAAAGATCGAATATTGCATTTGAAGGACAAAATAGGACATCTGATCGCCCGTGTCAAAATGGAAAGAAATCGAATGTACAAACTGAACCTGAGGAATGTTCAAGAGAAATGTCTGCAAGTCAAAATGAAAGAAAAAGCGTCACTATGGCATATACGCTTTGGTCATCTACATCACGCTGGTTTGAGAAGGTTGGAAAAAAGAAACACGGTGCATGGACTACCAGACATGGATTATGAAGGAAAGTTTTGTGAAGAATGTGTGCTCAGCAAACAAACAAGAACCTCATTTCAAAAGAAGGCATAATATCAAGCTAAACATATTCTCGAATTGATTCATACTGACATATGTGGGCCAATCACTCTAGAATACTTCAGTGGAAAAAGGTACTTAATTTCCTTTATCGACGATTTCTCATGAAAGACCTGGATTTATTTCTTGAAAGAAAAGTCTGAAGCATTAGAGGTGTTCAAAAAGTTCAAAGTAATGGTGGAGAAGGCAACAGACATACATATCAAAGCGATTCGATCTAACAGAGGTGGTGAGTACACTTCGACGGGCTTTATGAAGTATTGTGAAGAGCAGGGCATTAGGAGATTCCCAACTGCACCATATTTACCTCAGCAAAATGGTGTGGATGAAAGAAAGAATCGAACTATTCTTGACATGATTCGATCAATGCTTAAAAGCAAGAACATGTCAAAATAATTCTGGGCAGAAGTTATACAATGTGCTGTTTATGTTCAAAATAGATGTCCACATTCGAAGTTAGAAGATAAAACACCACAAGAAGCATGGAGCCGACAAAAGCCAACAATTTCTCATCTTAAAGTATTTGGTAGTGTAGCTTATGCACATGTACCAGGTCAAGGAAGAACAAAACTTGAAGACAAAAGTCAAAAGTATATATTCATTGGATATGATGAGAAGACAAAAGGGTATAAGCTATTAGACCCCATAAGTAAGAAACTTATCGTGAGTAGAGACGTTCAAATAAATGAAGCAAGCAAGTGGGACTGGAACAATTTGACAGAAGTTATTGATGCAATCGAAGAATCATCTATAGCTGCACCAACAAGAATTTCAATAGAATATGAAGATACTAAAGATGAAGTTGAACCTCTACAACCCAGAATGTGAAGTTTGTCAGATTTATATGATTCGATAAATGAGGTACACTTTGTGTGCCTTCTGGAAGATGCTGAAAACATCAGTATCGAAGAAGCGTTACGAGACAAGAAGTGGAAAAGTGCCATGGACGAAGAGATTAGAGCAATATACTGCAATAACACTTGGGAGCTAGTCGAATTTCCAAAAGGTAGTCAACCCATTGGTGTAAAGTGGGTATTCAAGAAAAAGATGAACGCTCAAGGAGAAATCGAACGATTCAAAGAGCGACTTGTTGCAAAGGGATACAAACAGAAAGCAGGAATTGACTATGACGAAGTATTTGCGCCTGTTGCAAGAATGGAGACAATTCAATTGCCTATTTCTCAAGCTGCTCAATTCAAATGGCCAATATTTAAAATGGATGTCAAGACAACATTTTTGAATGGTGTACTCGAAGAAGAAATCTATATCGAACAACCACTTGGGTATATGATAATTGGAGAAGAGAAGAAGGTGTTGAGATTGAAGAAAGCGCTATATGGGATGAAGCAAGTACCACGGGCATGGAACACGCGCATTGACACATATTTCAAAAAGAATGGATTCGAGCAATTTCCTTATGAACATGCCCTGTATTTGAAGAAAAATGGAAGTAATATATTACTTGTTGCTCTCTATGTTGATGACCTTATTTTTCTAGGCAGTGATGTTCAGATGATAGAAGAATTCAAGAGCACCATGACACGTGAATTCGAAATGACAGACTTAGGTATGATGAGATTCTTTCTTGGTCTGGAGGTTCGACAAGAAGAAACTGGAATCTTTATATCACAAGAAAAATATGCAAAAGAAGTTTTAGAAAAATATAAGATGAAAAACTGCAATCCAACTTTGACGCCAATGGAACCTGGTGCAAACCTGTCAACATTTGATGGAGCAGAACGTGTCGAAGTAAGAAAATATCGAAGCTTGGTAGGTAGTCTTTGCTATCTCACATGCACAAGGCCATACATTTGATTAAGTGTTGGTATTGTAAGTCGATTCATGGAGGAGCCAGTACACACACATTGGAAGGCATTAAAACGAATCCCAAGGTACATCCAAGAAACAATATCACTTGGAATGTTTTATTCAAGAACAGAAGACTGGTTAGTTGATTACTCTGACAGTGACTGATGCAGAGATATAGACGATCGAAAAAGTACTTCTGAATATGTGTTCTTCATGGGAAACACTGCATTTACCTGGCTTTCAAAAAAGCAACCTATAATAACACTTTCGACATGTGAAGCTGAATATGTGGAAGCATCTTGGTGCGTTTGTCATGCAGTATGGCTTAGAAGATTGATGAGCAAGATGGAGCTAAAATAGGAAGGTGCAACAATAATACAAGTGAACAACAAATTAACAATCGAGTTGGCAAAGAATCTAGTGAACCACGAAAGAAGCAAACACATTGATGTTCACTTCCACTTCATTCGAGAACATGTGAAGGAAGGAAGTGTCGAATTGATGCATGTAGCAAGCAAGGATCAGGCAGCAAATATCTTCACAAAACCATTATCGAAAAAAAATTTCGACATAGGCAAGAAAATGATAGACAAGATGGATGGAAGAAACATTTAAGTTTACAGAGGAGTTTTGTTGAATAAACTTTAATGTCATTAGCAGTAGGTTTTCTTATTAAATAAGGTAGTAAGAAGGTTAAGAACCAAATGTAATTTGGAAGGTCAAAAGATAGTGGGTTATAATAGTTTTTATTAATAGCAGTTACTTTTTTAGAATAATAGAAATCTTTGAATCTATATAAAGACTAAAATTGCATTTTATTTTTAACACAACAAGCAATAGAAGTCTCCTCCTTTATTTAACATGTGGAACCTGATAATATTTATTATCAGATTAATGATAAATTAATCTATGATAATTTCGAAAACTTTGCATGAGATTATCAAGAAGATTAATGAGAAGCTTGCTTCTATTAATGCTAGTAAGCTTGAGAATTTGCCTGCTAACTTATGCTAATGATCTTGAAAACTGTGATGAAAGTGATGCTAAAAAGAATTTTTTGATGCGAGGGATATCACGTAACCACACTGGGAAACCACGAGTGAGGAGAATTAAGCATTTCTATAGAGATATAAGAAAACCACGGGTGAGGAGATAACCTTAAGAGTTGAAAGATTTGAACAACTAAGACATAAACAAACAAAATGAAACCGAGACGACTATGTCCCTGTTGGCTCATATATTATTAACCTGCATATCATGGAACTACCCACTGCTGTTGCTTCTAAGCTACGTACACTTGCAAAGACATGTCATGAAATAATCTAGATAAAAAAATCTAATTTAATAATATACATGTGTAGTTTAAAAAAACACACGTATTTAAACAAGAAATTTTAAAAAAACTTTAAGAAAAAAAATGCAAGTAAATTTTATAAAATAATAAAAAATTAAAAGAAAAATCACGTGAACAGGTCATGTCAGCATTCCATGCCATTTGGTTAACTGAGGGGTAATAGCCAGAGAATCTTCACATTATAAGGAGGAATAAAAAAAATTCTTTTAAAAAGGAGTGTAAACTGAATCTCACTTACATTACAAGAGGTGTCGTATATTTAACTCTAAGAAGTATTATATGTTGAGAAAGTAGTGTAATTCAAGTCAGTGTAATATATTGCAGTAAATGTGCAATAGGTTATATCCTATCGTGCAGTGCTAATTTACCTGCCAGAGACTTGGAGCAACTGATTGTTCCAAATGTGCAATAGATTACATTTCTTGCAGTTTGTGTATTTTTTAAAACAGAGAGTTAGCGTAACCGGTTGTTCCAAATGTACAACTGGTTGCATATTTGAGAAGTTTGTTTTTATCATTAGTTGGTTAGCTATATTGTTTTTTTATAATTGTATCAATAATCATGTTGGATCGTTAATGTTAGAATGTCGTATTTTCTCCTAATTCTCTCATTCTCACCACCTCTCCATTATTCACCATTGTTCTTGTGATTGGGGGTTTTATCCAACTTTTGGCATCAAGAGCGTGGTTCTTTGATTGAACACTTAGTGTGTGAAAATGATCTTCATCTCCAATGAATGTATTTATACAAATCTCCTAATTCTCGATGCGAAGAATTATGATAAGTGGTGCAAATAAATAAATGTGTTGTTTGATTATCAAGATGTTCTTGAAGTGACCAAGAACGATATTAATCCCATTGTAGAAGGTGCAATGACTGCACAAAGAACTGCGCACAAGGAGAAGAAGATGAAATATTTTAAAGCTTTGTAACTCATTCATCAATGTGTTGATGCTGATAAATTTGAGAAGGTTTGTGACTGCACATCCTCAAAACAAGCCTGAGAAATATTGGAGAAAATTATGCAGGAGCCGATAAGACAAAGGTGGTGAGGTTACAAACTCACGGGAGACAGATGGAGTTAATTCAAATGGAGGAAAATGAAACCATTAGTGAATTTACTAAGAGAATCATAAGATTGGTGAATAGAGTAAAAGCTTGTCGAGAGAAAATCAATCTACGAGCAATATGTGATTGGTAAAATCTTGAGACCGTTGACGTCAAGATTCGATAACGTAGTGGTTTCTATTGAAGAGTCTAAAGATATTTCAACTATGAGTGAAAAAGAGTTGCAAAGTTCTCTTGTGGCTCATGAGAAGAGAATGAAGGATAGAAATGTTGATAAAGAAAAGGCTGGAATTTCTTCGCAAGCTCGTTTTATTGGAAAGGACAAGAAAGTGAAGGGACAATGTGTGGAACCTTGCTTTGCGGGTATTATATATTGTTTTGAGAATTTTCTTGAGTTCGAGGGGGGGGGGGGGGGGGGGATTTGAAAATGATTTGTGTTTGTGTAAGCTTGAAAATATTTTGAAAATGCCTTAGTTCGGCAAACTTTGCAATGATTCTTGTATCGTCGAGAATGTATACAAAGTGTTGGTTTTGAAAATATTTGTTGAAAGGGAATATTTTGAAAGATGTTTTGAAGATTCCGATGTAAGATAATTTTGTAATGATTCTCGTATCGTTGAGAATGTATGCAAAATATTTGTTTGAAAAGTGTTTTGAAAGTGTGAGGTGGGGAAATGGTTTTGTTTGTGAGAAAGTAATTACGAGAAATCTACATACTCAAAAAGTATTTGTACTTTTCCTCCTCCTTTAGATAGTGCTATTTCACTATTGGTTGGTAGAGAGCTATATCATTGGATGTGAGGGACAGGCGTGTGTCATCGTACAGTTATAGAAGGCACCTTGTAAGATATTTTAGCAATTGTTGTAAGAGACTAAGATCATTTACCGAAGGAAATATTGAAGGGTCATCGAGGGACTATGATCTTTTAATCGAGGGTCTTTTGCTAAAACATCTCACGTTTGAGGGACATGACTGTTTTTATCCGAGGCAACAAGTGTGGATTAACCCTATAGGTGCATGTGTGCAAAGTGTTTTGTTTTCATGTATATTATCTTTGAATTAGGATTTGACTATAGTTGATTTTAAGTCTTGTCATGCAAACCCTAATTACTAGCAATAATAAGGAAAGCGATAAATTACAGAATTGAAATTTCCTACACTATTACAATGCTTTAGGAATGAGGGGGAGGGGGGGGGGGGGGGGGGGTACAATTTTGTGAATAGGGAAAAAAAAGCAATAAAGTCCTAATTACTATTACAAACCATTGGATATGAATTACAATAATAATACACAAAATGTAAAGAAAAGAAAATTACTTTTTTAGAGTTTTTGATGGGGAAAATGGTTGTAGTAATTAATCTAATTAGACTAATTAATTTTATTTACAAAAAAGAAGTTAATTAATTATTTAATCAAAAACTAAAATCTAGATCAAATGAATTTAAGAAGAAAACAAAACCTAAGTTTAAGTAATTTGTTAATTTGGAAAATATTTTACAATGTAAAAGAAAATAATAGAATTTAATTTAATAAAAATAAAATAAAATACTTAAATTGAATTATTTAAGAAAAATATATGTTTTTGTGTTTTTTAGTTTTAATTAAATAAATATATAAATAAAAAATAATAAAATACGAAATAAATGAGCTGGGTGTTTATATGTAAAAAGGGTGGTAAAAAGTAGTAAACAGGGTTTAGGCTCAAAAGTGAATTTGTTTGGAATAAGAAAATAAATAAATAAAAAAGTTATATTAGCCTTCGTGTGTGTGAGAAAAAAAGGGGTGAGAGTTCAAAAAAACAATTCAGGTCCAGAATAGAGTCTAACGCCTATTTTGGATCATGTGTGGCTGACTTTCTGAGGAATACTATGTGCTTGTTTTGTGGTGTGTTGGATGAGATGCTTGATTGATATGATGGTGAAGGAATAAGGGTGTATGACGCGCGTGTTGAGCTTGTACACACTGAATCTGCAATGAAATAATAAGACAAAACCAAAAGGGTACAACTAGGACTCGAACCCAGGTCCCTACACACTAATGCCTTACGCGCATTTCCTCTGCCACTAGGGTGGATGTTTCATTTGTGTATAAAACAAAAACTATTAAATATAAAATAAATTTGTTTCTAAAAATTTGAACTTCATCTTCAACCTTGCGCGCGCAGTGATGGATAACTCCATGGCAAAACCTGTAACTTCTTCATTTCTCAACCATTTTCAAAATTGTAAACATGAAAGTTATTCCATTTTCACCATGAATTCAACCATATAAATAACTAAAGCTATAAATAAAAGATGAACATTAATTTCTATTGGTACCAAATAAAACCTAATTCTTTCAGAAAGTTTAAACTCAAAATTCGCATCACTCATGCAACATAAATGAAAACTAAAGGCATGGTTAGCTTCAGGGCTATGATGTCTATATTTTTTATTCACAAAGTAACCATTAATGATGCTTGTAGAGAGAGTTCAAAGTTGAGAAAACTTACCCCAAAACTGGAAAACATGTATGGAGTTTGAGCAACCCTGGAAGTGTTATGATGATCTCAATAGCTTCACTGGACTCCTAGAAAGCTAATGTAACTCTTACTTTGTGCTGAAAGCGCCTGAATCGTGCTGGAGAAGTCAAGTTTCAAAGTTGAGTTTTTGAGTTTGGAAGATGATGAAGATAGAGTTACAGTTGTGAAACATGGATGGGGATGAGTTGTATATGATGTATGGAAGCTTTGTGATTGATTTGGAGAGGAAACGCACGAGTGGATTGTGAGATGGAAGTTCAAGGTCAGAAATGACAAGCTATGGAGTTTTTTATGCAAATTCTGGTTTGAGGGCTTCTAAATTCGTGTCTTAGCTTGCATAACAGTGTCTCTATTTATAGGGAAAGGTGGGAGAAGCTCAAGTTGATCAAAATTCAAAATCACATGTTTAGCTCAACATGTGATTTTCTTGAAAAATTAAGTTTCAATGCCTTGTACCTTTAATCATAGAGTTGTTAAACACTTAAATCACATTGCTTCTGACCTTGTAGATGGAGTGTGATCATATGGAACAAGTGAGAGGCTCAAGAATTGACTTTGTGCATAAAGATTGCTTTTCAAGAATGGCAATGCTAACTTTCTACCCAAATTGGCAAATTGATTTGGACAATGCTTAAACCACTTGGATCATAGCTCAAAAGTTTGTGTAATCCATTAATTATGGGTAGTGTTCTGGACTGGGCCCGTCCTGGCCCAAGAGCAAGAACGAAGGCCCAGTCCAAGCAACTCTTAAAGAAGCGCACGCCCGAAGATTCTCGCCAGCGCATCGACCAGAAGCTGCAGCCGTGCCCGCCGTTGCCCGTGAACCTGGCGTCCTCGACCACGTGTGAAGAAGTGAAAAACACAAGAAGGGGGGTTGAATTGTAAAACTGAAAATCAATGCAATGAACACGATATTTTTATCCTGGTTCGTTTGATCTCAAACTACTCCAGTCCACCCGTCAAGGTGATTTCGCCTCTCTCCAACGAGGTCTTAATCCACTATATTCAACTGAATATTACAATCTTCTTTAACAACTGCTAAAGTCTTCTTGATGCAAACCACAAACCGGTTTGTCAAGGAAACACTTTCTGACAAAGAATTGAAATCTAGGTGTGTGAATGTTTTCTACAAAACAGTTTATCACAACTGTGATATTACACAACTTAAGCTTATGGAAACTAGATTGCTAAAATAATTGAGTAAGGAATTTTGGAGCTTTTAGCAAACTGAGAATAAGAAGATGATGAATAGCTTTTAGGCGTGGAAATTGTTGTAGAGCATTAGCCAATTCAATCTTCATTGTCTTGTTTATATAGCATTGAAATTGATGAACGTTGGAGCAATAATCTTGATTCAATGCCAATAACAAACTTTCCTTATTAAGCAGATCTTGTCTGGAATGATGCCGTTGGTAATAACTCGTCTTGAATGCACAGTACCGTTGCTACTTAAAGCGTGTTCTGGCTTTGGCTCATTCTGACGCTGCTTAAGTGCTGATGAACTGTTGTTGTCTTTTATCAGAGTTCAAAGTGTTGAGCGCAGTTCTTGTTCATCAAGCTTCAGCATAAGCATGAGTTGTTCTTCTGATTCTGGTATCTGATATAGCAACTTCTGATGCTGATGTTGATATCCAATATTCTGATGCTGATTATGATGTACTCTTGCTGATACTTATCAGAGTTTCTGCAAAACAGAAAGTAATATTTTAGGTAGCAAGTAGTTCTTACATGAATCACATAATTAATATATCTTTTCATTTTGTTATCACCAAAACTTAAACTTAGGTTAGTAGATTCAAACTTTGTTCTAACAATCTCCCCCTTTTTGATGATGACAAAAACTACATACTTTTTAATTGAAAATAGTGTGAAAAAGTATCAGATATAACTAAATGATAAGTTGCATCAGAATTAAATAAGGATTTATCAAAGATAAGGGATAAAGAGATATCAGAGATAGGATCGGAGATACTCCCCCTGAATTTATTACTTCCCTTTTTAATTCCAAGAGTTCTTCAGGATCAGACCTTTATTGAATTCTTGAACATCAGAATGTTAGAGCTTTAACTATCAGAACTTCAGGTCAGAATATCAGAGCTTTATCAGAGCTTTGCTTTGGATCAGAGTATCAGGGCTTTGGGCTTCAGTGTATCAGAAAGAATTCTTGTACCTGTAGAATTATGCAAAAACAGAAAACATATTCAAGTATATCAGAGTTAGAATGTTTGAGACTTTTTGTCTCAGTAATCCGTTATGAAAAATATCATTCTTGTTCTCCCCCTTTTTGTCAGCAATCAAAAAGTGTAAGAGATGTGCTAAAACGATTAGAGCAGAAAAACTTGTTATATTAAAATATTCAGAGCCAGACAAAACAGTACAGAAGATATGCAAAGAAAACATGAAAATAGCATGAATGAAAATCTAAGGTTGGGGAGGAAAGCGTGTGAACAGAGTCTCCAGCATTGCTTTAATTTGATCAATAGTTTCAGTCTACTTGTGCACCATGCTGACTACTGTATCTATCTTGTTGTCCTGTACATCCATCCCTTCCTTCATCTTCTGATCATTTTCATCCATCCTTTGCTGCAAACGAATATCATTCAGCTTCAGCTCTTCCAGAGTCTGCCTGTCCAAGGCAGCTTGAGAAACATCAGAAGCAGGGAGCTTCTGAGAGCTTTCTGCAACATCTTCAGCTTGACTGAATTCAGCTTGAATTGTCTGATCTTCTTCTGGCTGCACTTTTGAAGCTGGGCGCTTCTCATACCATGGCTCACTGTCCAGAAGGAGCACGTCTTCCTGTGGCAGCTGACTTTCAACTTCCTTCAGCAGCTTGCTGAAGTTCTGTTGTGCCTGCTCATAGTTGATATCCTGCAACTTGAGGGCTTCAATACGTACCCATATTCTGAAACGTGACCAGAGCTGGTCTGAGGTAGCAGGATCAATCATTCCAGGACAGACTTGCTTCAGAGAAGCAATCCACTGCTGCAAACCTGTTTCAAAATTCACAATTCCAGAGCCAACATCTGGTTGTTTTGGTTTTGGAATGGCTATTTTATTTTTGAGATCAGCAAGACGGTCAAGGATTGTTAAATCGATGAAGGTCCTGCTGGGGTCATCTGTAGTTTGTTTGGGAGATGTTTGTTTGGGAGATGGAGTGGGAGAGTCAGAAATAATAATTGGACTGTGTGGGGTTTTTGGAGTATTTGGAGGGGTAGTTTCTGGCGAGGATGGCAGCTGGGCCATGGTTACAGTTGTTCCACATGGCAGCTGAATTGCCAGAGGTTGTGGCTCAGAGGATTGAGGATAATGAGGTTCAGGAGATGGAGTTTCAGAATGATGAAACTCAGGTTGAGGAGGTGATGGAGGAGGTGATGGTTGATGAATTTATGGTTGGGAAGAGGGAGAAGGAATTACTGGTTGTGGAGAAGGAGGAGGAATTTCTGGTTGTTCAGGAATTTGAGGTTCTTCTGGTATGGGTGAGAGAGGAAGTTCTGGTTGAGGAGAGTGGGCAATATCTGGTTCGGTGTTTGGATTATTGGAGAGGTGATCAGAAACACGTTGATCAATGTCAGACATAACTTTGTCAAGTTCTGATGTTGTTGAAGTTGTTGGTTTGGGATGTTTGGTGCGGGGTCTTCTGAGTTTTAGTGCCTCAGAAGGGTCATCTTCTGGTTCGGTTTCATCTATAGTTGGTATGGGGATTGGAATTTCATGTGAAGCTGGAGTTGGGATTGATGTTGGGATAGCAGAAGAATTTAAAACAGAAGCAGCAGATAAATTACCTCTTTGCTTGGGAGTCTGCTGGGATGTTCCTTCTGAAGTGGCCTTCCTTTTCTTCGTCTTCTTCAGTGTAACTTCTGGTTGAGGTTGGTGCAGATCTTTGATATTCAGCTTGGGATCTGTACCATCAGCCTTGCACGTGTCCAAGTATCTGAGAACCACCACTGGTTTAGATTTTATCTCAGAAAATAATGGAAAGTCGCTCAGTGGGACTCTTCTGCTGGTGATGTCAGCAATAGGAGTAACGCTGGGTTCCTTTATGATATTCTCTATTAATTTCATTTTCTTCAGATTCTTCGCGTTCAAAGGCTTGCCAACAGTTGGTTCAATAGTGCTTAACTCCTGAGCTTCTATAAGGTGCTCTATCAGCCTATTCTCAGTCAGAATATCTGATATTAACCTTCCAAATGGTATCCAATCCCTCTTTGTTCTTTCTTCTTCCCTGGTTTCCTTCACGCTTGTTCTGAGGTGATTAAACAGAAGATGAGCCAAGTTGATTTTTACCTTCTGATTAATAAAATAGATCAGAAACTGCTGATCTATATTTATATAATCAGGGGAACTTGTTGGCTTCCTATGATTAAAGCACCCTAGAATGATCTTCGCCCAAACTCTGTGGTGATCCTTTAGGTCTCTGATTTTGCTGCTGGGCACCCCAAAGGTGAAAATCTATTGTGCTATGACACCAACGTCAGATCATCTTTCAGCCATATCAATACAGCGGACGCCACCTGTAACACCCCGTTTTCAATTAATTGATTTATTTAAATTTGGGAATTTATTTTATTAGAATTAATAAAATAAAAAGAATTATTTATTTTGGAGTATTTGAGGAAAATAAAAGAAATAAGGAATATTGGGATTTTTATGTTATTGGGCTTAGATGTTGTTAGTAAAGAGTGGGGGTGCAGAGAAATAAAGTTATGTTTGGGACTTAGGCCATTTTCTCATTTTTGGTTTTCACGTAAGAACAGAAGTTGGAATTTGGGAAAATAGAGCTCTGAAGAACGGAGAACGAAGAACATCGCTCAAGAACTCAAAGCTGCTAATTGATAAGGTAAGGGGGGTTTATACTCGATTTATATTTGTTTATGGGTTTATGTACGGTTGATTCGGGTAATCGTAGGAAATCCCAATTGTTAGACGTTTCTAGGGATCGATAACCTTAGAATTGAACTTTGTTAGAAAAGGTTTAAGTTCCCGATTTTATGAATCAATTAGAGACTTTAGGTTCCTATGATGGATTGGATGTCTTTGTACTATATTGCACCGCCGTAGAGAGGTATTTTCGTGCAAAAAAAATGGGTATATGAGCTGCTGCAAAAACAGAAAAATTGGGTTCGCACTCATCAACACGGGCGCGTTGATTTACGCGGGCACCCGTGTTGATTCACTGTAATGCTGATGAAAATGTGTTTTCTGGCCATAATTCAACACGGGCGTGTTGATTAACACGGGCGCCCGTGTTGATTCACTGTGTTGGCATAAAAATGGGTTTTCTGGGCACAATTCAACACGGGCCGTGTTGATTTACACGGGCGCCCGTGTTGATCCCCTGTTTTGTCAAAAAAACGTGTTTTCTGGACACATTTCCACACGGGCAGTGTTGTTTTACACGGGCACCCGTGTTAAACCTCCTGTGTTGGTTTTTAAACTATGTTTTCTGTGCATGCTGTTAAGTACGGATTGATCCGGTTTTGATGTGCAGTGTTTGACATGTTTTGAATATGTGTTTATTGATTTCCTAGTGTTGATTGATGCGTGTATCGAATAACGATTGTATGTTATGATACCAACACTATGTGGATTTTATTGTCATGCTTTTAGATGATGTTATCAAGCATGAATTATGATATAACTCGATATGATTGATGTTTAATAGTATGCTGAGTGATTACATGCTATTCATATCATGTTATATTTGATATTGTTGATGTTGCATGATATGTCGATTGATGTTAATAGTATGCTGAGTGTTACATACTTTACATATCATGTTGCATTTGTTAATTCCCATTGTGTGGAATTAACATGGTGGCCAATATACGTGTCCGCGATTTAATGGAACGTTGAGGTGGTAGCCGTGTCCGCGATATAATGGAACGGTGAGTTATCCGTGACCCGAGATTTAATGGGGCGGCAAAATGGTACCACATGCATGGGTGTGTTGCATTACATTGAATATGACATGAATGGATGATTTTTCCAATGTTGTATTTGATTGATTGTATGCAGGTATTGATGCTAAGTTGTTAACGATGTTTGATGTTAATAAGTAAGCATGAAAAGTATGATATTATGAATATATGGATTGTAAAGGTGTTTGTAATCTATGAAACATGCTAATTGTTGGGTGATGCTTATGGTTTCCTGAATTGATTGTTATGAACGTATAATCAAATGTATAGTTGAGATGCTCACCCTTACTGTTGAATATTTCAGATTGAGGAGCTTCGTTCAGGTGCTTAGCGAAGGCTTGTTGTTTCTAGTTATTTCCGTTTAAGTATTGTCCGGGTCATGCTCTGATAGTTGTAACTCCGGGAACGTTTGTTTGTCGAGCTGCTCTAGTCAGACTCGTTTATTTCCTTACGTTGTTATAATATGATGTTGATATGTTCCAGGTGTTAATCCCTGATGATTTTGAAAATATTATAACATTGGTTTAGTTAATTAAATTATTCCGCTGTGTAAACATGTATGAGTTGCTTCTATGTTATGCATGACAGGAACTTGTTTTTATTAAAAGAGAATTGTGACATCCTCGTTGATACATGTACTCTGAAACTATAATTTTAATTATTCGCGAAAATTTATTCGGGGTTTTTAGAGGGTGTTAAAATAGTGGTATCAGAGCCTGGTTGGTCGTTGTGACCAGAGTCTTGAGTCAGTCATTCCTTTTCGTATGCGACTAGTGCAAGGTAACACTGTCGATACTGTATTCTGATGTGGAGTATGTTTTAATTCTCAGGAATATGGCTGGAAGAGGTAATGGACGAAATGATGCTGCACTAGCTGAGGCTTTGGGGATGTTAGCTGGTGTACTTGCTGGAAACCCAACTGGAGGCGTGATTGGTGCTGATAGGCAATTGGGAAATTTCCAGAGGAACAATCCTCCGTTGTTCAAAGGTACACATGACCCCGAAGGTGCTCAGAAGTGGCTGAAGGAAATCGAAAGGATTTTCCGTGTGATCGATTGTGCTGAAGATCTGAAAGTCAGATATGGTACGCATATGTTGGCAGAAGAGGCCGACGACTGGTGGGTTGCCACAAGGACTGAAATGGTTCAGGATGGAGAGGCACTGACTTGGGCTAACTTCAGAAGGGCTTTTCTGAGGAGGTACTTTCCTGAAGATGTTCGGGGAAGAAAGGAAATTGAATTTTTGGAGCTTAAGCAGGGCAATCTGACTGTTAGTGAGTATGCTACTAAGTTCACTGAGCTGGCAAAGTATTATGCACACTACAACAATGATGAGGCTGGAGAATTCTCTAAATGTATCAAATTTGAGAATGGTCTCCGAGATGAGATTAAGCAGGGAATCAGGTACCAGCGTATTCGTAGATTTTCTGATCTGGTGGATTGTAGCAGAATCTTGGAAGAAGATATTACCAAGAATCGGTCGTCTCACTCTCGTGGGGCTGTTGATAAAAGAGGGAAGCAACATATGGACCGTGGCAAGCCATATGGTAGAGATAACCAGAGATCAGGCGGTTGGAAAAGGCCTAGTGGGGGAGATTCTAAGGCTCCTATCAGATGCTACAGGTGTGGTGAGTCTGGTCATCACATTCGAGATTGCAAGAGTGATGAGAAGAAGTGCTATAAATGTGGAAAGGCTGGTCATTTGTCCATTGATTGCAAAGGGAAGTCTGTTACTTGTTACAATTGTGGCGAAGAAGGTCACATTCGTCCGCAGTGTCCTAAGCCTAGGAAGGATCAGTCAAGTGGAAAAGTGTTCGCTTTGTCTGGATCTGAGACTACTCCAGAGGATCGATTGATAAAAGGTACGTGTTTTATTCATGGCACACCTTTAGTTGCAATTATTGATACTGGTGCAACTCATTCTTTCATTTCTTTGGATTGTGCTGAGAGGTTGAAACTGGACATATCTGGTATGCGAGGTAGCATGGTTGTTGATACTCCTGCATCGGGTTCAGTGACAACTTCACTTGTATGTAGGAATTGTCCTATTGAGATTTTTGGTAGAAGTTTCGGTATGGATTTAGTGTGCCTACCGCTTGAACAAATTGATATTATCCTTGGGATGAACTGGTTGGAATTTAACCGGGTTCATCTGAACTGCTTTGCTAAGACGGTGATTTTCCCAGAAGCAGTTGGTGTCGAGAATTTGACTATGACTGCTAGGCAGGTGCAAGAAGCAATGGAAGATGGTGCTAATGTGTTTATGTTACTTGCTTCGTTAGATGCAACAGGAAAGGTCAGGAGTAGTGAATTGCCAGTGGTGTGTGATTTTCCAGAAGTCTTTCCTGATGATGTTGGCGAGTTACCTCCTGAGAGAGAAGTGGAATTTTCTATAGATTTAATTCCTGGTACGAGACCGGTGTCGATGGCGCCATATCGTATGTCTGCGTCTGAATTGGCTGAATTGAAGAGTCAGTTGGAAGATTTACTGGAGAAGAAGTTTATTCGTCCAAGTGTTTCGCCTTGGGGTGCTCCGGTATTGTTGGTTAAGAAGAAAGAAGGTTCTATGAGACTGTGTGTTGATTACAGGCAATTGAACAAGGTAACCATTAAGAATCGGTATCCGTTACCGAGGATTGATGATTTGATGGATCAACTAATTGGAGCTAGTGTATTCAGTAAGATTGACTTGAGATTGGGATATCATCAGATTCGTGTGAAAGCGGAAGATATTCAAAAGACTGCTTTTCGAACGAGGTATGGGCATTATGAATATTCTGTTATGCCGTTCGGAGTTACTAATGCACCTGGTGTTTTCATGGAATATATGAACAGGATTTTTCACCCGTATCTGGATAAGTTTGTTGTAGTTTTTATTGATGACATTCTGATTTATTCCAAGAACGACAAAGAGCATGCGGAACATCTCAGAATTGTGTTAGAGTTGTTGAAAGATAGGAAGTTGTATGCAAAGTTGTCCAAATGTGAGTTCTGGCTGAATGAAGTTAGTTTTCTTGGACATGTGATTTCTGTGATGGTATTGTGTTGATCCTAAGTAAGAAAGGGTCCAACGTATATTGGTACTCTAAGTGTGAATAAGGATTTCAAGAGGTGAAGAAGAGGTTGACTAGTGCTCCTATTCTGATTTTGCCGAATCCGGTGGAATCTTTTGTGGTCTATTGTGATGCATCTCTGTTGGGTCTAGGTGGTGTTTTAATGCAGAATCAACAGGTAGTTGCGTATGCTTCGAGACAGTTGAAGGTTCATGAAAGGAACTATCCTACTCATGACTTAGAACTGGCAGCAGTTGTGTTTGTCTTGAAATTGTGGAGACATTATCTGTACGGTTCGAGATTTGAAGTGTATAGTGACCATAAGAGTTTGAAGTATCTTTTCGATCAGAAAGAGCTCAATATGAGGCAAAGAAGGTGGTTGGAATTTCTCAAAGATTATGATTTTGGTTTGAATTACCATCCTGGTAAGGCAAATGTGGTTGCAGACGCTTTGAGCAGGAAGTCCTTGCATATGTCTATGATGATGGTTCGTGAATTGGATTTAATTGAGCAATTCCGAGATTTGAGTTTGGTTTGTGAAAGTACTCCGAAGTGTGTTCGTTTGGGTATGTTGAAACTTACTAGTGGTATTCTAGAAGAGATCAGGATCGGGCAGAAATCCGATGTTAATTTAGTTGATAAATTGACATTGATCAACCAAGGTCAAGGTGGTGAGTTTAGGATTGATGAAAATGATGTTATGAGATTTGGCGATAGAGTTTGTGTTCCTGATGTCGCAGAAATCAAGAAAAGTATACTAGAGGAAGGACATCGCAGTGGGATGAGCATTCATCCGGGTGCCACGAAAATGTATCATGATTTGAAGAAATTGTTTTGGTGGCCGAGAATGAAAAAGGAAATAGCTGAATTTGTGTATGCATGTTTAATCTGTCAGAAATCGAAGATTGAGCATCAAAAGCCGTCTGGGTTTATGCAACCGATGTTTATTCCAGAATGGAAGTGGGATAGTATTTCTATGGATTTCGTATCTGGGTTGCCAAGGACTCCTATGAATTGTGAAGCGATATGGGTCGTTGTGGATAGGTTGACTAAGTCTGCTCATTTTATACCGGTGCGCATGGATTACTCGATGGAGAGATTGGCACAGTTGTATATTGAGAAAATAGTGAGTTTGCATGGAGTTCCTTCTAGTATTGTGTCAGATAGAGATCCGAGGTTCACTTCGAAATTTTGGGAAGGATTGCAGAAGGCTTTGGGTACTAAGTTGAGATTGAGTTCAGCTTACCATCCTCAGACTGATGGACAGACGGAGAGGACGATTCAATCGTTGGAAGATTTATTGCGTGCTTGTGTTTTAGAGAAAGGTGGAGCTTGGGATAGCTATTTGCCATTGATTGAGTTTACTTATAACAATAGTTACCATTCGAGTATTGGTATGGCTCCGTTTGAGGCATTGTATGGTAGACGGTGTAGGACGCCTTTGTGTTGGTATGAATCTGGAGAGAGTTCGGTAATTGGGCCAGAGATTGTTCAGCAGACTACCGAAAAGATCAAATTGATTCAAGAGAAGATGAGAGCTTCTCAGAGTCGTCAGAAAAGTTATCATGATAAGAGGAGAAAGAATTTAGAATTCAGTGCTGGAGATCATGTGTTTATGAGAGTTACTCCGATGACGGGTATTGGTCGGGCGTTGAAGTCTAAGAAGTTGACTCCGCGTTTTATTGGTCCGTTTCAGATTACGGAAAGAGTGGGAGAAGTTGCTTATCGCATTGCTTTACCTCCGAGACTTGCGAATTTGCACGATGTTTTTCATGTTTCTCAGTTGAGGAGATACATTCCAGACCCATCTCATGTAATCCAAATAGATGATGTACAGGTAAGAGATAACCTGACAGTAGAAGCATTGCCTATGAGGATAGAAGATCGGGAAGTGAAACAGTTAAGAGGTAAAGAGATAGCATTAGTGAAGGTTGCTTGGGGAGGTCCAGCAGATGGAAATATCACTTGGGAGCTGGAGAGCCAGATGAAAGAGGCTTATCCGGAGCTGTTCGTCTAAGGTATGTTTTCGAGGACGAAAACTCTTTTAGTGGGGGAGAGTTGTAACACCCCGTTTTCAATTAATTGATTTATTTAAATTTGGGAATTTATTTTATTAGAATTAATAAAATAAAAAGAATTATTTATTTTGGAGTATTTGAGGAAAATAAAAGAAATAAGGAATATTGGGATTTTTATGTTATTGGGCTTAGATGTTGTTAGTAAAGAGTGGGGGTGCAGAGAAATAAAGTTATGTTTGGGACTTAGGCCATTTTCTCATTTTTGGTTTTCACGTAAGAACAGAAGTTGGAATTTGGGAAAATAGAGCTCTGAAGAACGGAGAACGAAGAACATCGCTCAAGAACTCAAAGCTGCTAATTGATAAGGTAAGGGGGGTTTATACTCGATTTATATTTGTTTATGGGTTTATGTACGGTTGATTCCGGTAATCGTAGGAAATCCCAATTGTTAGACGTTTCTAGGGATCGATAACCTTAGAATTGAACTTTGTTAGAAAAGGTTTAAGTTCCCGATTTTATGAATCAATTAGAGACTTTAGGTTCCTATGATGGATTGGATGTCTTTGTACTATATTGCACCGCCGTAGAGAGGTATTTTCGTGCAAAAAAAATGGGTATATGAGCTGCTGCAAAAACAGAAAAATTGGGTTCGCACTCATCAACACGGGCGCGTTGATTTACGCGGGCACCCGTGTTGATTCACTGTAATGCTGATGAAAATGTGTTTTCTGGCCATAATTCAACACGGGCGTGTTGATTAACACGGGCGCCCGTGTTGATTCACTGTGTTGGCATAAAAATGGGTTTTCTGGGCACAATTCAACACGGGCCGTGTTGATTTACACGGGCGCCCGTGTTGATCCCCTGTTTTGTCAAAAAAACGTGTTTTCTGGACACATTTCCACACGGGCAGTGTTGTTTTACACGGGCACCCGTGTTAAACCTCCTGTGTTGGTTTTTAAACTATGTTTTCTGTGCATGCTGTTAAGTACGGATTGATCCGGTTTTGATGTGCAGTGTTTGACATGTTTTGAATATGTGTTTATTGATTTCCTAGTGTTGATTGATGCGTGTATCGAATAACGATTGTATGTTATGATACCAACACTATGTGGATTTTATTGTCATGCTTTTAGATGATGTTATCAAGCATGAATTATGATATAACTCGATATGATTGATGTTTAATAGTATGCTGAGTGATTACATGCTATTCATATCATGTTATATTTGATATTGTTGATGTTGCATGATATGTCGATTGATGTTAATAGTATGCTGAGTGTTACATACTTTACATATCATGTTGCATTTGTTAATTCCCATTGTGTGGAATTAACATGGTGGCCAATATACGTGTCCGCGATTTAATGGAACGTTGAGGTGGTAGCCGTGTCCGCGATATAATGGAACGGTGAGTTATCCGTGACCCGAGATTTAATGGGGCGGCAAAATGGTACCACATGCATGGGTGTGTTGCATTACATTGAATATGACATGAATGGATGATTTTTCCAATGTTGTATTTGATTGATTGTATGCAGGTATTGATGCTAAGTTGTTAACGATGTTTGATGTTAATAAGTAAGCATGAAAAGTATGATATTATGAATATATGGATTGTAAAGGTGTTTGTAATCTATGAAACATGCTAATTGTTGGGTGATGCTTATGGTTTCCTGAATTGATTGTTATGAACGTATAATCAAATGTATAGTTGAGATGCTCACCCTTACTGTTGAATATTTCAGATTGAGGAGCTTCGTTCAGGTGCTTAGCGAAGGCTTGTTGTTTCTAGTTATTTCCGTTTAAGTATTGTCCGGGTCATGCTCTGATAGTTGTAACTCCGGGAACGTTTGTTTGTCGAGCTGCTCTAGTCAGACTCGTTTATTTCCTTACGTTGTTATAATATGATGTTGATATGTTCCAGGTGTTAATCCCTGATGATTTTGAAAATATTATAACATTGGTTTAGTTAATTAAATTATTCCGCTGTGTAAACATGTATGAGTTGCTTCTATGTTATGCATGACAGGAACTTGTTTTTATTAAAAGAGAATTGTGACATCCTCGTTGATACATGTACTCTGAAACTATAATTTTAATTATTCGCGAAAATTTATTCGGGGTTTTTAGAGGGTGTTACACCACCACCATTGTAACCAATCAGTTTTGCTATGTGATGCTCAGTGATCACAATCTTCTTTCCCATTATGTAGGAGGCGACTTGATGCGTTGAAGACGACGCATGAATCTAGAACTCCTTGACTAAAACTGGGAACGTTGGTCCAACCAACCTGTCAAAATATCTCTCCCATTTCTGTGCCCTAACTTCTTCTGTCAAGTCAAAACCATTCTCTTTCAGACTACCAAAGTCAATAATCAGTTCAGATAACACTTCTAGATTCTTCACTGGTGTAAGGAGTATTCTGAATGGAACTTGGTACTGTTCAGAGGAATCCTTCTTCTGAGAACCTGTAGAAGCACTGCTGGAGGTTGCCATGTTCACACTTAGGGTTTTTCTAAGAAAACTGAGAAAATGGGTTTAAGTTTGAAAGAGATGAACACAGAGAAAATGCAGAAAATATTTGAGAGATTATGAGAAACGGTAAAGGATTAATGTGAGAAGTTAAAGTGCTTAAATAGATTTAAGAAATTTTTTGAAAGTGTAAACGGTTTCAAGAAAGAGAAAATAAAATCATGATTACGTTTTAAAAACATGATTACTTTCATTTAATGCTTGCTGATTTTGGGGGATTTGAGAAAGATACTTGAAACGGTTACCAGACATGTGTCTCAATGCACCCAATCAGCGTTTTGCCTTCTCAGAAGCGTACACACGTTCTGCTTCAGAGATTTGCTGATGATTGGATGACACTTGTTTGATTTAGTGATCAACACGTCTATCCTTGAGCTGAGACGCTCAGATCTTTAAGACTAGCATCTGATACAATCTGCATGTTCTATCTTTCTGAAAGGAGATTGATCAGAATTTCACAGTAAAACAAATACATTATGAAGATAAACATATAGAATTAAAGCATTTTCACTCTGGGCAGATTTTCATGCTGAGATGTTTCAGAATTAAATTGAACCTATCTTTAGAAAGGGGTTTAGTGAAGATATCAGCCCATTGATGGTCTGTATCAATAAATTTTAAGTTCAAAATTCCTTTCTGAATATAGTCCCTAATGAAATGATGTTTTATTTCTATATGCTTAGCTCTAGAATGTAAAATGGGATTCTTACTTAAACAAATAGCAGAAGTATTGTCACAGAGTATAGGGATGTTACTCTCAAAAATCTGGAAGTCTTCAAGCTGACTTTTCATCCAGAGCATTTGTGTGCTACATCCTGCTGCTGCTATGTACTCAGCTTCTGCTGTTGATAGCGCAATTGTGGATTGCCTTTTGCTGGACCAAGAGATCAGATTGTCTCCCAGAAACTGGCAGCTTCCAGAAGTACTTTTACGCTCTACTCTGTCTCCAGCAAAGTCAGCATCGCAGTAGCCTACTAAGCTGTAATCACTAGATTTTCTATAAAATAAACCCAGATTAGTAGTACCTTTCAGATACTTGGAAATTCGCTTAACAGCTGTTAAGTGAGATTCTCTAGGATCTGATTGGAATCTAGCACAAATACATACGCTGAATAAGATATCAGGTCTTGAAGCTGTCAGATAAAGGAGAGAACCAATCATACCTCTGTAAACCTTCTGTTCTACCTTTTTTCTTACCTCTTCTCTTTCCATAATGCACGTGGGATGCATTGGAATCTTTGATGGCTTACATTCTGAGAGGTCAAATTTCTTCAGAAGATCTCTGATATATTTGCTCTGATGAATGTAAGTTCCCTCTGGAGTTTGATTGATCTGAATTCCTAGAAAGAATTTCAGTTCCCCCATGAGGCTCATCTCAAATTCTGCCTGCATACACTTAGCAAATTTTCTTCCAAGAGAAGGATTAGTAGATCCAAAAATAATATCATCAACATAAATTTGACAGACTAAGATGTCATTCTTAACTGACTTACATAATAAGGTAGTGTCCACATTCCCTCTGGTGAATTCATTTTCTAACAGAAAGTTACTTAGTCTTTCATACCAAGCTCTGGGAGCTTGTTTCAGACCATATAGTGACTTCTTTAGTTTGAAAACATGTTCTGGATGTTTTGTATTTTCAAAACCAGGGGGTTGGTGCACATAAACCTCTTCTTCTATATACCCATTTAAGAATGCACTCTTGACATCCATCTGATACAGAGTGATGCCTCTATTAACAGCAAATGAAATTAAAAGTCTGATAGATTCTAACCTGGCGACTGGAGCAAAGGTTTCTGTATAGTCTATTCCCTCTTGCTGACTATAACCTTGTGCTACCAGTCGTGCTTTGTTTCTGATGACTTCACCTTGTTCATTTAGCTTGTTTCTAAACACCCATCTTGTTCCAATGACGTTGAATCCTTTTAGTCTGGGAACAAGATCCCATACGTCATTTCTGGTGAATTGATTCAGCTCTTCTTGCATTGCTAGAATCCAGTCGTTGTCCAGAAGTGCTTCATCAATAGAAGAAGGTTCAATCAGAGACACAAGTCCCATGAGGGTTTCTTCAGAGTTTCTAAAGCTTACTCTTGTTCTGATTGGATCTTCCTTTCTTCCTAAGATAGTTTCTTCTGGGTGATCCAAGCTGCTTCTGGGTAATCTCTTCTGAGGTTGATCAGCAACTGTTGTAGGATTGCTAGCGGTGCTCCTTTCAGACGTTGAAGGAGTGTCTGTGTTGAGAGCTTCTGATGACTTGTCTTCAGGACCTGTAAATTCAATTTCCATACCTGCAAAAACTTCATTCTGCTTTGACCTTTCAGAGTCAAGCTTATCATCAAAACGAACACTGATTGATTCTTCCACAATCTGTGTTTCTGTATTGTATACTCTGTACCCTCTTGAGCGTTCAGAGTATCCTAACATGATACACTTCTGTGCTTTAGAATCAAACTTGTTCAAATAATTCTTTGTATTTAACATAAAACAGGTACATCCAAATGGATGAAAATATGAAATGTTGGGCTTTCTGTTCTTCCACAATTCATATGAGTCTTTTCCAGAATAGGTCTTATTGAGATTCTATTCTGAATGTAGCACGCTGTGTTTATTGCCTCTGCCCAGAAGATCTTAGCAACGTTTGTCTCATTGATCATGGTTCTGGCCATTTCTTGCAATGTTCTGTTCTTTCGTTCTACAACTCCATTTTGTTGGGGAGTTCTAGGACAAGAGAAATCATGCAGGATGCCTCTGTCATTAAAGAATGACTCAAAGTCTTTGTTTTCAAACTCTCCACCATGATCACTTCTGACTTTAACGATTCTAAGATCCTTTTCATTCTGAACTTGGTTACAGAAGGTAACAAACACAGAGTGTGACTCGTCCTTGTGTCTTAAGAACTTTACCCATGTCCATCTGCTATAGTCATCTACGATTACTAACCCATACTTCTTGCCACTGACTGAAGCAGTTTTAACTGGTCCAAATAAGTCAATGTGCAGAAGTTCTAATGGCTTAGAGGTAGAAACAACATTTTTAGATTTAAAAGAAGGTTTTGCAAACTTGCCTTTCTGACATGCTTCACACAGAGCATCTGAATTGAACTTCAAATTAGGAAGTCCTCTGACCAGATTGAGTTTGTTAATCTGAGATATTCTTCTCATACTAACATGCCCCAATCTTCTGTGCCAGATCCACTGCTCGTTGTTAACAGACAGAAGACACTTTACATTCTGACTTTTCAGTTCAGAAAGTTTGATTTTATAGATGTTGTTTTTCCTCTTTCCATTAAACAGGATAGTCCCATCTTTCTGACTAACAGCTTTGCATGATTTTTGATTAAAGATTATATCATAATCGTTATCACTTAATTGACTTATGGATAACAGATTATGCATTAATCCATCTACTAGCAGAACATTATTAATAGAGGGAAGATTTCCATTACCTACAGTTCCAGAGCCAATTATCTTTCCCCTCTGATTGCCTTCAAAGCCAACGTGGCCTCCAGGCTTAAGTTCCAGGCTTTGGAACATATGCCTTCTTCCCGTCATGTGTCGCGAGCAGCCAGAGTCCAGGTACCATGACTGGTGTTTCTGATTTGCTGCTAAAGATATCTCTTCGGTATCTGATTCTGAGTCTGATTCAGAAGCTTCACTATCTTATGAAATGTTGGCCATGAGAGCTATGTTGGCTCTCTCATCATCTGATTCTGAGTCATCTTCAGACGAGTCAGAGTCATCCCATGTAGCCATGAGACTTTTCTTCTTTTCTCTTCCAAACTTCTTTTTGGGCTTTTCCCTCTGAAGCTTTGGGCAGTCACTCTTGTAGTGTCCTTGCTCATTGCACTCATAGCAGATGATGTCCTTGGTGTTTGGCTTTCTGCTTCCTGAGGAGCCTTCAGATCTTCTGTATCCAGAGGAAGAATCTGTCCTTCTGTATCTGGAAGAAGACTCGTTTTGATCAGATCTTCTGGGATTCCTGAACTTCCTTTGCCTCTGCTTCCACAGTTGATTCACTCTTCTGGAGAGGAGGGAGAGTTCGTCTTCTTCTGATGAGGATCCATCAGATGTTTCTTCAACTGCCTGCAAAACTTTAGACTCAGATTTTTTGTTAGATTTTAATGCTAAATGCTTACCTTGCTTCTGGGGTTCATCAACTTCTAGCTCTATCTCATGACTTCTGAGGGAGCTGATAAGTTCCTCCAGAGAAATTTTGTTGAGATCTTTTGCTAGCTTCAGAGCTGTAACCATTGGCCTCCACTGCTTAGGTAAGCTTCTGATGATCTTCTTGACGTGATCAGCAGTAGAGTAACCTTTGTCCAGAACCTTGAGACCAGCTACCAGAATCTGGAATCTTGAGAACATTGTTTCAATGGATTCACTTTCTTCCATTTTGAATGCCTCATACTTCTGAAAGAGCGCCAGAGCTTTAGTTTCTTTGACCTGAACGTTGCCCTCATGCATCATTCTGAGTGAGTCAAACATGTTCTTTGCTGTGTCTCTGTTGGAGATCTTTTCATATTCAGCATAAGAGATGGCGCTGAGAAGGATGGTTCTGGCCTTGTGGTGATTTTTGAAGTCACGCTTTTGTTGATCAGACATTGCTTTTCTATCAATCTTCTGACCGCTTGCATTCACAGGGTGCGTGTATCCATCTGTCACCATGTCCCACAGATCATCATCATGTGCCAGAAAGAAGCTTTCAATTCTGTCTTTCCAGTAATCAAAATTTTCTCCATCAAAGACTGGAGGTTTACCGCTGAATCGGTCTCTGTCCTCATGGTTGTCATTGCTGGTGTGTGAATAAGTTCCTGCCATTGCGTTTTTCAGACGCTGGATCTTGTACTGACACGGTTAAGTGTTTTAGCTCAGAACCAGGCGTCCTGATGCCAATTGAAGAAGTGAAAAACACAAGAAGGGGGGTTGAATTGTAAAACTGAAAATCAATGCAATGAACACGATATTTTTATCCTGGTTCGTTTGATCTCAAACTACTCCAATCCACCCGTCAAGGTGATTTCGCCTCTCTCCAACGAGGTCTTAATCCACTATATTAAACTGAATATTACAATCTGATTTAACAACTGCTAAAGCCTTCTTGATGCAAACCACAAACCGGTTTGTGAAGGAAACACTTTCTGACAAAGAATTGAAATCTAGGTGTGTGAATGTTTTCTACAAAACAGTTTATCACAACTGTGATATTACACAACTTAAGCTTATGGAAACTAGATTGCTAAAATAATTGAGTAAGGAATTTTGGAGCTTTTAGAAAACTGAGAATAAGAAGATGATGAATAGCTTTTAGGCGTGGAAATTGTTGTAGAGCATTAGCCAATTCAATCTTCATTATCTTGTTTATATAACATTGAAATTGATGAACGTTGGAGCAATAATCTTGATTCAATGCCAATAACAAACTTTCCTTATTAAGCAGATCTTGTCTGGAATGATGCCGTTGGTAATAACTCGTCTTGAATGCACAGTACCGTTGCTACTTAAAGCGTGTTCTGGCTTTGGCTCATTCTGACGCTGCTTAAGTGCTGATGAACTGTTGTTGTCTTTTATCAGAGTTCAGAGTGTTGAGCGCAGTTCTTGTTCATCAAGCTTCAGCATAAGCATGAGTTGTTCTTCTGATTCTAGTATCTGATATAGAAACTTCTGATGCTGATGTTGATATCCAATATTCTGATGCTGATTATGATGTACTCTTGCTGATACCTATCAGAGTTTCTGCAAAACAGAAAGTAATATTTTAGGTAGCAAGTAGTTCTTACATGAATCACATAATTAATATATCTTTTCATTTTGTTATCACCAAAACTTAAACTTAGGGTAGTAGATTCAAACTTTGTTCTAACAACGTGAACTCCAGCTCGAGCCCAGCTCGAGCACCCTCCTCGTAGGGCAGACTCTGACCGTTACCCCATCACCTGGACTTCGGAAAGACCGCGTCCTCGTCCCTCCTCGTTTTTCGTAGAGCATCACCAGGAAGGAGACCACGTGCGGGTTCCCACTACACACGTAGAACCTGGCAGTTCCTTTATTGGGCCAGTCCTGGTCGGCCCAATGAAGGGACCTTGGCCCCGCGCTGGGGGCTATAAATACCCTCTGTTCCTAGAGGATCAGTTATTCATTCTTTTACCCATACACATACTTTTTTGCCTGCTCGTACCATCACTCATTTTAGCATCGGAGTGCCTTGCAGGTACCCCCCCCCATCTCACTCAACTTCCGCTCGGAGCCAGTCGTGACGGTCCAAGTCTGATCAGGTAAGATCAGGTAGGTACACAAATTAGAAGGTGTGATACGGTGGCAGAACTGACTGTTTTTACTGGTTTGCGTTTTGTATTCGCAAATGTCGCGGTAAGCAAGAGTTGCCACCGACTTTCATTTCATCCAACAAAGGAAAAGGAAAAAGAACAGAAAAAACCTTTTTTCGAGATATTTCTGAGTATGGGGGGTAGATTATAGAAAGGGAAGGTGTTAGCACCCTTTCTATATGTGGTTTTCCACGGGCTCTTAGGTACTTGCTCATTTTTTAAATTTCTTGTGTGTATTTGCTTTGAAAAAGTTTTGTTTACTTCGTGATAACCCTTGTATCAGTCCCCAAGAGTGTGACGAAGTTGTTTTGAAAACTGTTTTTGAAAGTGTTTGTGTGAAAAAATTTTATTTTGAGCAAGTACTTAAGATTTTTACCTACTCGAAAAAAGTCCGTTCGTTTTTGTTTCCTTTAGAAAGTGCTATCCTACTATTAAGGAGTAGTTAGCTCTGTCGTTGGATTTTTAAAGGGACGAAATGGTCTCTGAAGGAAACAAGTAAGGATACCTTAGCATTTCGAAGGGACTATTGTCATAAGATCAATTCGTAGGCAACTTGAGGGACAAGTAGGGACTATGATCTTTATGACGATTTTAAATTGCGGGTCATTGCTAAGGTACCCCTACGTTCGAGGGACACAACCATTATTTCCGAGGCAACCAAGTGGGGTAAACCCTAGGAGTGAGCATGTGAAAGTGTGCCTTTTTTCAGTTAATTATCTTTGCACAATTAGGGTTTTCTCCCATTTTAAACTGATTTATCTTGCCATTCAATCCTATTATCCATACATCTAGGCAGTTTATAATTGCGAAAAGGAAATAGCGAGAATTTAAAACCCTAGCTATTACAAGGCTTTGGGGAGGGGATTACACAATAAAAAATCGGGGAAAATGATAAATGTGAAATAGTAAACCTAATTAACTATTACAAACTTAGAACAGTTACAATAATTAATAAAAATAAGGAAAAAACAATGCGCGAAAGTTAAAACGGGAACAAATTAGAAACCTAAGAAATCTAATTAATTAAAAATATTTTTGTATTTTTTTATTGAGAAAAATAGTTTCAATTTGCAAGTTAAACCTAGTTTCTATTAAATTTTAATTAGAAAAAAGATTTAAGTTTACCTAATTAACTAATTAGTGCAAATAAATATTTTTTATGAGAAAAGACTAACTCTAATATTTTTTTTTGTAATTTTCTGATTTTTATGATTTAATTAAAAAAAATGATTTTTTTTATTTGTAAAATAATTAAAACAAATGATTAAATAAAAAAAGAAAGAAATTTAAAAAAAAAGAATTAAAACTGGGCCTGGTATGATGAGTAACTTGGGGGTGTATTGCCAGTTTAGTGTTAGGCCCAAAGCTGGCCTAGAGTCTGGCGCCTGATCCTGTGAAGTCATCTCCTGAGGACTCATGGTGGACCCTCAAGGTTGGGCCGTGGGATCTACCTGGTGATGGATCTCAAGGATGAGATTAGGGGCGTATGATGATCTTCTGGAGGTGAGATACATGGAACCTGCAAGGAAACTGGAAGAAAAATAACAAATGTTAGAGGCAGGGGTCAAACCCCTGACCTCTCGTATGCAACGCCTTATCTACCTTCCTGCACAACACTGGACCATTTGGCCTCTTGTTGATATAAATCAGCAAAATATAATATAATGCAAAAGCGCACTATGCCCAGAACAAAACGCGCTAACATTCAAATGGTCCAACAGGACATTGCCACACGGTCTTCTTCTTCCCTGGTAATGTCGTTTTAGATGGAGACCTTTACCTACGGTTTCATGTCTGTAACTACAACCCTGCAAATCTCAAAAAATTAATACCAAGCATGATAAATCCATTCCAAGCATACAGATCAACTCGTTTCAATCTCACGAGTAAGATGGTATCCTTCTTTTGCCCTGATTTTACCTGCATCACAAATCCCTAAAATACGACCTCAAACCCTAACAATGGCAACTATCAGTACATGCGCTAAAACTCTTAATTAACCATACCAATACATTCTAAATGGTGATATAAACAAGAAAACATGCTTAGAAATTATCTAGGATGCATAAATTTGTAGAATCAAATTCAAAAAATGTGACAAACCGTGAGGGGTGTGGAGGATGGTTCTGGGCGTCTTAGTGCGTGCAAATGATTGGAACAACTTCTGGATATATCCAGGAACATATTGCAAGCCTTGAATCTACTTGAGAATGGCTGTAATATGGAATTCAGTTTGATATTTTTTTGATAAAATTGCAATTTATTCTTGGCCGTTTCACACGATTTTTTCTGCCCCCTTATGCTTGGGATATGTTATGTATATGTATCTCTTTGAATTAGGTTAACAAAAGAGCTCCAAATCCTTGCCAATTATTAAGATTTGATTCCATTGTAATCTTGCATTATTTCTTTCCAAATCAAGCTAAATCATTCCATTCTCACTCCAATCAACCTTGGAATGATTTGAATCTGTTTTGGCAGCATAAATGGATTGCATTTCATTCAAAATCAGATCAAAAAACAAATTTTCCATATTTTATATCATTTATTTGATTTAATTTGATTTTTAAATGTTTAAAATCAAAATAAATTAAATAGATAAAGTCAATAAAATATGGAAGAGTGTTTGAGTCGTGGACTTTGTTAAAAGTAAGATGGAAGCATAAAAAGTTAGGCCCATTTGCCAAAAAATGCAATTTTGGGCATTGTTGACTTTTGACAACTCTCGAAAAATGGACAACTTTGACAATGCATATCTTCTTCAATTTTGACCCTAAGAGGGTGTTTTTGGACTTTTTAGAAAGCTTAGGATGTCCCCTAAGCAACCTCTTTAGTTTCATCTCAATTGGATCTTCCATGTTCATGTAAGGAGCTTTGACCCAAAACGTGTTTTTATTGACTTTTTGGAATGACCTATAATGTATGAGTTCATATCTTTACATGAGTGCATTTCTTGAACTTGAGGACTGAAGATGAGTTGTAGGGAATTGAATTCTCTTCAAAATGAGCCTTGGATGGGAAATTTCTGATAAAGTATGAGAAAGTCATGCTTGGTCAAAGTTTGGTTGACTTTTTCCGGAGAAACCCTAATTTAACAACTTTTGAGTTTTGATGAATTAGGAGCCTTTCTTGAGGAATCATGATCAACCCTTGATCAAATGATGGATATCACTTCAAAATGTTAATGTTGACCAAAAATCTTGAAGTTTGACTGCATGTGGACCACAATTGACTCTTGACCTAATACAATTGATTTTTAGGCATTTGAGCAGTTGACTGAGCAAACTTCTTGTGCATGGCATGAAACTTGACATGGATGATCTTGAGGACATATTAAGACCATGGAGAAGATTTGAAACCTTTGAATTTCACCCATCTTGATGCAAATGGAAACCCTAGTTTGAGGTTCATTGTCTTAGGAGAGCATTTGTCTGATTAATCCTTGGGCATCTTTGGGCAAATTGAGGAATTCAATGAGTATGTTTTGAGTAAAATGGGAGGGAAAATTTTGGGGTACAACAGCTTCCCCTGTTCAATCTTCTTAAACCTGAGGATGTAGATTGGCTGGTTTGCCTTTCGTGATCTGAAGGTAGAAGATGATTGAACACTGGAGTGCCCATAAATTTGCCCTCGCATCAAGTCATATTGATTGGTGATATCGGGAATGGGCTTACAGATTCCATTTGGGAGTCGACAGAGAGTCGTGGGAAATGGGCTTAAAGATTCCATCCAGAAAAGATATCAGTCGCATGAGATTTCATTGTGAGAATTCATGTACCTGCTGTAATCGGTGGATTTAGAACTGACTGTTTAACGCTGGTTCGCGAAATGTCACAGAAGCAAGAGTCGCCACCGTCTTTTATTTTCTCCAACATGGACAGGACAAAAGCACAACAAAATTCCTTATGAGAACGTTTCTCGGTTCGGGAGGTAGATTTATAGAAAGGGAATGTGTTAGCACCCTTTCTATCCATGGTTATCCATGGGCTCTTAGATACTTGCTCTTATGTTTTCAAAATGTTTGCTTTTCAAAGTGTGAGTGGGTTTGAAAAAGTTTCTTTGAAAGATTTCTGAATAACTCTTGTATCAGTCCTCAAGAGTGTTTGAAAAATTGTTTTGAAAGATTTTTGAAAGTGTCGGTGTGAAAAGAGTTTTGATTTGTTTTTGAAGAGAGCAAGTATCCATGAGTCATCTACCTACCCCAAGGAATTAGGCTGTGTAAATGTCCTTAAGGTAATTCCATCCCACCATTGAGAGGTAGGTAGCACCACCGTTGGAGGTGTTCGGGTCAATTCGAGTTTAGGGACAGTGTGGTCACCGAAGCAACAGTTAGGACACCTTAGAAGCTACCCTTATGTCCTTGATCCTTTTTTAATCCGAGGCAACCGTTTCGAGGCAACTATTCCGAGGCAGTTGTTTCGAGGCAACCGTTTCGAGGCAACTGGATCATGGACATAAGGACTTACTAAAAACGTCATGTACTTGACGACCACGTTTCGAAGGCAACAGGTGAGGCGTACCTTAGAAGTGGTGTGTGTATTTGTGTGTTGTTTTCAGTTTAACCATTATCTTTGATCATGGCATGGTGAGCTACGCTTGTTTTTAATTAGCATACATTCTTTCATACAATTTAGAATTTAATAGTGCGGAAATTTAAATGCGGAAAGATAAAAAACTACGCTATTACAAGGCGCGGGTCTATACATCGCCAAAATACAAAGACCCGTTTGATAAAAATGCGGAAAGTAAATAAATGCGGTAAACCTAATTACTATTACATTCCTTGAACAGTTACATAATATTCGAAAAGAAAATAATGCGCGAAAAGAAATTAAAATTGAATGTCCGAGGGTTTTGACCCTTTTGAGAAATTAAATTAAATTAAAGTCTAATTATTATTTTAATTAAAGAAAATGTTTTTTTATGTTTTTGGTATTTATGAAAATAAGGAAAAGAATTTAAAATTAAAAGGAAACCCTAGTTCTAAGTTATTTTAATTATTTAAGAAAATATTAAAGTTAACCTAATTTACTAGTTAATTAAATTACATGCTTATTTACAAAAATAAATAGTAATTAACAATAATAATAAATAGTGAGAAAAATAATTTAATTAAGAAAAAGATGAAAATGTCAAAAACCTAATTCTACATATTTTATTTATTAAGAAAAGATTAAAGTTTAAAACCTAAATTAACTAAGTAGATTATTAGAATTTATTTACAAAAATATTTTAATGATGAATTAATAATAATTAAATATATTTTACATTTTTTGATTTTTCTGTTTTTATTATGGAAAATTAATTCATGGTAAAAAATAAAAAAAAAACAATTAAAATAATTAAATGATCAAAAGAAATTAAAAGAAAAGAAAAGAGAATAAAAATAAAGCAAACCAAGGGGGGGTGTCAGGCCCATTATGGAGGTGTCTGAGAGTAATTCAGGCCCATCAGCCAAAGGCCTTGTTGACTTTCCACGCTTGTGTGTATGTCCATTGATTGAGCCCTACCATGGAATTCATTCAGTGGCCCTTGGATTGAACCTTGAAGCCACTTGGCAAGCACAGGCATGAGCGTGTATGGTGGAACGTTTGATGGAAGCTGCATTGGAATACATTGAAACAAAAATTATGCAATATGTGGGGGACCTGGGAATCGAACCCAGGTCCCTATACCTGCAAGACACGTCCTCCAACCAACTGAGCTATTGCGCGCGTTTGTTAACATAATGGAGAGTAATTATTATATAAAAAAGAAAATGTTAGTGGTATGAACAAAAAAATTACGCGCCAGATTTGAATGCTCCTATCATGCCTGGACACCTCAGCTTCTTCTTCATCTTTTTCCTGCAATTATAAAACAAGTAGCGGGGGTTTTAAACCCCCACTAAGTGGAACCTGTGAAAATAGCGATTACTCCCATGGGTTAAATAAATTGAGCGCGAGGATTTCAATCGTTCAGGCTTGCTGCAACGAATTCATTCATGTATGTTTGATGGTCCAATTTTACAGTATATGGGAAACCCTAATTTGAAGCTTCTGAAACCCTAGGTTTCATCAATGGTGGATTTCGTTTCAAGCAGCTACAGAACAATTAAACTATGCCAAACGCTTCAGGAAGATGTCAGTAATGCAAATCAATGAATAAAACATGCGAATGATGCGTAAAAATTGAAATTCGATTATGGAATATTTGTGAAGAAACGTGATTCTGTTCTACCGTTTCTTTGAGTATGGAAGCTTGTTCTTGATTGCAATCGACTCCTGGAAGGTTCAGCAACGTGTTAGAATGCTTTTTATGCCTTGAAACGTGCTCCAACTATGAAATCAGTTTTAAGCTTTTTGTTGAAATTTTGCAATTTTGTTATGAACTTTCAACAGCTGTTTCGTGTCTTGTGGAATAGGGTTAGCTTGTGTATAAGTATCTGAGGCAAATTAGGTCAAGAAAGAGCCCATGAATCCATTGAATTAATGTCTTGGATATTTGATTTTCAATTATGTAAATTTCAATCTTTTGCCATGAAAACCCTTGCCAATCATGGAAAATCTTCCCTTTTTGAATGTGAAACGACTTGCCAGCTTGACCTAGTATGATTTGCTGCACAAAAAGATTTGAAAAAGCATTATTTGATATTTTCTCATAATTAAATCTAATTAAATGAATTAATAAGAATACAAATTCAATTAATTAATTAAAAATAAGAAAATAAATCCTCTTTAGCTCAATGGGTCGTGCATAGGTTTTGGGTAATGATTCAAGGAAGAATTTGAGGCCCATTAGCAATTTTGAAGCTTTTGAAGCAAAGTTGATTTTTGAAAATTCCCAAAAATTTCCCAACTTCTCCAATGCATATCTTGCTCAATTTTGAAGCTATGATCATGTTCTTGGACATTTTGGAAAGGTCTTGAAGTCCTCTAACCAATGCCTTTGGTCCCATGTAATTTTGATTTACCAATCTCAAGTTATGGTCTTTGACTTAAAGTGCCTTTTTGTTGACTTTTGAAAATGACCTATAATGTTGAAATTGATAACTTTTTGTGAGAGCATTTCTTGGATTTGAAGTGTGAAGATGAGTTGTAGGAATTGTCATCCCCTTCAAAATGAGCTTTGGATGGGATTTTTCTGATAAACCATGAGGAAGTTATGCCTTGGTCAATTTGCAGTTGACTTTTCAACTGTCCAAAAATAGAAACTTTTGCATCTTGAGACTTTTTGAGCCATGCTTTGAGAATCATGATCAAGAATTGATCAAATGATGTTTGTGGCTTCAAAATAAGATGTTGACCAAAAATTTTGACTTTTGACTGTCAAATGACCATTTTGCCCCCTGCAGTTGACTGTGAAGCATTTAAGGTTTTTGACTGTGCAATTTGATGCTGTGAGTCTTGAAACTTGACATATGAATGCTTGACAATGTATGTGGGCATATGGGACTTGATTGGACACTTGAAAACCTCAATTTCTTTGCAAGAACCAAAACCCTAATTTTGACTGTGTTAGGAGGCAATTGGACTGTGCAACTTTTGAGGGATTTTGAACCATCTGGAGATTGATCTTGGCAAATCTTGAAGAATATGGGAGGGAAAATTTTAGGGTACAACAGTTGCCCTGTTCAATCTTCTTAGACCTGAGGATGTAGATTGGCTGGCGTGCCTTTCGTAATCCGAAGGTGGAAGATCATTGAACACTAGAGTGCCCAGAAATTTGCACTCACATAGTAGAATGTCAGCAGTGTGATGTAGGGAGTGGGCTTACAGATGCAATTTGGAGAGATGATGGATAGGAGGATGGGCTTATAGATGCCATCTGGAGCTGTTGGTATGTGGATGGGCTTATAGATGCCATCTAGGTGTCGATCGCGTAAGAGATTCCTTAGCGAGAACTTGCGTACCTGAGAAAGAAAATAATTACCTGGCCTGTTGCAGGGGTTGATCTTCAAACTCTTTATGTAGATGTGCCCTGGATGGATACAGGAATCGAATCTTTAAACTCTTCAGACGTGCCCTGGCAAGATACAGGAATCAAGTCCGGAGAATAGTCGTCAACAGATACACCCTGGCAAGATACAGGAATCGGATCTTCAAACTCTTCAGACGTGCCCTGGCGAGATACAGGAATCGAGTCTGGAATTAGTCGTCAATAGATACACCCTGGCAAGATACAGGAATCGGATCTTCGAACTCTTCAGACGTGCCCTGGCAGGATACAAGAATCGAGTCTGGAATTAGTCGTCAACAGATACACCCTGGCAAGATACAGGAATCGGATCTTCAAACTCTTCAGACGTGCCCTGGCAGGATACATGAATCGAGTCTGGAATTAGTCGTCAACAGATACACCCTGGCAAGATACAGGAATCGGATCTTCAAACTCTTCAGACGTGCCCTGGTAGGATACAGGAATCGAGTCTGGAATTAGTCGTCAACAGATACACCCTGGCAAGATACAGGAATCGGATCTTCAAACTCTTCAGACGTGCCCTGGGAAGATACAGGAATCGAGTCTGGAATTAGTCGTCAACAGATACACCCTGGCAAGATACAGGAATCGAATCTTCAAACTCTTCAGACGTGCCCTGGCAAGATACAGGAATCGAGTCTGGAATTAGTCGTCAACAGATACACCCTGGCAAGATACAGGAATCAGATCTTCAAACTCTTCAGACGTGCCCTGGCAAGATACAGGAATCGAGTCTGGAATTATCGCTCACAGATGTGCCCTAGCAAGATACAGGTATCGAATCTGGAATTGCGACAGTTGATAGTGATTATCTTTGTATTGATCTTTGTCCTGAAAAGACAAAATGTTAGTTGTATGCGATGTCATGATGTGTGACATGCGTGATGTTCTCAAAATAAATGAGGTTGTATGTTCATGATGCGTATGTGCATGCTATAACGTATGAAGATGTGATATGTTTATGAATATGTTTTTATCTAGGAAAGTAAATCCTTGACGAATGCCGGGAAGTTTGCTGAATCCTGGGCTGATGTTGAAGAGCAGCGTTCTTTGTTTCTGCTGGGGGTGATTGTTGCAAGAATACCGGTAGGAGAAGATGACTCCGTTGGGGAATAAACTCGGCGACTAGATTACTCTGTGGGGAGTACTCTGTGTGGAAAGAGAGGTACTTTGTTGAGGTTGATGATAACTCCGCTGGGGATACCTTTGTTGAGCCTTGTTGAGGAATTTGATGAACTCTGATGGGGGTAGGAAGAACTTTGCCGAGGACGATCTTTCCGTGGCAACTGGCTGAGGATAACCCAGTTATATCCTGGTGGGGAAATAACCTTTGAATAAAAAGTCCGGGAGACACGTTCGTGCTATGCATGGGATAGCTTCCAGAATCTACTGGGGATAAGCTTTAAGACCTGCTGGGGATATGGATTCCACTTTCCTGGGGAAACTTTTCAGATTGGACTGGGGAATGGCTCTGCTGGATGTTCGGTATTCCGCCGGGGAACAATCTTAGATCAAAATTGCCGGGGATGCTTGTTAAGAATGTTTGTAGACTCCGTTGAGGAATGTTGAGATCTGCTGGGGATAATCCACCTTCCTTAAGGATGACTGAGGGTAACTCTGCTCGGGGAGAGTGTTGCTGACTTGCTGGAGATATGGTGCCTTGTAGGGCTTACGGGAGACCAACTCTGCTTGGGGGAGAGTATTGCTGAACCTTGGCTCACTCTCTTGGGAATTAAGGCATCTTGGTTACATTCTTCAGCCGAACTTACCTTAGTACCTTGGTGGACAGAGCCATTAGATTACTTAGACAACTCATTATTGCCCCTGTTTCTGATGTTACCTGTAATTAATCCTTTGTTTCGTATGCAAATATTTATGAGTTAGCAATTAGTGTCAAATGCATATATCAAAAATTGAACATTGGACGTTCTTCGCAAAACAAAACAGAAAAAAGAAAAACAACTGGCAATTGGTCTGAAAAGTGAATTTGTATTGATTTTTGAATTTGCCTGTAAATAGGCGTTTTATGTACAAGAGGCCGACGTCCTAGTAAGAGAACGCCGCTGAACAACAGAGTTTATACAATTTGTACAAAGAAAACAAAATAGCTATGTGAAAAAGATAATCCCACTGGGTTCCAACTCTGCTATAGCCTTTATATCTTCGAGTGTCTCATCACTTGGCTGCTCAGTTGAAGATGAAGCTGACTGATCGATGCCGTTTGAACCTGATGTTGATACCGGATTCTGGATGCAAGGTGATCCAATGAGACATAATATTACGCTTTATCCCTAACTTTTTCCTGGACCGCCCTTTCGGGTTTTCAGTCCACCGGGATACCCCTTTTTGCCCAAGCCGCCTTTTCAGGTTTTCGACTTGCCAGGTGTACAGATTTTTTCATTTCATCCCTCATTTTTCCCGAACCCTTTTGGTTCGCCGGGAAGCCCTAATTTTTGCCTAGGTATGTCAACCTAGCGGGTCTTTTATCATGCATAGTATCTTTTTACTATGTCTGCATTGGCGGGGTGAGGAAGGTCGTCACAATCCATGGTGGTTAGAATCATGGCTCCTCCCGAGAACACATGTTTAACCACAAATGGCCCTTCGTACGTAGGGGTCCATTTGCCCATGGGATCACTTTGAGAAAGAATGATGCGCTTGATTACCAGGTCCCCAACTTGATACTCTTGTGGTCTGACTTTCTTGTTAAATGCCCTGATCATCCGTTTTTGGTACGTTTGACCATGACAAATAGCAGTGAGTTTCTTTTCGTCAATTAGATTTAATTGATCAAGTCGAGTTTGGATCCAGTCATCTTCACTCAGATCTGCATCCTTCATTATCCGGAGAGAGGGTATCTGGACTTCAATCGGCAAGACTGCCTCCATGCCATAGACCAAGGAAAAAGGAGTTGCCCCAGTTGACGTTCTTGCTGAGGTACGGTACCCATGAAGAGCAAACGGTAACATCTCGTGCCAATCTTTGTAGGTCACTGTCATCTTCTGCACAATCTTTTTGATATTCTTATTGGCTGCTTCGACAGCCCCATTCATCTTCGGCCGGTAGGGAGAAGAGTTGTGGTGCTGTATCTTGAATTGCTCGCAGAGCTCAGTGATCATCTTGTTGTTAAGATTGGTACCATTGTCTGTAATGATCCTTTCCGGGACGCCGTATCGACAGATCAGGTTATGCCGAATGAACCGTGCCACGATGTTCTTGGTTACGGTGGCGTAGGAAGCTGCTTCAACCCACTTTGTGAAGTAATCAATCGCTACCAGGATGAAGCGATGCCCGTTGGATGCCGTAGGTTTAATCTCGCCGATCATATCAATGCCCCACATTGCAAAAGGCCAAGGTGCTGTCAAGACATTCAGAGGGACTGGAGGAACGTGCACCTTATCTGCATAAATCTGGCACTTGTGACATGTCCGAGAGTGTTGGTAACAGTCAGCTTCCATTGTGGACCAGAAATATCCTGCCCGAAGGATTTTCTTTGCCATGGTGTGTCCACTGGAATGTGTTCCGAAGGTACCTTCATGCAGTTCTGCCATGATTCTTTCTGCTTCAGTTTTATCCACACAACACAGTAAGGTTGAATCATGGTTTCGTTTGTATAGAATGCCGTTGCTGAGGAAGAACTTTGCTGCGAACCTTCTCAGAAACTTTTTGTCATTGATGGATGCACCTTCAGGGTATTCCTGAGCTTCCAAGTACCTCTTTACCTCATGATACCAAGGTTTTTCAGTTACTACCTCAGCCTCAAGATCACAACAATATGCAGGTTCGTCCAACTTCCAGATAATGATCCGGGGAGCCTCAATGTCCCATTTGACTTTGAACATAGAAGACATCGTAGCTAACGCGTCCGCCAACTGATTCTCCTCTCTTGGGAAGTGTTCAAAAGTTATCTCTGTGAAATGCGGGATCAATGTCAACACACACTCTTTGTAAGGAATAAGGTTTGGGTGTTTCGTATCCCACTCGCCTTTGATCTGATTGATTACGAGAGTGGAATCTCCGAAGACACTCAGAAACTTGATCCTTAAGTCAATCGCAGCTTGAAGACCCATGATGCATGCCTCATATTCCGCCATGTTGTTGGTGCAGTTGAAACATAGCCGGGCAGTGAGTTGAGTATGAGTGCCTTTGGGGGATATGAGCACAGCGCCAATACCGTTACCCAAAGCGTTGGAGGCTCCGTCAAAGTGCATAGACCATCGGGATCCTTCCTCAGGTCCTTCATCCGGTCCAGGTACTTCACAATCAGTCACTACCATGATACTCTCGTCAGGAAATTCAAAGTTCATTGACTGGTAATCGTCTACTGCCTGGTGTGCCAAATGGTCTGCCAATACACTTCCTTTGATAGCTTTCTGAGTCGTGTACTGGATGTCGTATTCTGTCAAGATCATCTTCCATCTTGCTATTCTTCCAGACAGAGCAGGCTTTTCGAATATGTACTTTATTGGATCCATCTTTGAAATCAACAAAGTAGTGTGAGTCAGCATATACTGTCTCAGCCGGCGAGCAGCCCATACCAAAGCGCAGCAAGTTTTCTCGAGCAGTGAGTATCGAGTCTCACAGTCGGTAAACTTTTTGCTAAGGTAATAAATGGCATGCTCTTTTCGGCCAGACTCGTCATGCTGCCCCAGCACACACCCCATTGAGCTGTCTAGTACTGTCAGGTATAGTATCAGAGGTCTCCCTTCAACCGGTGGCATAAGAATGGGTGGTTCTTGGAGATACTCTTTGATTCTATCAAAAGCGGCCTGACATTTATTGTTCCAACGTACTACCTGATCTTTCTTCAGTAGCTTGAAGATTGGTTCACAAGTAGCAGTTAGATGCGAGATGAATCGGGCAATGTAACTCAGACGTCCTAAAAATCCTCTAAACTCTTTCTCTGTCTTAGGAACTGGCATCTCTTGTATGGCCTTAACCTTGGCAGGGTCCACTTGAATACCCTTGTCACTTACGACGAAGCCTAGCAACTTTCCAGATCTTACCCCAAAGGTACACTTGTTTGGGTTCAACCTTAGCTTGTACAACTTCAGATGGTCAAACAACTTCTGTAGATGGTCAATGTGTTCCTCCTCAGTTTGGGACCTTGCAATCATATCGTCGGCATACACTTCTATCTCATGATGGATCATGTCATGAAATAAAGCAACCATGGCACGTTGGTAGGTTGCCCCAGCATTTTTCAGTCCGAAAGGCATGACCTTGTAGCAGAAGGTGCCCCACTGAGTAACAAAGGTAGTCTTTTCCATATCTTCAGGAGCCATCTTGATCTGATTATAACCTGAAAAGCCGTCCATGAAGGAGAACACCTTATGCTGGGCAATATTGTCAACCAGAACGTCAATGTGAGGTAGGGGAAGTCATCCTTGGGGCTGGCCCTGTTCAGATCCCTGTAATCAACACACATTCTGACCTTACCATCTTTCTTCGGCACCGGAACCACGTTGGCAACCCACTGAGGGTAAGAAGTCACTGCTAGAAACCCGACATCAAATTGTTTCATAACCTCAGCTTTGATCTTCTCGGACATCTCTGGACGCATACGGCGGACCTTTTGTTTAACCGGAGGACAGTCTTCCTTGGTAGGCAAGTGATGGACCACAATGTCGGTATCCAACCCAGGCATGTCTTCGTAGGACCAGGCAAAGATTTCCACATAGTCATGCAACATCTGAATCAACTGTTGTTTTACGCTGAGCTCCAGGTTGGCACCAATCTTAACTTCCTTTCTGTCAGCCTCAGTACCCAGATTCACCGTTTCCGCTGGCTCTTCATGTGGTTGAATGGCCCTCTCTTCCTGGAGTAACAGTCTTGCAAGCTCACCAGGCACTTCGCAATCATCTTCACCTTCGTCTTCGGCTAAGTTGATCGGATTTTCGAAGTCATAACTGGCAGTAACAGAGTCGTTACCAGTGAGATCCAGAGTGGATTGAAACCTGTATGAGTGAGTGTGTGTAAATATAGTTGTTTTGCAATATATAAAGAAAGAAAGAAAGAAAGGGAGCACAAGATTTGAAATGCGAAAAATGTCCAATGTCTTTATTCATGATATATGGAAATGACAAGTAATAAGCCCTCACAAATGAAGCCACGGTGCCCCGGGTAAGACATCGGGAGATAAAGTTTCAATTTATTGTTCATTACAAATTAAAAACAAAGGAATTCATTACTGAGTAACAAAAGTAACAGGTATGTAGTCTTTTGCAGTCCAATTGTTCAGTCCACCGTCAGTCGTCGGGTAGATCCAGCTGTCAAACTCTGATTCCTCCACATCGCCTTCAATAGCATTCACTCCCGGGTTGGTGATGAACACGGGAGGTCTTCCGATCCTTGCTTTACATACAGCCTTCTGAGCCTCTGCAGTAAAACCCAGCCCAAATTTGTCAGTCTTAGGAGTAAAATCAGGGAGCCTGCCCCAGTTTGCACATTCACCTTTTTCAATTACAGCCCGGGCGTCTTTCAAGGAAGCCATCTTCAAAGGAAAGTCTTCTTCAATTACTGTTTCTGCTGACGCCAATGTTGGAGGTACCTCTTCAAAATGTTGAAAGGGGGTTTCAATAAACTCTCCGTCCATCTCTATATACCGGAACGAGTTCAGATGACTAACCATGTATTCTTCCTCCCCTTGCACTGTGACAATCTTCCCTCTGACAGGGTATTTGAGCTTCTAGTGTAGAGTGGAGGTCACAGCCCCAGCCTTGTGAATCCAAGGTCGACCCAGCAAACAAGAATAAGATGGACGAATGTCCATCACATAGAACGTTGAGTCAAAGACTTGGGAACCAACACGAATCAGAATATCCACCTCCCCATGTACCATCCTCTTCGACCCGTCAAAAGCTCGGACAACGATGTTACTAGGCTTCAACTCCAGACCCTCACAATCCAACCTGTCTAAGGCCTTCTTGGGAAATACATTCAGCGAAGAACCGGTGTCCACCAACACATGTGCGAGAGTAGTGCCCCTGCATTCAATGGAGACATGCAGGGCATCATTGTGGTTCTTTCCCTTAGCGGTGAGATCAGCATCCGAGAAACCCAAACCATTGTCAGCGGTCAAATTGGCCACACAGTCAGTGAATTGATCCGCAGATGTCTCTTGTGGCATATGAGCCGTCTTCAGAAATGAAATCAGGGCCTTGGCATGGGCCTCTGAGCACAACAACAATGATAGCATAGAGATCTTGGAGGGGTAAGCCCCCAGCTGCTCAACGACATTGAAGTCGCTCTTCTTAATGATCTTAAGGATTTCCTCCATCTCTTGCTGGGAGGCTTCAGCATTAACAGTCTTTGGTGCCTCCATCCGGGCAGGCACATTATCAATCCCTTTGCCCCGAGTGTCAGATGACTCGGCAGTGGGGGTAGAAACTTGACAGAAGGGGAAACAGGCGCACTTGTAGGTGTGATAAGAAGAGGTCTTCGGATAATTGGTGGCGCAATGTCAGGCGAGAAGAGTCTGCCACTGCGAGTAACTTTAGCGGGACCGGTGATGTTACTGATACCGGTACTAGTGTTGAACTTCTGCTTGACTCCAAGCACATACACATCTTCCCCGTAGTGCCATGGGATAGCCTTGTCAGATTTATAGGGGAGGGGCCCCGGAACAGTAATGATAATGGGTGCAACAAACATGATTTTGATTGGCTTCCTCGAGGGAGCCTTGGTAGGATTGTTGAAAATGGTGACGACAGATACTTCTACAGTAGGAACAATAGGAACAGCGGTCTTCTTGAACAAGATTTCTTTGCTGTCCATCAGGCTTTGGATGCCTGACTTCAGCAACGGACAACCAGCAGGGGAAACGGCACACAGAAGGCAACCCTTGCTACAACCCGAAAATAAACCGGCCAGCAACAGGTTCCTCTTAACAGTCAATAAAGGGGTAGCAACATCATCCACAGAAACTGCATACAGGTCTTCCTCAATAGCATTTACTCCATGCTGGGGCATAGGAGCAGTCACAATGTTAGGCCTTTCGGGCGCCTCAAATTGTATTTCCTTGGCATCGATAAGGTCCTGAACCTTATTTCTTAGGGCCCAACAATCATCAGTAGAATGCCCCGGGCTGTCAGAGTGATAAGCACAGCGGGCATTGGGATTATACTTCGGAGAGGTGGTGTTCACCACCTTCGGAGCTTCTCTGACGGTTACCAAGTTGGTCGATAGCAATTACGGCAAGATTTGTGACAAGGTCATACTAAGCCGAGTATATTCTCTTCTGGGTCTCTCACCCCTTGGTTGGTTGGGTTGCCGAGGAGCGGCAACAGGCTTTGCAATTACCACCGCGTTGACAGCTTGGCGGCGTTCTGGTTTGTTTTGCCTCCTAGGCCCATACACAGCACTGGCTTCCTTTTTGAAAGGCTTCTTCTCAGAACTTGAGGACGCACCTTTCTGAATTTTCCCTGATTTCATACCAGCCTCTATCCTTTCCCCAGTCAGAATGAGATCTGTGAACCCTGCAGACGAATTACCAACGAGATGATTGAAGAACGGCCCGGATAGGGTCCCCAAGAACATGTCCACTAGTTCACGGTCGGTTAACGGTGGCTGCACCCTGTCGGCCAGGTCCCTCCACTTCTGCGCATACTCTTTAAAACCTTCTCCCGATCCTAGCGACATACCCTGGAGTTGGGTACGTGTAGGAGCGAGGTCGGAATTATACTGATACTGCTTCTAAAAAGCAGTAGCCAATTCCTCCCAGTTCCGAACCTTGGTTCCATCCAGCTGATAAAACCATTCGAGATGAGTCCCTGAAAGACTCTCCTGGAAGAAATGGATCCATAAGTTCTTGTCCACAGTATACGGCTGGATCTTCTGCACATAAGATCTGAGATGTAACTTAGGGCAGGAAGCCCCGTCATATTTTGCGAAAGATGGTGCTTTGAACTTGTGTGGGATTACCACACCAGAAGATAGACCCAAGTCTCCGAAATCCAACCCAGGCACTTGTTGAATTTCCATGGCATTCAGGCGATCCTCTAACTACTTTGTACTTGTCTTCAGTTGGAGGATATTGCTCCTCGTTGAAATCCGTCTCGTTGTCAGAGACCACCGGACTAGGAACCCTTCCCCCTTGGGGACTGCCTTTCCCTACAGAAGAACCACCTTGATCAACCTCATTCTGCAGTGTGTTGCCAAACCTCCGGCCAGTGTTGAACAGTACAGTTCTCTTCTTCTTCTTCTTGACCAGCAGAGCCTTCAATTCCTCTTGACCTTGGGCTAAACTCATGATCAGCTCTTGGAATTGAGCGTTCTGAGCCTGGAGGGCCTTGATGGATTGCTCAGTAGAAGATTCAGGATTCATGATGGCAGGCTGAAATGAACAGCGAAGAAGATTAAACCACCTGTAAAAAAGAGTACCTGCTATGCACATGATGCATGATATGTGTTTATGCAATGCATTCAAGGGTTCGAAAGTTCAAATTCGTTGTAGACAAAAAGGGAACACACGTTATCATTAAGAAATAATGGTTCAGTACATCAAGGCCTCATGGGAAAACATTACAAAGTAAATCAATCCCAAAAGACACTGCGCATCCTCTTTGGAGCAATGTAAGTGTTGAGAGTCTTTTCCTCGTGCAATAAGCGGGTGAGCTCCAAGACCCTCTTCTCACTAGCATGCAGACTGGCTTCAAGAGAATTCTGTTCTTCCTTAAGCTAGATCCAGCTCTTCTGCATTTCTTCCCAGGATGTAGGCATGTCAGGATGTTGAATGGTGTAGGACACCTCTCCTTCCAAAACTGGCTCTTTGATCACAGGGAGAACATGAGGATATGGCATCACTAACTTCTGGGAGCGGGCTCGTACCTACTTGAGATAAGGTTCCAACGGGATGGAGTTCCTGTGCCCCAGTGTCTTGCTGTCTACCTTGTTGGGCATCTTCCAAGCTCTGATAATTCTCTGGCGAAGTCCTTGTGCATCGTTGTCGATGTCAAAAACTATGTCAGGAATTAACATGTCATGAAGGCCGTCCCTCCGAGCATAACCAAACTGTCTCCAAGCCAGACACGGGTTGTAAGTAATACCTCCTCTGATTTCAAGTAAAGGAACATTAGGAAACTCCCCGCAACGATCAATGATAGTGACATCCTCTCTGGACCGAGAACACCAATGTATATCAGCATGTGTAAGAGTCATTAATCGTTGTGACCATCTCAAACCCCACTCGTTCTTCAAAACTGATTGTGGAAGGTGCGAAATAAACCACCTTCCCAGAAGGGGAGTGCAGCACATAAGAACACCTCTCTTTCTCATGGTTTGAGTGTAACATGAGTGAAGGATGTCCCCAAGCAACGTAGGTATAGGATTCCTGGACATGAAGATCTTGACAGCATTGATATCTATAAGCTGGTCGGGATTCGGGAACAACACCAACCCATAGACAAGGAGGGCCACAACTTCTTCAAAGGCTTGCAGGTCAAGGGAATTCCAACATTCTTGGGCCTTCTCAAACAGAAACCTGGCCAAGAACCCTTTGATACCACTTCTAACTTCCCAATGTCCCTTGATGTCAGATGGTTGTAGGCGTAACGCTTTAGCAATCTCTTCCAGTTTGGGTTCCTTTTCCGTACTGTTGTAGGGTAGTTGACTAAGGATGGGGATCTTCAGAAGCCGGGAGAACACTTCCAAGGTAGGCACCAGTTGGTAATCCAGGAAAGTAAAGCAATGGTGCAGAGGGTCAAAGAACTGGAAGAGGACCTTTATCATATCTTCCTCAATGTTGGTGTTGACCAAGCTGATGAGTCTTCCATGCCTCTCACTGAAAGAAGAGCTCTCGGGAATCCTGGATATAAGTTCCTTAAGCTGAGGAGGGATCCTTACAAGGCTGATCTGAATTGTCTTTCTGCGGATAGTTTTCATGTCCTACAAAACAAGAACAAAGATGAAGATTCGAACCCCTGAAATGGTTAGTCAATGCATATGTTGCTGTATGATGTTATGATGCTATGATTAAACACACCGCAAGTATTCACAAAAAGCAAACATGGTAAGGCACACAAGTCACACAAGACAGCCCTTAGAGTTTAGGCCAGCATGGGGTCTAGGGTACTACCCTCTTGAAGTTGGTGGGCTCAAAACCTATCCTATCAGAAGTAACCAGGTTCTAAGGGGCCCAATATCATTGGATTGCTTTCTGTGTTCCTCGTTTCGATTTAGCCACTGAACTGGCGACCGAAATATTCCAAGAAAACAACCCTCAATTGAGTGTAGTATCGAGTATCAACCAACCTCGGACTGCACCAAAGTCAGTTATCTCACTACCCTAAAGAGGCCAAGATGGTTCAATTAAGGTTCCTAAGGTCAGTTGATGCTTCACGACACCATGCGGCGGCCCCATACTCTCCTTGACTGAACTCAAGGGTTACCGGTACTCACCAAAGTTCCACATCAACGTAGCAGACTGCTTCAACCGTGTCGGTATACCCTGCACAGTTCCCTCACAGTCTTGTTGCTACTTTCTAAGAAGGTATCCCCCAGATCCGGGTTAGGATCTATAGAACTCCCAAGACAGTACCCACAATAATAAAGCAAACAATTCAGACAATTGAAAACACAAGTGATCTTAGTCCTAAGGTACACCTCACTTTAAAGTATATCCCCAGCAGAGTCGCCAGTTCTGTGATTGGTGGATTTAGAACTGACTGTTTAACGCTGGTTCACGAAATGTCGCGGAAGCAAGAGTCGCCACCGTCTTTTATTTTCTCCAACATGGACAGGACAAAAGCACAACAAAATTCCTTATGAGAACGTTTCTCGGTTCGGGAGGTAGATTTATAGAAAGGGAAGGTGTTAGCACCCTTTCTATCCATGGTTATCCATGGGCTCTTAGATACTTGCTCTTATGTTTTCAAAATGTTTGCTTTTCAAAGTGTGAGTGGGTTTGAAAAAGTTTCTTTGAAAGATTTCTGAATAACTCTTGTATCAGTCCTCAAGAGTGTTTGAAAAATTGTTTTGAAAGATTTTTGAAAGTGTCGGTGTGAAAAGAGTTTTGATTTGTTTTTGAAGAGAGCAAGTATCCATGAGTCATCTACCTACCCGAAGGAATTAGGCTGTGTAAATGTCCTTAAGGTAATGCCATCCCACCATTGAGAGGTAGGTAGCACCACCGTTGGAGGTGTTCGGGTCAATTCGAGTTTAGGGACAGTGTGGTCACCGAAGCAACAGTTAGGACACCTTAGAAGCTACCCTTATGTCCTTGATCCTTTTTTAATCCGAGGCAACTATTCCGAGGCAACTGTTTCGAGGCAACCGTTTCGAGGCAACTGGATCATGGACATAGGGACTTACTAAAAACGTCCTGTACTTGACGACCACGTTTCGAAGGCAACATGTGAGGCGTACCTTAGAAGTGGTGTGTGTATTTGTGTGTTGTTTTCAGTTTAACAATTATCTTTGATCATGGCATGGTGAGCTACGCTTGTTTTTAATTAGCATACATTCTTTCATACAATTTAGAATTTAATAGTGCGAAAATTTAAATGCGGAAAGATAAAAAACTACGCTATTACAAGGCGCGGGTCTATACATCGCCAAAATACAAAGACCCGTTTGATAAAAATGCGGAAAGTAAATAAATGCGGTAAACCTAATTACTATTACATTCCTTGAACAGTTACATAATATTCGAAAAGAAAATAACGCGCGAAAAGAAATTAAAATTGAATGTCTGAGGGTTTTGACCCTTTTGAGAAATTAAATTAAATTAAAGTATAATTATTATTTTAATTAAAGAAAATGTTTTTTATGTTTTTGGTATTTATGAAAATAAGGAAAAGAATTTAAAATTAAAAGGAAACTCTAGTTCTAAGTTATTTTAATTATTTAAGAAAATATTAAAGTTAACCTAATTTACTAGTTAATTAAATTACATGCTTATTTACAAAAATAAATAGTAATTAACAATAATAATAAATAGTGAGAAAAATAATTTAATTAAGAAAAAGATGAAAATGTCAAAAACCTAATTCTACATATTTTATTTATTAAGAAAAGATTAAAGTTTAAAACCTAAATTAACTAAGTTGATTATTAGAATTTATTTACAAAAATATTTTAATGATGAATTAATAATAATTAAATATATTTTACATTTTTTGATTTTTCTGTTTTTATTATGGAAAATTAATTCATGGTAAAAAAAAAACAATTAAAATAATTAAATGATCAAAAGAAATTAAAAGAAAAGAAAAGAGAATAAAAATAAAGCAAACCAAGGGGGGGGGGGGTGTCAGGCCCATTATGGAGGTGTCTGAGAGTAATTCAGGCCCATCAGCCAAAGGCCTTGTTGACTTTCCACGCTTGTGTGTATGTCCATTGACTGAGCCCTACCATGGAATTCATTCAGTGGCCCTTGGATTGAACCTTGAAGCCACTTGGCAAGCACAGGCATGAGCGTGTATGGTGGAACGTTTGATGGAAGCTGCATTGGAATACATTGAAACAAAAATTATGCAATATGTGGGGGACCTGGGAATCGAACCCAGGTCCCTATACCTGCAAGACACGTCCTCCAACCAACTGAGCTATTGTGCGCGTTTGTTAACATAATGGAGAGTAATTATTATATAAAAAAGCAAATGTTAGTGGTATGAACAAAAAAATTACGCGCCAGATTTGAATGCTCCTATCATGCCTGGACACCTCAGCTTCTTCTTCATCTTTTTCCTGCAATTATAAAACAAGTAGCGGGGGTTTTAAACCCCCACTAAGTGGAACCTGTGAAAATAGAGATTACGCCCATGGGTTAAATAAATTGAGCGCGAGGGTTTCAATCGTTCAGGCTTGCTGCAACGAATTCATTCATGTATGTTTGATGGTCCAATTTTACAGTATATGGAAAACCCTATTTTGAAGCTTCTGAAACCCTAGGTTTCATCAATGGTGGATTTCGTTTCAAGCAGCTACAGAACAATTAAACTATGCAAACGCTTCAGGAAGATGTCAGTAATGCAAATCAATGAATAAAACATGTGAATGATGCGTAAAAATTGAAATTCGATTATGGAATATTTATGAAGAAACGTGATTCTGTTCTACCGTTTCTTTGAGTATGGAAGCTTGTTCTTGATTGCAATCGACTCCTGGAAGGTTCAGCAACGTGTTATAATGCTTTTTATGCCTTGAAACGTGCTCCAACTATGAAATCAGTTTAAAGCTTTTTGTTGAAATTTTGCAATTTTGTTATGAACTTTCAGCAGCTGTTTCGTGTCTTGTGGAATAGGGTTAGCTTGTGTATAAGTATCTGAGGAAAATTAGGTCAAGAAAGAGCCCATGAATCCATTGAATTAATGTCTTGGATATTTTATTTTCAATTATGTAAATTTCAATCTTTTGCCATGAAAACCCTTTCCAATCATGGAAAATCTTCCCTTTTTGAATGTGAAACGACTTGCCAGCTTGCCCTAGTATGATTTGCTGCAAAAAAAGATTTGAAAAAGCATTATTTGATATTTTCTCATAATTAAATCTAATTAAATGAATTAATAAGAATAAAAATTCAATTAATTAATTAAAAATAAGAAAATAAATCCTCTTTAGCTCAATGGGTCATGCATAGGATTTGGGTAATGATTCAAGGAATAATTTGAGGCCCATTAGCAATTTTGAAGCTTTTGAAGCAAAGTTGACTTTTGAAAATTCCCTAAAATTTCCCAACTTCTCCAATGCATATCTTGCTCAATTTTGAGGCTATGATGATGTTCTTGGACATTTTGGAAAGGTATTGAAGTCCTCTAACCAATGCCTTTGGTCCCATGTCATTTTGATCTACCAATCTCAAGTTATGGTCTTTGACTTAAAGTGCCTTTTTGTTGACTTTTGAAAATGACCTATAATGTTGAAATTGATAACTTTTTGTGAGAGCATTTCTTGGATTTGAAGTGTGAAGATGAGTTGTAGGAAATGTCATCCCCTTCAAAATTAGCTTTGGATGGGATTTTTCTGATAAACCATGAGGAAGTTATGCCTTGGTCAATTTGCAGTTGACTTTTCAGCTGTCCAAAAATAGAAACTTTTGCATCTTGAGACTTTTTGAGCCATGCTTTGAGAATCATGATCAAGAATTGATCAAATGATGTTTGTGGCTTCAAAATAAGATGTTGACCAAAATTTTTGACTTTTGAGTGTCAAATGACCATTTTGCCCCCTGTAGTTGACTGTGAAGCATTTAGGGTTTTTGACTGTGCAATTTGATGCTGTGAGTCTTGAAACTTGACATATGAATGCTTGACAATGTATGTGGGCATATGGGACTTGATTGGACACTTGAAAACCTCAATTTCTTTGCAAGAACCAAAACCCTAATTTTGACTGTGTTAGGAGGCAATTGGACTGTGCAACTTTTGAGGGATTTTGAACCATCTGGAGATTGATCTTGGCAAATCTTGAAGAATATGGGAGGGAAAATTTTGGGGTACAACACCTGCTGTTGAGGAGGACTTCGCCAGGGAATGTTGATTTATATCCTGTGAAGTAGAGTCTAGGAGCTTTGGTTGTCCATTACTCTATTGGGGAACTAACTCTTGAGGAGGCGGAAGTGAACTGCATATCTAGTTTGGGTCCAGGATGCACATCGACTTACTGGGGAATTATGAAATTGACCATATCTGGTCGGGTCCAGGTCTTACAGTGTTATAAACTGTTCTCTAGAGATAAGGGAGAAGGAACCTGGATAGCAGGGTTACTTCGAAATGAAATCCTGGATAGTAGGGCTATGAGAAGGAACCTGGATAGTAGGGTTACTTCGAGATGAAAGCCTGGATAGTAGGGCTATGAGAAGGAACCTGGATAGTAGGGTTACTTCGAGATGAAAGCCTGGATAGTAGGGCTATGAGAAGGAACCTGGATAGTAGGGTTACTTCGAGATGAAATCCTGGATAGTATGGCTATAAGAAGGAACCTGGATAGTAGGGTTACTTCGAGATGAAAGCCTGGATAGTAGGGCTATGAGAAAGAACCTGGATAGTAGGGTTACTTCGGGATGAGAGCCTGGATAGTAGGGCTATGAGAAGGAACCTGGATAGTAGGGTTACTTCGAGATGAAAGCCTGGATAGTAGGGCTTATGGGAAGGAACCTGGGTCGTAGGGTTACTTCGAAATGAAAGCTTGGATAGTAGGGCTTATGGGAAGGAACCTGGGTCGTAGGGTTACTTCGAAATGAAAGCCTGGATAGTAGGGATATAAGAAGGAACCTGGATAGTAGGGTTACTTCGGGATGAAAACCTGGATAGTAGGGCTATGAGAAGGAACCTGGATGGTAGGGTTACTTCTGTAACACCCCTTATAAATACCCCAATTAAAGGTAAAGATTAAAATCAGAGAAATAAAATTGCACGGAAGGGTTGCCACAACACACATCACATTCCAAAGTTTTTAAGGAAAAACGGACAGGGTATGTTTGAAAGTATAAGCATTCCAACACAAAACAAACATACAACAAATATTTACTTCATTCTCTCGTGCAAACGCAACGGAGTTTCATAATTTCACATCATCTCCATTTATGGAGGAATCAAAACATAATTCAAGGCATCAAGCCATCATAATTCACATAAGCATATGTTATCAAGTCTCACATATACAAAACATCATATACACGAATAAGGATTATATACATCATAATCCAAATACAAAATAATCGAGTTCGACACTAAATAAATCCCCCCCATGTGTTACTACCAGAGCATCGACTCGACTCTAATCAAAATAAAACAGATTGCAATCCAATGCATCCGTTAGCTAGCGCCTCGCGCTACCGTCCTCGGTACCTGCACAATGCCATCAAAAGCATTGGCCAACAAAAGGGTAAGAATTCCAATAATCATATAACATGTAATTTTAAGTAAATGAAATGTCAATAAATAAAGCAATACATAATGATCATGTTCATTTTATCACCTGTAGTATCCTTACTCAAGGAATCCATTTCCAATACATTAACCATGTAAACCGATTATCCGAATACTCATATCCTTGGCACATAACCATAATTCAAACAACAACAATATTGGCACATAATCAAACACATCAACACACATACATAACATGCACAAATATACATGTGACTCACAACACGACTCAACGTATGCGAATGCGGTACCGACTCGTGGACCCAAGGTTCCACCACCTATGTTTCCCTTCCGGATCAAGGTCACTACGTCTTTTCCCACAATAGGGTCACCGTCTAGATATTGTGGACCCAATGTTCCACCACCTATGTTTCCCTTCCGGATCAAGGTCACTACGTCTATTCCCACACTAGGGTCACCGTCTATAAAATCATGTGAACCCACAGTTTCACCGTCTCTGTTTCAAGACCAACCATGCCATGCAATGTACAATATAACCAATGCATGCAATTAAGATTCACAATAATCTTAACATACACATACCATCAAATCCAACCAATGGAACATCAACTATTGTACATGCATGCATACATATAATTTAACAATCACAACATCAAGTAAAATGTATACAAACAAGTTACTTACTCAACCAAAACATAAACCATCAACTATCAAACAATTCCAAATCGGAAAATATATTTCAACATAAAGTCATCATCAATGAACCGGCATTACTCTCAATGTTACTCATCGCGATCGAGTCACCGGAATGTAACTCGAACGCTTAAATTCGGGATTAAACTCAATTTATTTCATTTCGTACTAAAATCGGGTCGATTCTTAAAAAGTCGAAATTTCACAAAACGAACTTCACTACGTTAATCTACACGTCGAATTATGCTAGCACGCCAATTTTCGGTAAATTCAGAGCAACTTACTCCGTCACCGAAATTGCCGAAATCGGGAAATCGAAACATAATCGGGTTCCAAACTAAATCGGCTAACTTATGTCATATTTGTATTTAATTAATATAAATATTTAATATATTAAATTAAGAAAAGAAAAACAAAATATAAATTAATTAATTAATTTTCCTAAACTTATCTTTCATACTGTAAGTTTATTAATTTTCCTAAACTTATGCCATTGCGTTTTGTTCTTCTACGGTACTGCAAGTATGGCATTTTGTTCTTCTAAGGTACTGCATCTTTCATACTGTAAGTGTATTAATTTTCCTAAACTTATGCCATTGCGTTTTGTTCTTCTAAGGTACTGCAAGTATGGCATTTTGTTCTTCTAAGGTACTGCATAGTTCTAACTTCATCAAATTATTATGCTGCTATTACATTTTGAAGTACATACTGCTACTTCTAACTTAATATATACTGCTAGCTTGCTTCAATCATACTACATTCTAGTTATAAACTTAACTGTTAGTTTTTATTTTATAAACTAAACTCAATTTAATTAATATAAATTAATTTTTCTAATTTAATTTCTATTAACATAACAATAATCCCACAACACTAACACCTAAATCAACTCTCCTAATTTATCTCAACAAATCTCAAAAACCCTAACATCAATTTTATCCCAAATCAAAATATACCAAATCAAATCTTAACTATATGCATTGGAAAATCAAACCCCTTACCTTGGTGTGGGTTTTCTTAAAACAAGATGATGATGATGTTGCAACTCCAAACCTAGCTTCCTTTCTTCTCTTCTCCTCTTTCTCTCTTATTTTCTTTCTTCTTTCTATTTCTTACCAACTACTCTTACTAACTCTCCTTTTCTATTTTATAAAACTATCCTTCTACTACTAACTTTCCTCCCTCTATCTTTCTAAAATTATAATTTGGCCCCAACAATTATTTAATTCAAATTATATCATATAATTCTATTAAAACCATATTACATTTAATTAATATTTATTCCATAAAAACTAAATTATACCGATAAATCAAACGAAGCCAAATACACACCAAAATAATATTACTCAAAATAGTATTTTATCGTTATGAATATTTTTATTTCAAATAACCGAATTAACATTTAATCAAAAACGGGGTGTTACAACTCTCCCCCACTTAAAAGATTTTCGGCCTCGAAAATTTTGACCAAAACGAACAAATCGGGACATGCCTACGCATTCGTCCACTCAATCCTTGCGCTAATTAAACAACATACAAAATACACCTAACACAAGGGCATCTCCCTAGCCATAACGTTTAGACAAGAACAACCATGCCGAGATGCGAAGCCCATACAATGCACTCGACAATCAACTAACACCCAACAACTAAACAAGTCGCAGACACACCGGTTCGCTCGAGAACTAAACAAACAAGATCGATACCATCCTAACGTCTCAACCATAGAATTAGTCATACACTCGAACCGATGCCTCGGAAACGAGTCACCAAAGGTAGGAACATAAAGTCCTACGACACAACATCGACACCATCGCTAAAACAAAAACAACAAAATGGTTATACAAACCAAAACTGAAACAATCAGAAAAGATAAAACCACGCGTGCTACGCAAACACGAAAAGATGCCATCATACACGCATAAGTACGAACTCAAGAATTACACTTGCAGTTATCGCTCTCATTCCAGAAAAATCACAAGGTCACATCGTCCTTGTAGATTACCAACGTACCACCCTTGAACAATAACAAGTTACCCAAACATAACTGAACTGCGACACACCACTCATCCTAGGACGTATACTGACGACTTGCGACTATAACTCACTAGCCCAAATCCAACAATCCCGCATACTCGCTAAAACTCAATGCTCGATATCTAAACCATGTTGTGTCACTTTTATGCATAAGATGCCAACCGTAAAACAACTTGGTTAATCCTCAACTTCACAATCACCCAAAATGGATACGTTCAAAGCGTACACCCATCAAGACACCCCGCAACATCAGCTTCATCAACTCGAAGAATCACTCTTTCATTCTCGATTGATCAACGTCCGTTGATCCTCTGAAATACACGACATAGTTTGACCTCTTCAAATACTGTCCAAATATTTCACTTGTGAAACTTCAATGTATACACTTGACTTCCACAAAGTCTTCCCTTATAACAATTCATTTCCCAAAGTTTAATTAAGTAATCACCATCCTCGCATCGTCGCAACGATTAATACACTGGTTTCTTATTCGAAACATCTCTCATATCTTTCAATCTTCTAAAGTGGTAATCCAAACCAAAACACTCTCTCAAGAACTCTACTCATCAATTTCGTCTCATACTCCTGAAATTACAACATAGTTTGGACTTAGAACCATAACATCAATTTCTATGGAATCCAACATGAACACCGTCGCGACCGACTTCAGTCACAAATAGAACATCTTCCTCTATAAAACATCAATCATCTTTAAGTATCTGTGGTTACCAAACCATCACCAAATTCCTTACCGTCAAGACTTATTTTAGTCGTAATCTAATAATCCACCGCGACCATTAGTATCCGGCGAAATCCATATGGTAGTAGTGAACGAATCCTTAATAACCTTCTGAGTTTAATCTCAACAAGCGTCTCAAAACAAACATGCAACATTCTTTCAAAATAATAAATCTCAAATAAGGTATTCTTGGGTTATCCTCAATATCAACTTAATAAACTCAACGACAGACGAAGTCTCTTTATAGATCATACTCAACTTGAATTGTCTTCAACAATTCCGATCTCCTTGTCGTTAACATCTGTACTTATAAGGTTCCAATGAGCATAACTGCATCAAACTCTAACTCCCGCATCCGATAATTTTCCATAAGAAAAATCAAATTGTTCCAAGGTAGTAATACACTTTTCCAACTCTATGTCGAAATACATCTTACGTCCAAAACAAAATATTACAACACGTCGCACCAGGTTCTTCAGTACAAAACAAAACCAAAATCAAGGCATTCGCTAAACTTTTCACCGGCTAAAACAAATTCGCTTCCCATTGCGAAGTCCAATTAGTAACTCAACCATTTCAGGTCAAAATACTCACGATCAATACCAACTCATAAAAATATCTTCCATCAAACTCACAAAGTTAACCATCCAAAACAAAAGAACTTCTAAACTATGAATTAGCCCCTTAAAGTCTTCGACAAGACACAAAATAAATCTTCGCGGAACTGTCCAAAATATTGCCGTCTAAGTTGCTTACTTAAGACACTCACGTCCAACAGTTCCAAAACTCCTTCTTTAGAGGACTCAACATGCACCAATCTAACTCCACTACTGATAACGCAACACTCGGATGCTTGCCACAATTCCTTAACTTGATGTAAACCAAATAATATTCATGAACACGAAACAACTCTTCAGCTACTCATGAGAGTACTGTTGGAACATTCCAAAATCTTACCTGACGCATTAGTCACACTAATGACATCAGCTTATACTCGCCCGGACCATACACTATCTTGAAAAGCATTGCCTGAACATCTTCAACCCTCACACTAACCCATAGGCAGCCAGACTTCAAAACGATCTCACTAAACACATAAACTCCAAATAACTGCTTCACTTAAATATCAATCCTCTGAAGCAGACACTCGTCCTCAACATCCGCTTCGTTCCTTGACTACAAACGACACACCAACTTGGGTAACCTTTGCTCTTCTCGAACAACACAATCGGCGCACTCCACGGCGAACCACTCAAACAAACAAACTATACTAAAACCAATATTCAAGTTGACTCTTCAACTCTAATTCAGAAACAAACATCCCTTAAGGATACTTCGAATCCCAACTAGTTCCAGAAACTAAATCCATCAAAACTTCACCTCGCACTACAGCGGTAATTCACTCACATTTCCACAAAAGGTTTCGGAAGAATCACAACAAGAAGCTCGCTTGCCAAAAATCTTATTTCTCACCAAAATCCAAATTCGCCCACAACTCAAGTAACCATGCAATGCCTTGTGCCAACTCATCTGCTTCACACACTATTAAGTTGGCAAGACAAGTCTATCCCAAACAACACAATTCCCGACTACTATCCACAAGAGATTAAGGATGACCAGTCCCTCAATTTGTCAATAGACAGTCGACAATCATGAGGTGGCATCAACCATCGTTACCAAACCACAACAGCATCTTCAATCTTACCCCTCAAGCTACTTAAACATAACCATGCTTGAAGCATCAACTGCTCGGCAATACTTACATCTTACAATCGGCGGTATACTGAACCAACCTCTTGCACAAAACTTCAGAGAAGAAACTTCTCCCCCACTTATTTCACACGTACCTCTGCAGACAACGAAAAGAACACAATCAAGTACCGACAGTGTTTCACACACATGTCGCGTACCAAAAGGGATAAAACACATAAACAACCTGGCCGATAGACCGACCTGCTCTGATACCACTATTGTAACACCCCTTCTAAATACCCCAATTAAAGGTAAAGATTAAAATCAGAGAAATAAAATTGCACGGAAGGGTTGCCACAACACACATCACATTCCAAAGTTTTTAAGGAAAAACGGACAGGGTATGTTTGAAAGTTTAAGCATTCCAACACAAAACAAACATACAACAAATATTTACTTCATTCTCTCGTGCAAACGCAACGGAGTTTCATAATTTCACATCATCTCCATTTATGGAGGAATCAAAACATAATTCAAGGCATCAAGCCATCATAATTCACATAAGCATATGTTATCAAGTCTCACATATACAAAACATCATATACACGAATAAGGATTATATACATCATAATCCAAATACAAAATAATCGAGTTCGACACTAAATAAATCCCCTCCATGTGTTACTACCAGAGCATCGACTCGACTCTAATCAAAATAAAACAGAATGCAATCCAATGCATCCGTTAGCTAGCGCCTCGCACTACCGTCCTTGGTACCTGCACAATGCCATCAAAAGCATTGGCCAACAAAAGGGTAAGAATTCCAATAATCATATAACATGTAATTTTAAGTAAATGAAATGGCAATAAATAAAGCAATACATAATGATCATGTTCATTTTATCACCTGTAGTATCCTTACTCAAGGAATCCATTTCCAATACATTAACCATGTAAACCGATTATCCGAATACTCACATCCTTGGCACATAACCATAATTCAAACAACAACAATATTGGCACATAATCAAACACATCAACACACATACATAACATGCACAAATATACATGTGACTCACAACACGACTCAACGTATGCGAATGCGGTACCGACTCGTGGACCCAAGGTTCCACCACCTATGTTTCCCTTCCGGATCAAGGTCACTACGTCTTTTCCCATAATAGGGTCACCGTCTAGATATTGTGGACCCAATGTTCCACCACCTATGTTTCCCTTCCGGATCAAGGTCACTACGTCTATTCCCACACTAGGGTCACCGTCTATAAAATCATGTGAACCCACAGTTTCACCGTCTCTGTTTCAAGACCAACCATGCCATGCAATGTACAATATAACCAATGCATGCAATTAAGATTCACAATAATCTTAACATACACATACCATCAAATCCAACCAATGGAACATCAACTATTGTACATGCATGCATACATATAATTTAACAATCACAACGTCAAGTAAAATGTATACAAACAAGTTACTTACTCAACCAAAACATAAACCATCAACTATCAAACAATTCCAAATCGGAAAATATATTTCAACATAAAGTCATCATCAATGAACCGGCATTACTCTCAATGTTACTCATCGCGATCGAGTCACCGGAATGTAACTCGAACGCTTAAATTCGGGATTAAACTCAATTTATTTCATTTCGTACTAAAATCGGGTCGATTCTTAAAAAGTCGAAATTTCACAAAACGAACTTCACTACGTTAATCTACACGTCGAATTATGCTAGCACGTCAATTTTCGGTAAATTCAGAGCAACTTACTCCGTCACCGAAATTGCCGAAATCGGGAAATCGAAACATAATCGGGTTCCAAACTAAATCGGCTAACTTATGTCATATTTGTATTTAATTAATATAAATATTTAATATATTAAATTAAGAAAAGAAAAACAAAATATAAATTAATTAATTAATTTTCCTAAACTTATCTTTCATACTGTAAGTTTATTAATTTTCCTAAACTTATGCCATTGCGTTTTGTTCTTCTACGGTACTGCAAGTATGGCATTTTGTTCTTCTAAGGTACTGCATCTTTCATACTGTAAGTGTATTAATTTTCCTAAACTTATGCCATTGCGTTTTGTTCTTCTAAGATACTGCAAGTATGGCATTTTGTTCTTCTAAGGTACTACATAGTTCTAACTTCATCAAATTATTATGCTGCTATTACATTTTGAAGTACATACTGCTACTTCTAACTTAATATATACTGCTAGCTTGCTTCAATCATACTACATTCTAGTTAAAACTTAACTGTTAGTTTTTATTTTATAAACTAAACTCAATTTAATTAATATAAATTAATTTTTCTAATTTAATTTCTATTAACATAACAATAATCCCACAACACTAACACCTAAATCAACTCTCCTAATTTATCTCAACAAATCTCAAAAACCCTAACATCAATTTTATCCCAAATCAAAATATACCAAATCAAATCTTAACTATATGCATTGGAAAATCAAACCCCTTACCTTGGTGTGGGTTTTCTTAAAACAAGATGATGATGATGTTGCAACTCCAAACCTAGCTTCCTTTCTTCTCTTCTCCTCTTTCTCTCTTCTTTTCTTTCTTCTTTCTATTTCTTACCAACTACTCTTACTAACTCTCCTTTTCTATTTTATAAAACTATCCTTCTACTACTAACTTTCCTCCCTCTATCTTTCTAAAATTATAATTTGGCCCCAACAATTATTTAATTCAAATTATATCATATAATTCTATTAAAACCATATTACATTTAATTAATATTTATTCCATAAAAACTAAATTATACCGATAAATCAAACGAAGCCAAATACACACCAAAATAATATTACTCAAAATAGTATTTTATCGTTATGAATATTTTTATTTCAAATAACCGAATTAACATTTAATCAAAAACGGGGTGTTACAACTTCGAGATGAAAGCCTGGATAGTAGGGCTATGAGAAGGAACCTGGATGGCAGGGTTACTTCGAGATGAAAGCCTGGATAGTAGGGCTATGAGAAGGAACCTGGATAGTAGGGTTACTTAGAGATGAAATCCTGGATAGTAGGGCTGCAAGAAGGAACCTGGTTCATAGGGTTACTTCGAGATGAAAGCCTGAATGGTAGGGCTTATGGGAAGGAACCTGGGTCGTAGGGTTACTTCAAAATGAAAGCCTGGATAGCAGGGCTTATGGGAAGGAACCTGGGTCGTAGGGTTACTTCATTTGGTTATGTAGATTAGTTGACCCGTTTGATCTTCGGGAATTGATTTTCCATTAGCTATTTGTAGATATGACATGTATAGCTGCTGGAATTGTTGGTGATAATTGTCTTTCCTGAAAATATAACAGGGTTAATTATATGTGTGATGGATGAAATGCCTTGTGAGATGATGTTCTCAAAATAAATGAGATTATGCTGTATGTGATATGTATGTGATATGTATGTTCATATCATGATGTATGTACATGAAATGCTATTGGGGACATGTCCGAGTCTGGGAAAATAAATCCCTGACTGCTGCTGGAGAGTATAGCATTTCTGACTGTTGTAGAGAATTGTGATTCTACTACTTTTGCTACGGGTGGTGAATGGAAATGACTATGCTGAAGATTTACTCTTTGTTATTTGTGAATATTCCGTCAGGGAGAGACTCTGTTTGAGAGTAGCTCTGCAGGGAATAATTTGGAAGGTGAATTTCCGTAGCTGAAGTAATAGGCTCTGTCGGGGATTGAGCTTTTGTATTCAGAGAAATAAACTCTACTTAGGGAGATAAAAAATATGATGATCCACTCGCGATTATGAAATTCGGCTGGGGATATAGCTATCAGGTTTCTAAAAGACCCTGGCTGGGGAGATTACTTCCTATTTTTGGAAAGTTGATATCAAATGCCTTGATTGCTTTTACTCTGTGGGGAGTAAGATGTTACAAGGTCGTATGCACTGAAAATTATGTTTCAAAGTTGTCTATGCCTCGGTACCTGCTGGACAAAGTAACTGTCGGGTTTGACATTCCTTGTTTTTGCCCCTGTTTCTTAAGTTATGAGCAATTGTCTTTTTGTTTCTTATGTAAATATTTATGAGCAACAATCATATTCAAATGCATATGTCAAGAATAACTCATTGGACGTTCTTGCAAAACAAAACAGAAAAAGAAAAACACATAGTTTTGTAAAAACGATTTGTATTAATTTTCGATGTTGGCCTGTAGTAGGCGTTTTTGTACAAGGGGACTGACGCTCTACTAAGAGAATGCCACTGTGAAAATAGAAGCTATACAATTTTTTGTAAAAAGAAAAAAACAGCTATGTGCAACAATCCCATTGGGTTCCAACTCTGTTATTGCCCTTATATCTTCGAACGTCTCATCACTTTGCTGCTTGTCCGAAGTTGATTAGGTTGATCGATGACATTCGAGCTTGATAGTTGATTCTGAGGTCTGGTCACAATATGATCCAATGGGACATAGTGATGCACTTTACATCCCTAACTTTTTCCTGGACTGCCCTTTTGGGTTTTCAGTCCACCGGGATACCCTTTTTTTCCTAAGCCGCCTTTTCAGGTTTTCGGCTTGCCGGGTGTACAGATTTTTCATTTTCATCCCTTACTTTTGCCCGAACCCTTTTGGTTCGATGGGAAGCCCTTATTTTTGCCTAGGCCAGTCAACCTAGCGGGTCTTTTATCATGCGTAGTATCTTTTCACTATGTCTGCATTGACAGGTGAGGAAGGTCGTCACCGTCCATGGTGGTTAGAATCATGGCTCCACCCGAGAAAATGTTTTTAATCACAAATGGACCTTCATAGGTGGGAGTCCATTTGCTCCTTGGATCACCTTGCGGCAGTATGATGCGCTTGGTTACCAGATCCCCGACTTGATATTCTTGACGTCTAACTTTCTTGTTAAAAGCATTGATCATTCGCTTTTGATATGTCTGACCATGACAGATAGCAGTAAGTCTCTTCCCGTCGATCAGATTTAGTTGATCAAGTCGAGTATGGATCCAGTCGTCTTCGTTCAAACCCGCATCTTTCATAATTCTGAGAGAAGGTATCTGGACCTCAATGGGTAGGACTGCCTCCATGCCATATACCAGAGAGTAGGGTGTTTCCCCTGTCGAAGTCCGTGTAGAAGTACAATACCCATGAAGAGTGAATGGTAACATCCCATGCCAGTCTTTGTATGTCACTGTCATCTTCTGTATAATCTTCTTGATGTTCTTGTTAGCCGCTTCAACAACGCCATTCATCTTCGGCCGGTAGGGAGAAAAGTCATGATACTGCATCTTAAATTGCTTACAGAGTTCGGTGATCATCGTGTTGTTGATATTTGTATCATTGTCGGTAATAATTCTCTCTGGCACACCATACCAACATATCAGATTATGCTTGATAAATCGCGCCACAACATTCTTAGTCATAGTAGAGAAAGAGGCCACCTCAACCCATTTTGTGAAGTAATCAATGGCCACCAGGAAGAAGTGATGTCCATTGGAAGCGGTAGGCCTGATTTCTCTGATCATGTCAATGCCCCACATTACAAAGGGCTACGGAGCTATCAAGACATTCAAAGGAACCTGAGGCACATGCACCTTATCAGCATAAATTTGGCACTTATGACAGGTTCGGGAGTGCTGATAATAATCCGCTTCCATAGTGGACCAGTAGTATCCTGCCCGTAGGGTCTTCTTAGCCATAGTATATCCACTTGAATGGGTTTTGAAGGTACCTTCATGTAGATCTGTCATAATCCTCTCTGATTCGATCTTGTCTACACACCGCAGTAAGGTAGAGTCACAGTTGCGCTTGTAGAGGATTCCATTACTGAGGAAGAATTTCGCAGCGAACCTTCTCAGAAACTTCTTATCATTGACAGATGCCCCCTTGGGATACTCTTGAGTCTCGAGATACCTTTTTACTTCGTGAAACTAGGGTTTGTCTGCCACCTCTTTAGTATCAATCTCACAACAGTGCGCTGGTTCATCCAACCTCTCAATGGTGATTCGGGGAGCTTCGTTGTCCCACCTGACTTTGAACATAGAAGACATGGTAGCTAGCGCGTCCGCTAACTGATTCTCCTCTCGTGGGAAATGTTCAAAGGTTACCTCCTCAAAGTGTGGGAGCAATGTCAGCACATGATCTTTGTATGGGATGAGATTCAGATGCTTCGTATCCCATTCACCTTTGATCTGACTTATCACTAAGGCTGAATCCCCGAAGACACTTAAGAACTTGATCCTGAGGTTAATAACGGCTTTGAGACCCATGATGCAGGCTTCATGCTTTGCCATGTTGTTAGTGCAGTTGAAACATAGTCGGGCAATGAAAGGAGTATGACAGCCCTTAGGAGATATGATTACAGCGCCGATGCCATTACCAAGTGCGTTCGAAGCTCCATCAAAGACCATAGTCCATCGGGATCCTTCTTCAGGTCCTTCATCTGGTCCAAGTTCTCCATAGTCAGTCACTAGCATAATGTTCTCGTCCAGGAACTCAAAATTCATGGACTGGTAGTCATCCACGCCCTGATGGGCCAAATGATCAGCTAATACACTTCCCTTGATTTCTTTTTAGGTTATATATTGTATATCGTATTCAGCTAAGATCATTTTCCATCTCGCTATTCTTCCGGAGAGAGCGGGCTTTTCGAAGATGTATTTGATTGGGTCCATCTTAGATATCAACAAAGTAGTGTGGGTCAGCATATACTGTCTTAGTCGGTGAGCAACCCATACCAAAGTATAGCAAGTTTTCTCAAGCAGTGAGTATCGCGTCTCACAGTCGGTAAACGTTTTGCTAAGGTAGTATATGGCGTGCTCTTTTCGACCAGACTCGTCATGCTGCCCCAACACACACCCCATTGAATTGTCTAGCATTGTTAAGTATAGTATCAAAGGTCTTCCTTCAACCAGAGGCATCAAAATTGGCGGTTCTTAGATATATTCTTTGATCCTTTCGAAGGCAGTCTGGCATTCGTCATTCCACTTTACCACTTGATCTTTCTTCAGAAGCTTGAAGATGGGCTCACAAGTAGCAGTCAGATGTGACATGAACCTGGAAATATAATTCAAGCATCCCAAGAAACCTCTAACTTCCTTCTCTGTGCAGGGAGCCGACATCTCTTGTATGGCCTTTACCTTCGCGGGGTCTACCTGAATACCTTTGTCACTGACGATGAAACCCAGAAGCTTACCAGACCTTACCCCGAAAGTGAACTTGTTCGGATTCAACCTCAGCTTGTATATCTTTAATCTGTCGAACAAATTTTGTAGATGATCCAGGTGTTCCTCTTCAGTTTGAGACCTGATTATCATGTCATCAACATAAACCTCGATCTCATGGTGAATCATATCATGGAACAAAGCGACCATGGCTCACTGATAGGTTGCCCCAGTATTTTTCAACCCAAAAGGAATTACCTTGTAATAGAAAGCGCCCCACTGCGCGACGAAGGTTGTCTTCTCAGTGTCTTCAGGATCCATCTTGATCTGGTTGTAGCCAGAGAAACCATCCATGAAGGGGAAGATTTTATGTTGTGCGGTGTTTTCGACAAGAACATAAATATGGGGAAGCGGGAAGTCATCCTTGGGGCTTGCCCTGTTCAGATCTCTGTAATCCATGCACATCCATACCTTTCCGTCCTTCTTAGGTACCGGAACGATGTTAGCAACCCACTGCGGATATGAGGTGACAGCTAAGAACCCTGCGTCGAATTGCTTCATAACCTCTACCTTGATCTTCTCTGACATTTTAGGGCACATACGGCAGACCTTTTGCTTGACCGGAGGACAATCTTCTTTAGTCGGCAGATGGTGTACCACAATATCAGTGTCTAAACCAGGCATGTCTTCATATGACCAGGCGAAGATCACAACATAGTCGTGCAACATCTGTATCAACCGCTGTTTGACCTTAGCTTCCAAATTTGCACCGATCTTGAATTCTTTTCTGTCTACCTCTATGCCCAAGTTTATCATCATAACTGGCTCTTCATGAGGCTGTATAGCCCTCTCTTCCTACTATAATAGTCTAGCAAGATCTCCAGGCACCTCACAATCATCCTCACCTTCGTCCTCGGCTTGGTTGATCAGATTTTTGAAATCATAACTAGCAATAGCATAATTGTTATCAATGGGATCCAGAGTGGATATGGATCTGCAGTTTGATACGTGATTGTGTGTAAGAGCATAAATGTATTGATAAAATAAAGGCAGAAAAGAAAAACAGAGAGCGCAAAATTTGTATGCAAAGAACGTCCAATGTTTTATTGATGATATATGAAATGACACATAACAACCCTCATAGAGAGAGCCATTGTGCCTCGGGTAAGACACAAGGCCACAAAGTTTAAATTGTTTATTACAAATTCGTAAAACAAGTAAGACAATTACTGCAGAATAAAAGAAACTGGTATAAAATCCCTAGCCATCCAGTTACTCGGTCCACCGTTGGTAGTCAGGTATATCCAGCTGTCAATGTCAGAGCCTTCCTCACTGTCTTCAATGGCATTAATTCCCCGATTGTTAATGTGTAGGGGGAGTCCTCCAGCTCGAGCGCGTTGAACATCCCTTTGAGCTCCTGAAGTAAAGCTCAAACGAAACTTGTCAGTTTTGTGAGTAAATCAGGGAGTTGTCCCCAGTTGGTATACCCACCTTCTTCAACCACTGCTATGGCATCTTTGAGAGAAGCCATCTTCAGAGGAGGTTTGGTGCCGGTAGTAGTCTCAGTCGACGCCAAAATATGGGGAACCTCTTCAAAGTTTTGACAAGGAGTCTCTATGAATTCCCCGTCCATCTCCACATACCTGAGGGAGTTGAGGTGGCTCATCATATACTCCTCTTCGCCATGCACAGTGATGATCTTCCCTTTCACCGGATACTTCAGCATTTGGTGCAGTGTAGAAGTAACAGCCTCGGCTTCATGGATCCAAGGACGACCCAACAAAAGAATATGAGAGCCTACCTTGACAGGGATGTCCACCTCCTGATGCACCATTCTCTTCGACCCGTCAAAAGCCCTTACCACAATGTTACTAGGCTTTAAGGTCAAGCCTTCACAATCCAGCCGATCAAGAGCCTTCTTAGGCAGAACATTCAGCGAATACCTAGTATCCAGCAGCACATGAGCCATAGTGGTGACCCTGCATTCGATCGAGACATACAGAGAATCATTATGCTTCCTCCATTTTGGTGTTAAGTCGGAATCCAAAAAACCCAGCCGATTGTCAGCAGTCAAGCTGACTACACAATCTTTGAATTGATCAGCTGAGGTCTCTTGCGGCACATGCGCAGTCTTGAGGAATGTGATCAAAGCCTTCGGCTGGGCCTCGGAACACAACAACAGAGACAACATGGATATCTTTGAGAGGGTCTGCCCAGCTGCTCAACCATATTGTAATCGCTCTTTTTAATTATTTTTAATATTTCCTCTATCTCTTGCTTAGAGGCTTCTACGACAATTTTTCTAGGTGCCTCCGTCCGGGCAGGCTCACCTATAGCTTCTTTGCCTCGGGTCCCAGATGATTCGACGACGGGAGTGATAATTGGAGTAACAACAAGAGTAGTAGTTGAAGTACCGGTAGGAACAGCAGGTGAAATAACAACAGGCTTATTGACAATCTTTGGGGAAATCTCGGGAGAGAAAACCCTTCCACTTTTGGTAATCTTATTGGTCCCGACAATGTTACTGACATCGGGATCATCCTCTTCATTCTTCAGATCTTGTTTAACACCATGATATTAAACATCAGCGCCATAATGCCAAGGGACAGCTTTGTCTGAGGCGTACGGGACGAGACCAGGAAAGGTGATTATTAAAGGAGCAACTCTCAGAGCGGGTGTAATCCTAACAAGTCTTCTCGAGGAGACCTTGGAAGGATTGGCGGAAATGGTTATAATAGCAACATCTTCGAGCGAAACAGTTGGAATCAAAGTTTTCTCAAACAAAATTTCTTTGCTGTCCATCAGGCGATGGACACCTGTTTTCAGCAAATGGCAACCAGAAGGCAGAGATGAACACACGTGGCACCCTTCACCATAACCCGGAAATAAACCGGACAACAAAAAATTCTTCTTAACAGTCATAAGATGAGTAGAAACTTCATCAACTGAGGTCACAAACTGATCGGTATTAACAACATTAACTCCACGATTGTGCTTAGGCATGGGAGCAGTTATGACATTGGGCTTTTCCGGGGCATCAAAATCAATCTCCTTGGCTTCGATGAGATCTTGAACTTTATTTCTTAGAGCCCAACAATCGTTTGTATCGTGACCAGGACTCTCAGAATGGTAGGCACAACGAGCTTTTGGATTGTAGCGAGGAGATGTGGTATTCGGATTCTTGGGAGCCTCTTTCAAGGTTGCCAAGTTGGATCTCAGCAGATGGGGTAGAACCTCTGTCAATGTCATGTTAATCCGAGTAAACTACCTTTGTTGTATTTCTACCCTTTATTGATTATTGCATTGTGGAGCAGCCGCAGACCTAGGTATCATTACAGCATTTACTATCGGATGGTGTTTAACTTGGCTTTGACCTCTTGGGCTATAAATAGCACTAGCTTCCTTCTTACCAGTGAAGGGCTTCTTTACCGAACTCGAATAGGTGTCTTTCTGTATTTTACCGCTCTGGATCCTAGCTTCTACCCTCTCTCTAGTGAATATCAGCTCAGTGAAGCCAGCTGACGAGCTACCAATCAAATGATTAAAGAATGGACCAGACAACGTCCCAAGAAACATGTCAACCAACTCCCGGTCAAATAAAGGGGGTTGGACTCTTCCAGCCAAGTCTATCCACTTCTACACATAGTCCTTAAAGCCTTCACCTACACCAATGGACATACTCTAGAGTTGAGTACGAGTAGGGGCAAGGTCGGCGTTGTATTGATATTGTTTATAAAAAGCAGCAGCCAAGTCTTCCCTGTTTCGAACATTGGTTCTCTCCAGTTGGCAGAACCATTCAAGATGAGTCCCTGACAGACTGTCTTGAAATAAGTGAACCCACAAGTTTCTATCAGCGGTGTGGGGCTAGATCTTCCTTACATAGGAACGGATATGGAGCTTTGGGTAAGACACGCCATCATACTTTGCGAAAAATGGAGCCTTAAATTTCTGCGGGGTGACCACTCCCGACACCAATCCCAGTTCTTCGAAATCCAACCCATGTATTGTAACACCCCTTCTAAATAACCCGCAAATATATTAATTAAATCAGAGTAACATGGAAAACAGGGATGTCACAATCCAAGATAAATATAAAAACCTCAAATCTACAGTTATCGTGCTTTACTGAAGGAATTATTAAGATAAACATTCAAATCAATATCATGTTCTACACAGCGGAAATGTCTCAAAATCGGAATAACTTCACTTCATAAGTATTCCCAACATAAATTAAACAATAGAGTATAAAATAAAACTCATCTTTCAAACGTTTCCCCCAGTGTTACAACCTATCAGAGCACGACAATAACACGCGGACTTAAAGTAACATAGCTCTAGAGCCATCCTCACCAACTCCTGAGCTGCTAACTTTAATCTGAAATTGTAAAGTAAGGGTGAGATTTCTCATAATTAACATGCATTATAAGCTTCTCAATCAACATTATATCACAAGCATATTATTTCACCCATTTTAGCATAAATTCATATTCAACACGCAGTTCCAATCATACAAGTCATTATGCACAAATCAATAATCAACCAAAGAATTGTAACACTGGAAGACATCCTAACATGTTACAATTCCATGCAAACACAAATGCAGACACAATGCATGTGGTACCAACACGTGACCAAGTCACCCAACACTGATCCATCATCAACTGGATACAACAACCATCGATTCGTCCATAAACACCCGGACATGAATCCAGCCTAACCACCCATCATCACCCGGGTATCGGTTAACGGCAATACAAGTCAAATTCCACACAATGGGAATTAACTTCACCAAAACAATGCATATGCACGCACATCACTAGCATGCAACATCAAATCAGTCTATGAAATACATCAATTTATCATAACTGAACCAAAACCAAAAACATGATATCTCAACAATCATGCACACCATCATTAGCAACATAAACATGCCTTTCATTCACACAATACTAATACATCCATCCATCACAGGTTCACTGCTACATACACACCCATGTGCGTTAGCCAATAATCACTTATTCCGGGATTTGACTCATTTTCAAAATAATTTCAGGTTTTAGGAAATCTTTTCATTTTATAAAATAGAGCATTAAATTTAAGAAATAACGTCCAAAACGGAACTCAAAACGGACTTACGGTTTGAAAGTTATGAATTTTCAAAGTTTAATATTTTTCAAAAGTTACAGCAGAACCCGGTTCCTACATATGCAGGAACCGGTTCCTGCGAAGTTCAAAAATCACGCTTCTGGAAAATATATGGGAACCCGATTCCTACCTATACAGGAACCGGTTCATACGTTGAAAAATGCCCATTTTTTGAAAATTTGAACTGGGAACCCGGTTCCTCCCCAGGAGTAACCGGTTCCCACGACTTGCAGAACCCAAAACTGCTATTTTTGACAGCACTATATATCTCAATCCATTCCTTTTCATTCCCATACGAATTATAACATTAGGAATACCAAAATGCAACCAATACACATAAATACAACATCATAAATCATGTTTTCATCATTCCTACTAATTATTTATCACATTAATGATTCCAACTCCTATAATCCGACACCATTAGGGATAATCCTACAAACCTAGAATTATCTAATTCAAGTTTCCTAACATACACAATCATTAAATTGTATCCCAAAACCCATAAGGCATATTAACTAAATGAAATCACCCCTTACCTCGCGATGATTCTTCGAGTTCACGGCGTTTGGCTTTTTCCTCTCTTCTCTTCTCTTCTCCAATTTCACGTATAATGACTTTTCCAAATAACCTTCTTTTTCTTTTCCTTTTTATCCTCCTTTTTATATTCCTTTTATTATCTGCCAAATAATAGTAATAAATTAGTTATTATTTAGTAGAGCTTTTTACTTCACACGCCTCTAATTCAACCTTACACCCCCCGGTCTTCCTTTTTAATTCCATAATTAATTCATCCATTTAATCCAAAATATTATTAATTAAGCCTTTAATTAATTTAATAATTAAATTCCTAATTATTTAACACTTGAATTAATTTGGGGTGTCACAACTCTCCCCTACTAAAAGAGTTTTCGTCCTCGAAAACATACCTTAGACGAACAGTTCGGGATACGAGTCCTTCATCTGACTCTCCAGCTCCCAAGTGACATTTCCATCTGCTGGTCCTCCCCAAGCCACTCTTTCCAACGCGATCTCCTTGCCTCGCCACTGTTTCAACTTCCGATCCTCAATTCTCGCAGGTACCGCTTCCACAGTCAAATTCTCTCGTACCTGTATATCGTCTACCCGAATCTCATGAGACGGATCAGCAATGTACTTCCTTAGCTGAGATACATGAAAAACATCATGCAAATTTGCAAGTGACGGCGGCAAAGCAATCTGATAAGCAACTTTCCCAACTCTCTTGGTAATCTGAAATGGACCAATAAAACGTGGAGTCAACTTCTTTGACTTCAAAGCTCGACCAATACCAGTCATCGGAGTAACTCGCATAAAAACATGTTCTCCTTCGCTAAACTCAAGATCTTTCCTCCTCTTATCGTGATAACTTTTCTGACGACTCTGAGAAGTCCTCATCTTCTCCTGAATCATCTTAATCTTTTCCGAAGTCTGTTGGACAATTTCCGGTCCAATCACAGCACTCTCTCCAGATTCATACCAACACAACAGTGTCCAACACCTCCTACCATACAATGCCTCAAACGGAGCCATACCAATGCTCGAATGAAAACTATTGTTGTAGGTAAACTCAATCAATGGTAGATAACTATCCCAAGCTCCACCTTTCTCCAACACACAAGCTCTTAACAAATCTTCCAACGACTGAATCATTCTCTTCGTCTGACCATCTGTCTGTGGATGATAAGCAGAACTCAAACGCAACTTAGTACCCAAAGCTTCTTGCAATTTCGTCCAGAATTTAGATGTGAACCTCGGATCTCGATCCGACACAATACTAGAAGGAATACCGTGCAAACTCACAATCTTCTCAACATACAATTCTGCCAACCTTTCCATCGGATAATCCATTCTTATCGGAATAAAGTGAGCAGATTTCGTCAACCGATCAACAATAACCCAGATAGAATCACAATTCTTCGATGTCCTTAGCAAACCAGACACAAAATCCATAGAGATTCCATCCCATTTCCATTCCGGAACAAACAACGGTTCCATCAATCCTGACGGTTTCTGATGCTCAATCTTCGACTTCTGACAAACCAAACAAGCATACACAAACTCAGCAATTTCCTTTTTCATTCCCGGCCACCAAAATAACTTCTTCAAATCATGGTACATTTTAGTAGCACCAGGATGAATACTCAATCCACTACGATGTCCTTCTTCCAAAATACTCTTCCTAATCTCTGCAACATCCGGAACACACACCCTATTACCAAATCTCATAACACCATTCTCATCAATCCGGAACTCGCCTCCTTGACCTTGGTTGATCAATGTCAATTTATCAACTAACCCAACATCGGACTTCTGTCCATTCCGAATTTCTTCCAGAATACCACTAGTCAGTTTCAACATACCCAATTTCACACTATTCGGAGTAGTTTCACATACCAAACTTAAATCTTTGAACTGCTCAACCAAATCTAACTCACGGACCATTAACATCGACATATGCAAGGACTTCCTACTCAAGGCATCCGCAACAACATTTGCCTTACCAGGATGGTAATTCAAACCGAAATCATAATCCTTTAGAAATTCTAACCATCTCCTCTGCCTCATATTCAACTCTTTCTGATCAAAGAGATACCTCAGACTTTTGTGATCATTGAACACCTCAAACCGAGAACCATATAAATAATGCCTCCACAACTTCAAAACAAACACAACAGCTGCCAACTCCAAATCATGAGTCGGATAATTCCTTTCATGTACTTTCAATTGTCTCGAAGCATAAGCCACCACCTGCTTATCTTGCATCAACATACCGCCTAATCCCATTAATGATGCGTCACAATACACAACAAAAGACTTAGTCGGATTTGGAAAAATCAAGATCGGAGCACTTGTCAACCTCCTCTTCAGCTTTTGAAATCCTTTCTCACATTCAACATCCCAAACAAACATCTGACCCTTCCTGGTCAACTTAGTCAACGGTAACGCTAATTTGGAAAATCCTTCTATAAACTTCCTGTAATAACCTGCAAGACCCAGAAAACTACAGATCTCAGAAGCATTCTTCGGTGCTTCCCACTGAGATACTGCTTCTACCTTCGTAGGATCCACAGCAATTCCATTCTTGGAAATTACATGGCCAAGAAAACTTACTTCACTTAACCAGAATTCACACTTGGATAACTTCGCATAAAGCTTCTTCTCTTTCAACAATTTCAACACAACTCTGAGATGTTCTGCATGCTCTTCATCGCTCTTCGAATAAATTAGAATATCATCAATGAACACCACCACAAACTTATCAAGATGCGGATGAAATATCCTGTTCATATACTCCATGAAAACACCAGGTGCATTAGTAACTCCAAACGGCATAACAGAATACTCGTAATGTCCATACCTCGTTCTAAATGCAGTTTTCTGAATATCTTTCGACTTCACACGAATCTGATGATATCCAGATCTCAGATCAATCTTACTAAATACATAAGCTCCAACTAGTTGATCCATCAAATCATCGATCCTCGGCAAAGGATACCGATTCTTGATTGTAACTTTATTCAGCTGTCTGTAATCAACACATAATCTCATTGAACCTTCTTTCTTCTTAACCAACAACACCGGAGCACCCCACGGCGAAACACTCAGACGAATAAACTTCTTCTCAAGTAACTCCTCCAACTGTTTCTTTAACTCCGCTAATTCAGATGCCGACATACGGTAAGGCGCCATCGACACCGGACTAGTTCTAGGAATCAAATCTATAGTAAATTCTACCTCCCTCTTAGGTGGAAATTCACTAACGTCTTCCGGAAACACCTATGGAAATTCATTCACCACTGGAAATCCATCACTCTTTGCTTTTCTCTCTGCTTCTATTGCAGAATACAACATAAATACCACAACACCATCTTTCACAGCTAGGTTCATCTGTTTAACCGACATAGTCACATCTTCGACACCAACCTCTTCAGGAAAAATAACCGTCTTCGTAAAACAGTTGATATGAACCTGGTTGAATTCCAACCAGTTCATTCCAAGGATGATATCAAGTTGTTCTAACGGTAGGCACACTAAATCCATACCGAAACCCCTACCAAAAATCACAATAGGATAATTCCTACAAACATACGAAGTAGTCACTGAACCCGACGTAGGAGTATCAATAACCATACTTCCATCCATATTAGAAATTTACAAATTCAATCTTTTAGCACAATCCAAAGCAATAAAATAATGCGTAGCTCCAGTATCAATAATCGCAATCAAAGGTATGTCATTAATAAAACATGTACCCTTAATCAGCCGATCATCTGGCTTAGTCTCTGACCCAGACAATGCAAACACTTTACCACCAGCTTGCTCCTTCTTGGGTTTTGTACACTGAGGACGAGTATAACCTTCTTCACCACAGTTATAACAAGTCACCACTCTTACTCTGCAATCATTGGCCACATGGCCGAGTTTCCCACACTTGAAACACTTCTTATCATCACTTTTGCAATCCACCATACGATGTCCTGTCTCACCACACTTGTAGCACTTAATGGAAGAACTAGAATCTCCTCCACCAAACTTCTTCCAACCACCGGGTCTCTGATTACTTCTATCATAAGGCTTACCACGATCCATCTGTTGCTTACCCTTCCTATCAACATACCCTCGAGCATTCGACTTAGTGCTAGCAAGATCCTCCTCTAAAATCCTACTACAGTCAACCAGATCAGGAAATCTTCGGATACGCTGATACCAAATACCCTGCTTAGTCTCATCACGAAGACCATTCTCAAACTTGATAAATTTGGAAAATTCTCCATCTGCATCGTTAGTATAATGAGCATAATACTTCTCTAACTCAGTAAACTTCGAAGCATACTCACTGACAGTCTTGTTACCCTGCTTGAGTTCCAGAAACTCAATCTCCTTCTTGCCTATGATGTCCTCAGGAAAGTACCTCCTCAAAAAAGCCCTCCTGAACACAGCCCAAGTCAATGCAATACCATCTTCTTCCATTTCAGTTCTGGTAGCAACCCACCAGTCATCAGCTTCCTCTGCTAACATGTGAGTTCCGTATCTCACCTTCAGCCCTTCAGCACAGTCAATTACTCTGAAGATCCTCTCGATCTCCTTCAACCACTTCTGAGCACCTTCGGGATCATGTGCACCCTTGAACAACAGAGGATTATTCCTCTGAAAATTCCCCAATTGTCGGTCAGCACCAATCACAGCTCCCAGATGGTTCCCTCCGAGTACTCCAGCCAACATTCCCAATGCTTCAGCAATAGCATCGTCGTTTCTTCTGTTACCTCTTCCGGCCATTGTTCGGTAACATTACAAAACAACCTCATCAGCACACAAGTATCGATAGTGTCATCTTACACTAGTCGCATACAAAAGGAATAACGATACAAGACAAGACCGACTATGCTCTGATACCACTATTGTAACACCCCTTCTAAATAACCCGCAAATATATTAATTAAATCAAAGAAACATGGAAAACAGGGATGTCACAATCCAAGATAAATATAAAAACCTCAAATCTACAGTTATCGTGCTTTACTGAAGGAATTATTAAGATAAATTTTCAAATCAATATCATGTTCTACACAGCGGAAATGTCTCAAAACCGGAATAACTTCACTTCATAAGTATTCCCAACATAAATTAAACAATAGAGTATAAAATAAAACTCATCATTCAAACGTTTCCCCCAGTGTTACAACCTATCAGAGCACGACACTAACACGCGGACTTAAAGTAACATAGCTCTAGAGCCATCCTCACCAACTCCTGAGCTGCTAACTTTAATCTGAAATTGTAAAGTAAGGGTGAGATTTCTCATAATTAACATGCATTATAAGCTTCTCAATCAACATTATATCACAAGCATATTATTTCACCCATTTTAGCATAAATTCAGATTCAACACGCAGTTCCAATCATACAAGTCATTATGCACAAATCAATAATCAACCAAAGAATTATAACACTGGAAGACATCCTAACATGTTACAATTCCATGCAAACACAAATGCAGACACAATGCATGTGGTACTAATACGTGACCAAGTCACCCAACACTGATCCATCATCAACCGGATACAGCAACCATCGATTCATCCATAAACACCCGGACACGAATCCAGCCTAACCACCCATCATCACTCGGGTATCGGTTAACGGCAATACAAGTCAAATTCCACACAATGGGAATTAACTTCACCAAAATAATGCATATGCACACACATCACTAGCATGCAACATCAAATCAATCTATGAAATACATCAATTTATCATAACTGAACCAAAACCAAAAACATGATATCTCAATGATCATGCACACCATCATTAGCAACATAAACATGCCTTTCATTCACACAATACTAATACATCTATCCATCACAGGTTCACTGCTACATACACACCCATGTGCGTTAGCCAATAATCACTTATTCCGGGATTTGACTCATTTTCAAAATAATTTCAGGTTTTAGGAAATCTTTTCATTTTATAAAATAGAGCATTAAATTTAAGAAATAACGTCCAAAACGGAACTCAAAACGGACTTACGGTTTGAAAGTTGTGAATTTTCAAAGTTTAATATTTTTCAAAAAGTTACAGCAGAACCCAGTTCCTACATATGCAGGAACCGGTTCCTGCGAAGTTCAAAAATCACGCTTCTGGAAAATGTATGGGAACCTGGTTCCTACCTATACAGGAACCGGTTCCTACGTTGAAAAATGCCCAATTTTTGAAAATTTGAACTGGGAACCCGGTTCCTCCCCAGGAGTAACCGGTTCCCACGACTTGCAGAACCCAAAACTGCTATTTTTGACAGCATTATGTATCTCAATCCATTCCTTTTCATTCCCATACGAATTATAACATTAGGAATACCAAAATGCAACCAATACACATCAATACAACATCATAAATCATGTTTCCATCATTCCTACTAATTATTTATCACATTAATGATTCCAACTCCTATAATCCGACACCATTAGGGATAATCCTACAAACCTAGAATTATCTAATTCAAGTTTCCTAACATACACAATAATTCAATTGTATCCCAAAACCCATAAGGTATATTAACTAAATGAAATCACCCCTTACCTCGCGATGATCCTTCGAATTCACGGCGTTTTCCTTTTTCCTCTCTTCTCTTCTCTTCTCCAATTTCACGTATAATGACTTTTCCAAATAACCTTCTTTTTCTTTTCCTTTTTATCCTCCTTTTTATATTCCTTTTATTATCTTCCAAATAATAGTAATAAATTAGTTATTATTTAGTAGAGCTTTTTACTTCACACACCTCTAATTCAACCTTACACCCCCCGGTCTTCCTTTTTAATTCCATAATTAATTCATCTATTTAATCCAAAATATTATTAATTAAGCCTTTAATTAATTTAATAATTAAATTCCTAATTATTTAACACTTGAATTAATTTGGGGTGTCACATGTATCCTCTAGACTTCCATAGCACTCAAACGATCTTCCAACTGCTTGTATCTATCCTCAATGGGAGGATACTGCTCATCATTGTAGTCTGTATCATTGTCAGAAACTTCAGGACTAGGGTCCTTCTCCCTTGTCTCCCTTTCTTGGTTCTCCCCTTCCTTGAATGAAGAGGTCAGATCAACTGGTTTCTTTAGCGGCCCCCTGAACCTTCTGCCCATATTCAGAATACTAGAGACCTTCTTCTTTTTCTTCTTCTCCTTCAAGATAAGGGCTTTCAGATCCTTCTGTCCTTTAGCCAGAGTTATGAACATCTGTTGAAATTGGTCATTTTGTGCCTGAAGATCTTTGATGCTTTGTTCAGAAGACATTTTTGCTGAAATAAACAACGAAGAAGATGAGAAACCTATAATGGTACCTATTTATGCAATGCTATGGATGTGATGCGTATGCAATGATTTCAAGGAATTTAGGAAATTTAAATTTGCGAACCCAAATGAAACAAAGATTTTATTAGTAGAATTTAAAATACAATTGCTTTTTAGGCATTACAATTGAAAATTATAAAAACTAAAAGAAATCAAGTTTCCCATGGATGCTTCCTCTTCGTGCCGAGATAGACATTAAGGCTTCTTTCCTCATGAAGCTGCTTTGTGAGCTCTAAAACCTTCTTCTCCTGAGCATAAAACTGGTCCCTATAAGTATCACGCTCCTTCCTCAACTGAATCCAGGACCTCTGTAGTTCTTCAAGATCAGTGGGCATATCAGGATGAAGAACCGTGTAGGGAATATCCCCTTCAGTAATGGGCTCCACAATCACCGATAAGACGGCTATATAGGGAATCATAAGTTTATGAGCACGAGCTCGTACTCATTGGAGATAAGGTTCCATAGGAAAGGAATTCTTTAGCCCCAAAGTCTTGGCATCAGATTTGTTTACCATACCCTAAGCTCGTATGAACCTCTGGCGATATCCTTGAACATCATCCTCGTAGTTAAACACAATGCCCTGAATAAGTAACTCATGAGGACCATCCCTTCGAGCGTAACCAAATTGTCACAGAGCCAAACAAGGATCGTAAGTTATGCCTCCCCTAATGCCAAGTAGTGGGACATTAGGGAATTCCCCACAAGGGTCAATAATAGCAATATCTCCCATAACTCGGGAATACCAGAGAATATCTGCGTGAGCAAGTGACATTATCCTTTGCGACCAACCCAAACCTTCTTCATTCTTCAATACTGACTTAGGGAGGTGAGAAATAAACCACCTCGACAGCAATGGCATGCAGCATATAAGAACCCCTCCTCTCTTCATGGTACGAGAATGGAGAGCGTACAAGATATCTCCAAGCAAGGTAGGCACAAGGTTGCGAGAGAGGAAGATCTTGATAGCATTCACATCTATGAATAAGTCTGAATTAGGGAACAATACTAACCCATAGATTAGAAGGGTCAAGACCTCCTCAAATGCTTGAAAGTCCAAATCATCCCAAAACAACTGGGCTTTATCTATTAAGAACTTGGCTAGGAAACCCTTGACTCCGCTTCTTGTTTCCCAATTGGATACCACGTCGGCCTGTTTCAGATGCAAAGTTGAGGCAATGACTTCTGGCTTAGGAACCTCTTTTAAACCTGCGAAAGGCACCTGGTCAAGAATGGGAATATTCAATAATTGAGAGAACTCTTCCATGGTAGGCACCAACTGATAGTATGGAAAGGTGAAGCAATGGTGCTTGGGGTCAAAGAACTGAAAGAGTACACCCATCATCTTTTCATCAAAGCTTGAAGTAACCAGGTTGAGAAGTCGACCATGTCTCTTAGTGAATGCAGAAGTTTCAGGAACCCTTGATACTAGTTATTTGTGTTGGGGAGGTATTCTCACAAAGCTGATTTGAATAGTATTTCTACAAGCGGAAGCTATGATCTATAAAACAGAACAAAGATAAATTCCCTCGGTCCTTGATATGGTTAGTGTAATAAGAATGGATTTTATGTTATGATGGATGATGTTATGTTCAAACAGAGTAAATCCACACACAAGCAAAGCACACAATAGACCTTAGGTTCAAAGGCTTGCATGAGGTTAAAGGTAAGTACCCTCTTGAAGTTTAGTTGGTTTCAAACCTGTCTTAGAAAAGTAACCGGGTTCTAAAGATTCTCAATATCACTGATCATCCTTTATCCGACATTGTTTCAGCTCAAACAATCTTTTCTTGCGGCCGAAATATCCCAAAAGTCTGACCTCAATGAGTGTAGCATCGAGTATCAACCAATCCTCATCTTTATATCGAGGCCATCTATCTCACTACTTTCTAATGGCCAAGTTTGTCCAACTAAGGTTCTAAATTCAGTTAGTGCTTCATGACACCATGCGGCGTCCCCGTATTCTCCTCGTTTCCACACGAAGGATACTGGTACCAACCAAAGTGTCACACCAACACAGACATCGCTTAAACCATATCGGTCTACGCCATACAATCTTCACGATCTATTGTTGTTTACCTAAAAAGTGTCCCCAGATCCGGGTGTAGGATCTTCAACAATACCCAAGCAAAAACCTCAAAGATAAAGCAGGAAAAGCAAACAAGAAAGAAATTTTTAAAATAACCTAGATCCTAAGGTAAACCCCACTTTTATATTTCCCCAGCAGAGTCACCAGTTCTGTGACACAGTGGCAGAACTGATTGTTTTTACTGGTTTGTTTTTTCTATTCGCAAATGTCACGGTAAGCAAGAGTCGCCATCGACTTTTATTTCATCCAATAAAGGAAAAGGAAAAAGAACAGAAAAAACCTTTTTTCGAGATATTTCTGAGTATGGGGGGTAGATTATAGAAAGGGAAGGTGTTAACATCCTTTCTATCCGTGGTTTTCCACGGGCTCTTAGGTACTTGCTCATTTTTTAAATTTCTTGTGTGTGTTTGCTTTGAAAAAGTTTTGTTTACTTCATGATAACCCTTGTATCAGTCCTCAAGAGTGTGACGAAGTTGTTTTGAAAACTGTTTTTGAAAGTGTTTGGGTGAAAAGTTTTTATTTTGAGAAAGTACTTAAGATTTCTACCTACTCGAAAAAAGTCTGTTTATTTTTGTTTCCTTTAGACAGTGCTATCCTACTATTAAGGAGTAGGTAGCTCCGCCGTTGGATTTTTAAAGGGACGTTCGAAGGGACGAAATGGTCTCTGAAGGCAACAAGTAAGGATACCTTAGCATTTCGAAGGGACTGTCGTCATAAGATCAATTCATAGGCAACTCGGGGGACAAGTAGGGACTATGATCTTTATGACGATTTTAAATTGTGGGTCACTGCTAGGGTACCCCTACATTCGAGGGACATAACCATTATTTCCGAGGCAACCAAGTGGGGCAAACCCTAGGAGTGAGCATGTGCAAGTGTGCCTTTTTTCAGTTAATTATCTTTGCACAATTAGGGTTGTCTACCATTTTAAACTGATTTATCTCGCCATTCAATCCTATTATCCATACATCTAGGCAGTTTATAATTGCGAAAAGTAAAGAGCGAGAATTTAAAACCCTAGCTATTACTAGGCTTTGGGGAGGGGATTACACAACCAAAAATCGGGGGAAAATGATAAATGTGAAATAGTAAACCTAATTAACTATTACAAACTTGGAACAGTTACAATAATTAATAAAAATAAGGAAAAAACAATGCGCGAAAGTTAAGACAGGAACAAATTAGAAACCTAAGAAATCTAATTAATTAAAAATATTTTTGTACTTTTTTATTGAGAAAAATAGTTGCAATTTGCAAGTTAAACCTAATTTCTATTAAATTTTAATTACAAAAAAGATTTAAGTTGACCTAATTAACTAATTAGTGCAAGTAAATATTTTTATGAGAAAAGACTAACTCTAATTTTTTTTTTGTAATTTTCTGATTTTTATGATTTAATTAAAAAAACAATGATTTTTTTCTGTGTAAAATAATTAAAACAAATGATTAAATAAAAAAAAGAAAGAAATTAAAAAAAAGAATTGAAACTAGGCCTGGTATGATGAGTAACTTGGGGGTGTATTGCCAATTTAGTGTTAGGCCCAAAGCTGGCCCAGAGTCTGGCGCCTGTTCATGTGAAGTCATCTCCTGAGGAGTCATGTTGGACCCTCAAGGCTGGGGCATGGGATCTACCTGGTGATGGATCTCAAGGATGAGATTAGGGGCGTATGATGATCTTCTGGAGGTGAGATACATGGAACCTGCAAGGAAACTGGAAGTAAAATAACAAATGTTAGAGGCAGGGGTCGAACCCCTAACCTCTCGTATGCAACGCCTTATCTACCTTCCTGCACACCACTGGGCCATTTGGCCTCTTGTTAATATAAATCAGCAAAATGTAATATAATGCAAAAGCGCAATATACCCAGAACAAAACGCGCTAACATTCAAATGGTCCAACAAGATGTTGCCACGCGGTCTTCTTCTTCCCTGGTATTGTCGTTTTAGATGGAGACCTTTACCTACGGCTTAATGTCTGTAACTACAACCCTGCAAATCTCAAAAAATTAATACCATGCATGATAAATCCATTCCAAGCATACAGATCAAATCATTTTGATGTCACGAGTAAGATAGTATCCTTCTTTTGCCCTGATTTTACCTGCATCACAAAGCCCTAAAATACGACCTCAAACCCTAACAATGGCAACTATCAGTACATGCGCTAAAACTATTAATTAACCATACCAATACGTTCTACATGATGATATAAACAAGAAAACATGCTTAGAAATTATCTAGGATGCATAAATTTTCAAAATCAAATTCAAAAAATGTGACAAACCGTGAGGGGTGTGGAGGCTGGTTCTGGGCGTCTTAGTGCGTGCAAATGATTGGAACAGCTTCTGGATGTGTCCAGGAACGTATTACAAGCCTTGAATCTACTTGAGAATGGCTGTAATATGGAATTTAGTTTGAGATTTTTTTGACAAAAGTGCAATTTGTTCTTGGCCATTTCACACGATTTTTTCTGCCCCCTTATGCTTGGGATATGTTATGTATATGTATCTCTTTGAATTAGGTTAACAAAAGAGCTCCAAATCCTTAACAATTATTAAGATTTGATTCCATTCCAATATTGCATTATTTCTTTCCAAATCAAGCTAAATCATTACATTCTCACTCCAATCAACCTTGGCACGATTTGATTTTGTTTTGGCAGCATAAATGGAATGCATTTCATTCAAAATCAGATCAAAAAACAAATCTTCCATATTTTATATCATTTATTTGATTTAGTAATGATTCTTTCCGGGATATCGTACCGGCAAATGACATTTTTCTTGATGAAACGGGCAACAACATTCTTGGTAACGGAAAGAGAAGGAAGCCGCCTCCACCCATTTTGTAAAATAGTCAATGGCCACTAGGATGAAGCGGTGTCCATTGGAGGCTGTCGGCTTGATTTCCCCAATCATATCAATCCCCCACATAGCAAAGGGCCAAGGATCCGTCAGGATATTCAGAGGACCCAGAGGTACATGCATCTTGTCAGCATAAATATGACACTTATGGTAGGTTCGAGAGTGTTGATAGCAATTTGGTTCCATGGTAGACCAGTAATAGCCTGCCCATAGGATTTTCTTTTCCATCGTATGCCCACTGGAATGGGTACCAAAAGTGCCTTCATGCAATTCAGCCATGATTCTTTCAGCTTCAACCTTATCTACACACTGAAGTAACACAAAGTCATGATTGCGTTTGTATAGGATGCCATTACTAAGGAAGAATTTAGCAGAGAATATTCTTAAGAACTTCTTATCGTTGATTGAAGCTCCTTCTGGATATTTTTGAGCCTCGAGATACTTCTTGACTTCGTGAAACCAAGGCTGGTCCACTACTTCTTCAGTATTAATCTCGTGATAGTGTGCTGGTTCATCCACGTTCAATGGTAATCTGGGAAGCCTTGTTATCCTAATTAAGTTTAAACATAGATGACATCGTGGCTAGAGCGTCTGCTAGCTGATTTTCTTCTCGCGGGAAATGCTCGAAGGTAATCTTCTCAAAATGTGGTAGCAATGTCAAAACATGTTCTTTGTAAGGGATAAGGTTTGGGTGTTTGGTGTCCCATTCCCCTTTGATCTGGATGATAACCAAAGTTGAGTCTCCAAATACATCCAAGGATTTGATCCCCAAGTTTATGGCAGCTTTGAGACCGAAGATGCACGCTTCGTATTCCGCCATGTTGTTTGTACAATTGAAGCAAAGTCTGGCAGTAAAGGGAGTATGACACCCTTCTGGAGATATGAGTACATCACCAATACCATTTCCGAGTGCATTGGAGGCTCCATCAAAGAACAGGGTCCATCGGGATCCTTGTTCAGGTCCGTCATATGGCCTGAATTCTTCACAGTTGTCTAATGTCATGATGTCTTCATCCGGGAATTCGAACTTCATGGACTGGTAGTCTTCCACAACTTGGTGAGCAAGGTGATCAGCTAGCACACTACCCTTTATATCTTTCTGGGTAGTATACTGTATGTCATACTCTGTTAGGATCATCTGCCATCTCGCTATTCTCCCAAAAAGAGCAGGCTTCTCGAAGATGTATTTTATTGGATCCATTTTAGATATCAACAAGGTAGTATGAGTCAACATATATTGTCTTAGCCGGCGAGCAGCCCATGCCAGAGCGCAACAAGTTTTCTTGAGCAATGAATATCTTGTTTCATAGTCGGTAAACTTTTTGCTCAGGTAATAAATAGCGTGCTCTTTTCGGCCAGACTCGTCATGCTGCCCCAATACACACCCCATTGAGTTTTCTAAAACAGTCAGGTATATGATCAATGGTCTTCCCTCCACTGGTGGCATCAACACAGGAGGCTCTTATAAGTATTCTTTGATTTTGTCAAAAGCAACTTGGCATTCATCATTCAATTTGACTACTTGATTTTTCTTCAATAGTTTGAAGATTGGCTCACAAGTAGCTGTCAGGTGAGAAATGAATCTAGCAATATAGTTCAAACGTCCCAAGAATCCTCTGACTTCCTTTTCAGTGCGAGGAGCAGGCATCTCTTGTATTACTTTAACTTTGGCAGGATCGACCTCGATACCTTTATTGTTGACGACAAAGCCTAAGAGTTTACCAGACCATACTCCAAATGTGCATTTGTTTGGATTCAACCTCAGATTGTACTTCTTCAGTATCTCAAACAGTTTTTGTAAGTGATCAAGATTCTCTTCTTCTGTTTGATATCTGGCTATCATATCGTCCACATAGACCTCTATTTCATGATGTATCATGTCATGAAATAAAGCTACCATGGCACGCTGATAGGTTGCCCATGTGTTCTTTAGTTCAAATGGCATTACCTTGTAGCAGAATATGCCCCATTGTGTGACAAACGTTGTTTTCTCCATGTCCTCAGGCGCCATTTTGATTTGGTTGTAACCTGAGAATTCGTCCATGAAGGAAAACACTTTGTGTTGTTCCGTATTCTCAACTAGGATATCAATGTGGGGGAGTGGAAAATCATCCTTAGGGCTCGCCCTACTCAAATCTCTGTAGTCCACACACATTCTCACTTTGCCGTCTTTTTTGGGTACGGGAACAATATTGGCAACCCATTGAGGGTAAGAGGTGACAGCCAAGAATCCAGCATTGAATTGCTTCATGACCTCTGCTTTAATCTTTTCTGACATATCAGGTCTCATGCGGCGAACCTTTTACTTTACTGGCAGACAATCTTCTCTTGTAGGCAAACAATGTACCACAATGTCTGCATCAAGTCCCAGCATGTCTTTATATGACCAGGCAAAGACTTCAACATAATCGTGTAATAAGTGAATCATACGCTCCTTAACACTGGGTTCCATATTGGTACCCACCTTGACCTCTCTTGGATCTTCTTCGGTACCTAGGTTGATCGTATCCACGTGTTCCTCGTGAGGTTGAATGGTTATCTCTTCTTGTTGTAACAGTTTGGCAAGTTCTCCTGGTACTTCACAATCTTCCTCACCTTCGTCTTCAGATTGGTAGATTAGATTCTCAGAGTCACAAAAGGCCATAGGAGTATCGTTACCCATGGGATCCCGAATGGGTGTATACCTGCATTGTGAGTGTGGGTGTGTGTAAGGGTATAGCTATCTTTTAAAGAATATAAAATGTAAAAGAAAAACAATGAGCACAAAATTTTGTATGCAAAAATGTCCATCATTCATTGATGTCATATGAAAATGAGATAATAACCCTTATAAATGGACCATTGTGCCTCGGGTAAGACACAAGGTTTTAAGAGTGCGAATTGTTTCAATATTACAGATCTAATAAAATGTAAAGACAAATTACTGTGGGATAAAAGTGATTGGGACAAAGTCTTTATCCTCCCAATTGTTGAGCCATCCGTTGACAGTTGGGAAGATCCAATCCTCCAGGTTGAAGCAATCTTCACCATCTTCTACCGCGTTGACTTCATGGTTGCTGATCTTCAGGGGTGGTCCTCCAGCATGAGCGCGGTGTACAGCCTTCTGAGCACTTGAAGTGAAGCCCAAGCCAAACTTGTTAGACTTATATGGGATATCTAGGAGTTGTCCCCAGATAGTGCACACTCCTTCTTCTAGCACTGCTTTGGCATCCTTCAGCGATTACATTCGGAGTGGAGGCCTTGTAATCTTGGGAACCTGAGACACAACCTTGGTCACTGCCACCTCTTGCGGGACCTCTTCAAAGTGTTGAAATGGAGTTTCAATAAATTCACCATCTAATTCCACATATCTGAAGGAATTGAGATGGTTAATCATGTATTCTTCCTCTCCATGAAAGGTGATAATCTTCCCTTGAACTGGATATTTTAGCATTTGGTGCAACGTAGAAGTAACAGCGCCAACATTGTGGATCCATGGCCGGCCTAGAAAGCAGGAGTATGAAAGGCGGATGTCCATTACATAAAAGGTTGAATTAAAAGTTTGGGTTCCAACCTTTATGGGGATATCCACTTCCCCATGCACCATCCTTTTCGAGCCATCAAAAGCCCTTACTACTATGTTGCTTGGCTTTAATGTCAGTCCCTCGCAGTCAAGTCTATCCAAGAGCTTTTTTCGGTAATACATTCAAAGATGAGCCTGTATCCACCAAAACATGAGCCAGAGTTGTGCCCCTACATTCCACTGAGACATGCAGTGCCTCATTATGCTTCCTTCCCCTTGGTGTCAGATCAGCATCTGAAAAACCTAAACCATTGTCCACAGTTAGGCTGGCTACGCAGTCTTGAAACTGATCGGCAGATGTCTCTTGAGGTACATGGGCGGTTTTTAAGAACTTTACCAAGGCTTTTGCATGTGCCTCGGAACATAGTAGTAATGCCAGCATGGAGATTTTAGAGGGAGTTTTCCCCAATTGTTCAACTACATCCTAGTCGCTTTTCTTTATAATTTTTAGGATTTCCTCCATTTCTTTCTTGGAAGTCTCAAGGATAGTCAATGACTGAGCCTTCGTCCAGATAGGCTCAATCAGAATACTTTTTCCTCGAGTCTTAGTTAACTCGGCAGCAGGAGTGACAATAAGAATGATAACAGGGGTTGTAATGGCTTTGTAAATAGGAGTACTTGTAGAGATGATTATAGGTGTGGGAGTAACCTTTGGAGCAGCCATAGGGATGATTATGGGTCCAGAAACAGCCTTTGGGGGACCAATTTCTGGAGAGAAGATCCTACCGCTTCGGGTAATCTTACTAGTCCCTGCAATATTACTGATGTCGGAGTTGTCTTTCTTGGAGCTTGAATCTTCGGCGGTTGGCTAGTCCTGCTTTATACCATGATAGTAGACCTCCCCTCCATAATTTCGTGGTATGGTTTTGTCTGACGAGTATGGGACTGGTCCAGGCATTGTGATTATTAAAGGAGTTTCTTTCGGAATGATGTAATTCTAACAGGTATTTTGATGGAGACCTTGGAAGAATTTGAGGAAATGGTAATGATAGAAACATCTTCAAAAGGTATAGGTGGAACAAGAGTCTTTTCAAACAAAATTTATTTGTTATCTATTAAGCACTGAATGCCTGTTTTCAACAAAGGACAGCCGGTTGGTGAGGACAAACAGAGATGGCAAACTTCATCACAGCCCGGGAACACACGGGCATTCAACAAATTCATTTTAATAGTCGGAAGTGGGGTCATGAGTTCATCAATTGAAGTAACAAATAATCCTTCCTCAATGGCATTGGTATTGTGGCCATGTCTGGGCATAGGGGCAGAAATGACATTTGGCTTTTCGGGCGCATCGAACTCAATTTCTTTTGCTTCAATGAGGTCTTGTATTTTGTTCTTTAGGGCCCAACAGTTATTAGTATCGTGACCAGGACTTTCAGAGTGATATGCACAACGGGCATTGGGATGATAATGGGGAGATGTTGTATTGGGGTTTTCCGGAGCTTCTTTCAAGGTCATAAAGTTGGATCTTAGTAGATGCGGTAATACTTGATACGGGGTCATGTTGATTCTGGTGAACTTCCTGACTGGCCTTTCCATTCTTGGTTGATTATTTCTTTGCTGATCAGACGCAGGCTTAGGAATCATAACGACCCCCACCATTGGTCGGTGTTTGGCCCTATCTTGGTTTCTTTGCGGATATATAGCAGCCACCTCTTTCTTTCCGATGAAAGGTTTCCTTACAGCTATAGAAGAAGATGTATCTTTCTGAATCTTCCCACTCTTTATATTGGCTTCTACCCTCTCTCCAGTCAATATTAGTTCAGTAAAGCCTGCAGATGAACTTCCAATTAAATGATTGAAGAAGGGACCAGACAAGGTGCCCAAGAACATGTCTACTAATTCCCTCTCAGATAGAGGGGGTTGAACTCTTCCAGTCAAGTCTCTCCATTTTTGCGCATAGTCCTTGAAACCCTTATTGGAAGCCATGTCCATACTCTGGAGTTGAGTACGGGTAGGCGCCAGATCAGCATTGTACTGATATTGTTTGTAGAAAGCTGCAGCAAGATCTTCCCAATTGTGAACATTGGCTCTTTCTAGTTGGTAAAACCAGTCAAGTTGAGTTCTAGATAGACTGTCTTGGAAGAAGTGCACCCATAAGTCTTTATCAGCGGTATGGGGTTGGATTTTCCTTACATATGATCGGAGATGCATTTTAGGGCATGAAACTCCGTCATATTTGGCAAATATAGGTGCTTTGAATTTAGGAGGAACCACAATCCCCAACACTAAACCCAATTCCTCAAAGTCCAAGCCAGTCACTTTTTGGATTTCCATCACACTCAACCGCTCTTCGAGATGTCTATATTTGTCATCAACTGGAGGGTATTGTTCCTCAGAGTAGTCTTCTTCTTCCTCTTCCTCTTCTGATTCTGATGGGACAACTGTTTCTTTACCCTTCCCTTCCTGATTGTATTTTTCTCCGGATGTTATTTCAAAGTTTAAGGTCCTTCTTGTTTGCTCATGAAATCTTCTTCCCATGTTCAGGACTCCGTTTACCTTATTTGTCTTCTTTTTCCTCTCTTCAGCCAGCAAAGTCTTCAACTCTTCTTGCCCCTTGGCTAGGGTCAAGAGAAACTGTTGAAACTGTGTATTCTGAGCTAGGAGATCCTTCACTGTTTGCTCAAGATCCATCTTACTAAAATAAACAATAGAGAGATGAGGAGACTTGTTGCAAAAGACCTACTTATGTTATGATGAATGATATATGTATATGTAATGATTTCAATGATTTCAAAGATTCAAATTTGTTTTAGACAAAAAAAGGAAACACACGTTATATTTAAAGCTTGAATACATCAATGCCTCTTAGGCAAAATAATACAAAAACTCTAAGATAAAAAGTAAGTACACATCCTCTTTGGTGCAATGTAGGCATTTAGAGTCTTCTCCTCATGAAGTAGCCTAGTGAGTTCCAAAACCTTCTTCTCGCTTGCATAGAATTGGGCTTCGAAAGTATTTCCCTCTCCTTTGAGCTGTATCCAATCCCTTTGTAGGTCTTCAAGATATGTGGGCATGTCAGGATGTGGGATAGTGTATGGAACATCTCCTTCCTTAACAGGCTCAATAATTACTGGGAGAATGGAGTGGTAAGGAAAAATAAGACTTTGGGCACAAGTTTGTACCCATTTGAGGTAGGGCTCAAGAGGGATGGAATTCTTGTGCCCTAAAGTCTTACTATCCACCTTATTCAACATCCTCCAAGCTCGGATAAATCTCTGGCGAAGACCTTGATCGTCGTTGTCGTAGTCAAATACCAAACCTTGAATCAGCATCTCGTGCAGGCCATCCCTTTGGGCATAACCAAACTGTCTTAAGGCTAAGCATGGGTTGTAGGTGATACCTCCCCTAATTCCAAGTAAAGGGACATTAGGGAATTCTCCATAATGGTCGACAATGATAACATTCTCTTTGGATCGAGAGCACCAATTAATGTCTGAATGTTTGAGCATCATCAACCTTTGTGACCACCTTGAACCTTGCTCATTCTTTAATATAGATATGGGAAGATGAGAAATAAACCATCTTGCCAAGAGAGGAGTGCAACACATAAGGACACCTTTTTTCCTCATTGTGCGAGTGTGAAAAGAGTGTAGGATATCTCCTAGCAATGTAGGCACCGGGTTGCAGGATATGAAGATTTTGACGGTGTTGACATCTATGAGTTGGTCAGGATTTGGAAACAAAACCATCCCATAAATGAGGAGAGCCACAATTTCATCAAAGGCTTGCAAGTCCAAGGAATTCCAATAATTTTGGGCTTTCTCAAACATGAACTTTGCTAGGAAACCCTTGACACCACTCCTTGTTTCCCAATGAGTTGTGACATCAGATGAATGCAAGTGTAGAGCTTGAGAAATCTCTTCTGGATTTGGGTCTCTTTCCGTACCGTTGAAAAGAGTTGATTTAGAATGGGAATCCTCAAGAGTTGGGATAATTCTTCCAAAGTAGGCACAAGTTGATAGTCGGGAAATATGAAGCAATGGTGTAAAGGATCAAAGAACTTAAAGAGCACCTTCATCATGTCCTCATCTGTTTTGGAGGTGACCAAGTTGAGTAGGCGACCATGTCTTTCGGTGAATGGAGAGTTTTCAGGAATCCTTGAAACTAGCTCTTTAAGTTATGGAGGGATTCTCACAAGACTGACTTGAATAGTTTTCCTGCGAAGTGAATCCATATCCTACAAAATAAGAACAAAGATGAATCCCAAAATCCTTGAAATGGTCAGTGGATGTATATGATGTTCATGATGTTATGTACAAATATGCATATACAAACAAAACAAACAAATCCTTAGTTTTAGGCTTGCATGGAGTTTTATAGGTAAGTACCCTCTTAAAGTTTAGTTGGCTTAAACCTGTCCTAGTAATAGTAACCGGGTTCTAAGGAGCTCAATATCACTAGATTTTTTCCTTGGTCATTATTTCAGCTCAAACCTCTTTAATGGTGACCGAAATATCCCAAGAAACCAAACCTCAATGAGTGTAGTATCGAGTATCTACCAACTTCGGACTACACCAAAGCCAATCATCTCACTACATCCTAAAGGCCAAGTTGGTCAAGTAAAGGTTCTAAAAGTTCATTAGTGCTTTATAACATCACTCAGCGGCCCCGTATTCTCTTTGATTAACTCAAAGGCTACCGGTACCCACAAATATGTCGCACTAACGTAGCTATTTCTTAGACCATGTCGGTATACCCCGTACAGTTTCCACAACGTATTGCTACTTACCTATAATGTATCCCAAATTCGTGTAGATGATTCAAACCCAAACAAAGAACCATAATGTAAAGCACACAAGTCAAACAATGTAAGAAAATAAATGTGATATATCCCTAAGGTAACCCCACTTTTAGAATTTTTCCCCAGCAGAGTTGCCAGTTCTGTGATACGGTGGGAGAACTGACTTGAAGGTTTTGCGTTTGATTGCAAATGTTGCGGTTAGCAAGAGTCATCACCGACATTTCTTTTATCCAAAAAGGAAAGGTGAAAAAGCACAGGAAAGACCTTTGAGATTATTTCTTGAGTTCAGGGGTAGATTATGAAAAGGGAAGGTATTAGCACCCTTTTCATCCATGGTTTTCCATGGGCTCTTAGTTACTTGCTAGATCACTTGCTTTTGTTTGAAATTGTGCTTTGTGTGGTTTTTGAAAGTATTTTGTAAAGAGGCCATTGTTTAGGAAATCTTTGTAATGATTCTCGTTCGTAAGAATGTATACAAAGACGTTGATCTTTTGAAAATGTTTTCAAGTTTGCAAGATGTTTGAAAGTGTACGTGTTTGTTTTGAAAATAGCAAGGATGTTTTATTTGAAATTGAGCAAGTAATTAGGAGCATTCTACCTACTCAAAAGTCTTTCATGTTTATTTTCCTTTTCCTTTGACACCGTTATCTTACCATTGATTTGGTAAGTAACCCTATCTTTGGATGTAAACGGGACGGGCGTAGGTCATCGTACAACCATGATTAGCAATGTTGCAAGGTATCTTAGCATTTTTTGAGGGACTAAGATCATTTTGTAAGGCAACTTTGAATAGCATCATCGAGGGACTATGATCTTATATTTGTTTGTTTTTGCTAAGATACCTTACGTGCGTAATATAACCATTTTGTATAAGGCAACCAAGTGGAGTAACCCTAGGGGTATTTGTGTGTAAGTGTGTCATTTTCATGCTTGATTTTGTCTTGAATTAGGGTTTTCTATTTGATTGATTTTATTCTTTCCATACAAACCCTAATTACTAGCATATTATGTAAAAGCGATAAATTACAAAATTTAAAGTTTACTACGCTATTACAACACTTGTGGGAGGGGGTATACAATTTATTAATGGGGATTGCAATAATATAAACCTAATTAATCTATTACAACGAAATTGAATATTGTACAAATAATTGAAGAAATATATAAAGTACAAATGCAAATTGAAAGAAAAGATTTTTGTGATTGGATTTTTGTATGAAGGAGGTTTTGACCTAAACCTAATTAGAAAAAAAGTGATTAAATCAAATTAACTTAAGTTAATTAATAAAATAAATTAATTAAGAAAAGATTTTAATAAAACCCTAAATCTATTTTAGTTGATTAAAGGAAAATTAGTTTAAAGAAAACAAGTATTTTTATATTTTTGTCTTGAAAATAGTATGTGGCATTATGAAATATTTTTGGTCTTTTTATATTAAAATAAATATATTTAGATAAATAATAATCTAGTTTTAATTTAATTTACAAGGAAATTAATAAAAGTAAATAAAGTATAATGAATAAAATAAATTTTTTTATATGGAAAAACATTCAAATTATGTCAAAACATAAATCTATTATTTTTTATACTTTTTATGATTTTTTGGTATTTTAGAAAATATATTTAAAAGAAAAAAGAAATAAATAAATACATAAAAATAAAATGGGTCAAGGGGTGTCACAAGTAAACAGGGAAGTATGCTAGCAAAAACAAAAAAAAAATGCTAGGCCCAAAGGGCCCAGCGCCTGCAAAAAAGATGTTAGAAAAAAATCGTAAAAATGGAAAAATGAAAAAGGGGAGTTCACAATGGTTCGAACCCTCGCCCTTTAGGTAACATATGCCTTAGTACGCGCGCGCTTGCCACTGGGGTGGCTGTTTCATCCGGTCATATAATCAAAGCATAAATATATATTAAAAACTGCTTTCTGAAGGCAACTTCGTCTTCAACCTTGAGTTGTATCTTCCTCATTTCTCCACAAAAATGGAAAGTTCAAACATGAAAGTTGTGGTGTTTCTTTCCACGAATTCAACCATATAATTTATGTAAGCTAAATTTCAAATATAAAATCTAATTTTACTGTCCCTAAATTGAAACCTAATTTTCTCAGAAATTTCAAATCCAAAAATCTCTATACATAGTCAATATAAATGGAAACTATGAATATGGTTAGCTTTAGAGCAAGGATATCTACATTTTGTTTTCACAAATAAGGATCAAATGATGCTTGTATAAAGAGATAGAAGTTTGAGTTTTTACCTCTTGCAGCTGGAGTCGTGAATGGAGTTTGAGAAACTTTTGAGATGGCCTGAGGATCTGTTTAGCTAGCCTGGACCTCCTTAAATGTATTCCAACTCTTACTTTTCCTTGAAAGTCCCTGAATATCTCTACTCAAGTAACCCTGCAAGCTTGATATTTGAAAATGTTGGATAGTGATGGAGGAGTTACAGTGAGGAAAAAAGGGTATGGTTTGCTTTCATATGATGTATAGGAGGTGTCTGAGTGATTAGTTTTCAAAACGCACGAGCGGAAATGAAGATCATGAGTTTTCGTTCAGAACTGTGTGTTAATGGTGTTTTTGAGCAGGTTTTTGGTTTTTGAATGTTTGAGGTAGTTTCAAGGCAATAGCATCCATGTCCCAACTTGTAAATAGTGTGTATACTTATAAGCAAGAGATTTTGAGGCTTCTAACAACTCAGAATTTTAAAATCACATGTTTTTGCTTGGTTACTTATTTTTGAAGCAAAGCTAGCAAGCATGGTTTCAATGTGAAGTAAAAGGGTTGTAGGGTGGCTAAAACCTTTAAACACACTTATTCTGATTGTGTAGAGTGTGTTTGTGCAGAAAGAACAAATGCAAGGCTCAATGCAAGCTGACTTTGCATAAAGCTTGCTTTTCTAAAATGGCAATGTTGTCTTTCTTCCCAAAATGGAATTATTCTTGTACAATGCTTGGAATGCTTGGATTAAAGCTTTCAACAGCTGTGAAAAAATTTAATTATGGAGTGAAAGTTAAGTTAGAAGCCTGCAAAGTGAGATTTGTACAACATGCTTGAAGATTGGACCAAATGTTCTTCACAAAATGGCTTGTAATCCAAGTGATAAAACACCAACTTCATCTCTTCGATTCTCCCTACTCAAGAATGATCTCAAGGAGTTATTGGAAATTTTGGAAAGCTTGCAATGTGATATACAAATCATCTTTGAATTGCTTTTGAATATTCCCCTTGGAACTATGTTAAAAAGTGTCATGAAGTTAGGTCAAAAATCTGCCTAACTAGGGCAAAATTTCACTAAGTCTTTTTTAGTTCATGAGCATGTATTCACAAAATTATAACTTGAGATCCAAGCATTTTTAGGAAAAGTTGTGTGAATAAAAGTTTTAGATTTCATGGGGATCTACAACTTTCATGTTGGAATTTTCTCTTGAATCATTTTGCATCATGGTGAAAATTTGGCTCAAAGTTGTGAAAAAATAAGGAATTTTCTATACTTAGAAAAATTTCTAAGTTAAGAAATTTCATCTTTTCAAAATAAAATCTTGAATTCTTGATTTCTTGATGAACAAGTTCCATATTTTGACATGTTTTGATGAATTATGATCTTTGGAATTTGACTTTGACCAAAAAGTCAAAGTTTAACTTTTCAGTATACAGTTGACTTTTGATCAGTTGACTGCAAAATTTATCTGTCAATCCAATGGACTTGCAATGTTTTGAACCATGTAATTAGGTCAAAGTGATGCAATTGGACTCTTGAGATCATGCCTTAAGCCAATTGATCATTTTCTAGGTCAAAAATCAGAAATTGCCCTTTCCCAGTCAAAACCCTAATTTTGACTACTTTGCCCTTTTGGAGATTTGATCAAATTTCTTGAGGATTTATGGTCCAAACTTGATCAAATGATACATGTGGGTCTAAAATGTTGATGTGGATAAAACATTATGAAGTTTGACTATAAATTGGCTATGGTTGGCTTTTTCCCCAATAAAGCTGATTTTTAGATCAAATGTTCAATTGATTGATCAAAAGTGTGATCCAAGGCTTAAAACTTGACATGAGTAATCTTGGGGGCCCATAATGATCCTTTAAAGTAATATGAAGCATTTATAGTCCAAAAATCCTTGTTCAAACTCAAACCCTAATTTTGGTCATCAATGCATAAGGAGGTATCTTGAGCTTATCAAACCCTAGTGCAATCTTGAGCCCAAGGAGATCTTGTGAGAAAATTTATGATAAGTGAGAGAGAAAATTTTGGGGTACAACACCATGGTTTGTTGCACAAGGAAATTGAGGTCTACATTCATGATATGATTCCTAAGTCCCAGACTGAAGAAGGGCATATAGAAGATTTATTGAAATTGTTTCAGCATTTGAGGAAGTATCGTCTTTGCTTGAATCCAAATAAATGCACCTTTGGTGTTTGATCAGGAAAATTGTTAGGTTTCATTGTCATCCAAAAAGGAATTGAAGTTGATCCTAGTAAAGTCAAAGAAATTCAAAAAATGTCGGTGCCAAGAACTAAAAAGCAAGTTAGAGGCTTTCTTGGGCATTTGAATTACATTTCCATATTTATTTCCAATATGACTGCAACGTGTGAACCGATCTTTAAGTTGTTAAATAAAGATCAAAGTTGTGTGTGGATAGATGATTGCCAAAGGGCATTTGACAGTATTAAAGAGTATTTGTTGGAACCCCCTATCTTGCTCCCTCTTGTTAAAGGAAGACCATTGGTTATGTATTTGACAGTGTTAGATAATTCTATGGGCTGTATTTTGGGAAAACAAAATGAAACAGGGAAGAAGGAATATGCCATTTATTATTTCAGCAAGAAGTTTCCTGACTGTGAGTCACGGTATTCTATGTTGGAAAAGACATGTTGCGCTCTGGCCTGGGTGGCAAAGCGACTGCGGCAATATATGTTGAATCATATTACTTGGTTGATTTCCAAAATGGATCCAATTAAGTATATTTTTGAAAAGCCTACTCTTACTGGGAGAATTTCCCGTTGGCAGATGTTGTTGTCTGAATATGATATTGAATATCGTACTCAGAAGGCTATAAAAAGCAGTGTGTTGTAAGATTATCTTGCTCACCAACCGATTGATGATTATCAGTCGATTAGATATGATTTCCCTGATGAGGATGTGATGTTTTTAAAAATAAAAGATTGTGATGAACCTTTGCTTGGGGAAGGTCCAGATCCTGAAACTCGGTGGGGTATGGTATTTGGTGAAGCTGCGAATGCTTATGGGAAAGGAATTGGTGTTGTGATTATCACTCATCATGGATCGCATATCCCATTTACTGCAAGGTTGGCATTTGATTACACCAATAACATGGCAGAGTATGAAGCTTGTATCAAGGGACTCTAAGAGGCTATTGATCTCAGAATCAAAATTCTAGATGTATATGGAGATTCAAGTTTGGTAATAAATCAGATTAAAGGAGAATATGATACTCGTCACCCTGGATTGATTCTTTACAAAGATTATGCTAGAATATTATTACCTTTCTTTAATAAAGTTTAATTCCATCATATTCTAAGAGATGAAAATCAAATGGCAGATGCTTTAGCCACTTTGGTTTCTATGTATCAAGTAAATACTTGGAACGATGTGCCTCGTATCACAGTGTGACGCTTAGATAGACCAGCTCATGTGTTTGCAACAGAGGGAACATCAGAAGAAAAACCTTCGTATTATGATATCAAGCATTTTCTAAAATCTCAGGAATACCTGTTTGGTGCGTCAAAAAAAGATAGAAAGATATTGAGAAGGTTAGTAGGCAGCTTCTTCCTTAATGAAGATGTGCTATACAAAAGAAATTATGACATGGTCTTGCTCAGATGCGTGGATAGACACGGAGCATACATGTTGATGCATGAAAACCATGAAAGCTTCTTTGGAACTCATGCCAATGGACATTCGATGGCAAAGAAGATGCTTAGGGAAGGTTACTATTAGCTGACAATAGAATCTGACTGTTATAAATTTGTATAAAAGTGCCATAAATGCTAGATTTATGCTGATAAAATTCATGTGCCTTCGATGCTTCTCAATGTTATTTCTTCCCTATGGCCTTTCTCTATGTGGGTTATTGGCATGATTAGAATTATTGAACCAAAGGTGTCGAATGTACATCATTTTATCTTAGTAGCGATGGACCACTTCACCAAATAGGTGGAAGTAGCTTCATATGCCAATGTTACTAAGCAGGTGGTAGAACGTTTTATCAAGAACAATCTTATATGTCAGTATGGTGTGCCTAGCAGGATTGTCACCGACAACGACTCAAATCTAAATAACAATATGATGACAGAAATTTGTGAAGAATTCAAGATTTTACATCATTATTCATCTCCTTACAGGCCAAAGATGAATGAGGTTGTTGAAGCTGCTAATAAAAACATCAAGAAGATCATCCAGAAGATGGTTGTTACCTATAAAGATTGGCACGAGATGATTCCTTTTGCTTTGCATGGGTACCGTACATATGTCCGCACTTCAACAAGGGCAACCACATTCTCTCTTGTATATGGTATAGAAGCAGTGCTCCCCGTCGAGGTTGAGATTTCCTCTTTACATGTGATAACAAAAATCAAGCTGTCAGAAGTTGAATGGGTCCAGAATAGGTTTGACCAATTGAATTTGATTGAAGAGAAGAGAATGAAGGCCTTGTGTCATGGTCAGTTATACCAGAAGAGGATGAAGAAAGCTTTTGATAAGAAGGTAAAGCCTCGTGAATTCAAAGAAGGCGACCTCGTCCTCAGGAAGATCGTGTCTTTTAACGCTGGTTCCAGGGGCAAGTGGACTCCCAATTTTGAAAGCCCATATGTTGTCAAGAAAGCCTTCTCTGGTGGTGCATTGATTCTTGAAACTATGGATGACGAGGAGTTCCCACATCCTATGAATGTTGATGCAGTCAAGAAATAGTTCTCTTCTCCTAAAGAAATAAAAGAACCGCTCGCTAAGTTGAAAATCCAAAAAGGTAGCTTAGGCAAAAAAGAGCGTCTCGGTAGGCTGAAAACCCGAAAGGGCGATCTAGGAAAAAATAAGAGACATAAATAGAATATATTATTCCCGCTAGGTTGAAAACCCGAAAGGGCAACCTAGGAAAAAGTTAGGGATTTCTTGGAAAGTAACTGCATCAGACAAGACTTGATCATTAAAGCAACAATTTTCTTGGATTATCACCACACTTCAACAGAAGTCGCTGCTCAGGAATTCAAAGTTGTTAGGGAGAATAGTGGTCATTGTATTTCAATGTATCTTTTCCAATATATTACCATTTTCTAAACTTTGTAATCATATATGGAGTCTCTACATTCACATACTACCATTCTATTAATAAAGTTTGAGCTTTTATCCAATTCTTTGCAATTCTTATTTTATTCTGCTTACAAAGACTCCATTTATTATTGATAGTAATTTTCAAAACAAAAAGATTAAATAACAAATTTTTTTTTAAAAAGAATTTACAAATTACTTTTTACTTTAGATTTTGTGATTCAAGAAAAACAAAAATGGTGATTCCAAGGATGGACAAACTCTGAAATTTTGGAAGTATGTATTCCCCAAGAAGGTTCTCCCGAGTCACTTTTGCTGGTATGCATATGATCTTCTTGTGTTTCTCAGATAGTTGGAGATAATACCAATTGATGTATGGTGCGGTGTTGGGTTTATGATCCCATTCTCCCCAATCAAGTCTTGGTTCATTTTGATTTCGGGTTTGCATGGTCTGAAGCATCTATCCCAGATTCCCCAGTAAGTTTTTCGCACATATGACGAAAATCCCTTCTCCCTTTGCATGATGAGGTGAAATCATTTGCAAAACATCATCCTTTTGCAGTGTTGGCATTATTGTTGTTGTTTATCTCCCAGGAAACTAGACAAGGGAATTATCTTTTCTAAGAAGTGTTGAAATAGTTGTAAACTTTTTGGGTTTTCTCCTGCCAAGTGCTGGGTTTGATTTAAAATCCCCATAATTTTGATTTCTCATTGTGATCGGTAGAAATAGAACTGACTGTTTTTTAAGCTGGTTTCGTGAAATGTCGCGGTAAGCAAGAGTCGCCACCGTCTTTTATGTTCTCCAATATGGAAAGGACAAAAGCACAGCAAAATTCCTTTTTCGAGATGTCTCTCGGTTCGGGAGGTAGATTTATAGAAAGGGAAGGTGTTAGCACCCTTTCTATCCGTGGTTATCCACGGGCTCTTAGGTACTTGCTCTTATGTTTTCAAAATTTGTTTGCTTTTCAAGTGTGTGTGGGTTTTGAAAAAGTTCGTTTGAAAACTTCTAGGTAACTCTTGTATCAGTCCTCAAGAGTGTATGAAGTATTGTTTGAAACTTTTTGAAAGTGTAAGGTGTGAAAAGTATTTTGTTTGTTTTTTTGAAAAGAGCAAGTATTTAAGAGAAATCTACCTACTCTAAGGAATTAAGCTGTGTAAAAGTCCTTTAGATAGTGCTATCACACCATTGAGAGGTAGGTAGCACAATCGTTGGAGGTGTTCGGGTCAATTCGATTATCAGGACTGTGTGGTTACCGAAGCAATGGTAGGACATCTTAGAAGTAACCCTAACGTCCTAGATCCTTTTATCTGAGGCAACCGTTTCGAGGCAACTGGATCTTTAGACAAAGGGTGACCTCTAAGACGTCCTATACTTGATGACCACGTTTCGAGGCAACGAGTGAAGCGTACCCTAGGAGTGGCATGTGCTTTGTGTGTTGTTTTTTTTAGTTAATTGTCTTTGTAAATGTTATTTGTGAGCTACTGGTTGATTTTATTTACATACATTCTTTCATGCGTTTGACAGTTAGGGGTGCGGAAAGTAAATTGCGGAAAGATAAATTCTACGCTATTACAAGGCGCGGGTCTATACATCGCCAAAAATACAAAGACTCGTTTTGATAAATAAGTACGAGAAATTAAATAAAGCAGTAAACCTAATTACTATTACATTCTTGGAAGCAATTACATAATAATCAAAATAAAATGCGCGCGAATAAAAAATAATCGGGAATGCCTTAAGGGTTTTGAGCCTTTTAAGAAAAGAAATGAATTTTTTTTTGTCTTTTTGTGATTAAATGAGATTAAAACTAATTGTTAAACTAATTAATTAATTTATTAAAAGAAAATATTTTTTTGTGTTTTTTATATTTTTTAATGAAATAAAATAAAAGAATTAAAATTCTAAGTTAACCTAATTCTAAATTATTTTTATTGATTGTAAAGAAAAAGAAATTAAAGTTGACCTAATTAAACTATTTTAGTTGTTAATATTTTATTTACAAAAAATAATATGAACTTAATAATAATAATAATATTAATTCTATTTTTTTGATTTTTTATGAAAATATAAATTATGTTAATGGTTAAAAAAAGGAATAAGAAAAAAAATAAGGCAAATGACAAAATAATAAAAAAAGGAAAAGCAAACCCAATGGGGGGTTTGGGCTGGAATTGAGGGTGTTTGATTGGAATTTGAGGCCCAATGAAGCTTTCAGCCACGTTGACTTCTTGGATTGCCTGTAGCATGCTTTGACTGAGCACATGGTATTCATCACTTTTTGTCCTTTGGATCTATGATCATGGCCACCTGGCGCTTGGATCTGTGAGGTTTATAGTGCGTTGCTGTTTGAGGGCCTGCACATGATTACCTGGGAAAAAATGAAACAAGGAAATTGGGGGACCTAGGAATCGAACCCAGGTCCCAACGCTCAAATCTCTCTCGCTCTACCACTACACCAAATGCCTCAATTGTGATAATAATAAGAAAGTAATATTATATTGAATAAACGCGTCACATGCTGGAAAATAAAAAAAAGGAGCGCGCGTGATTTGAAAAAACCAACCACGCATGGACAACTCATCATCGTCTTCATTCCTGAAACAAAAACATAGACAAATAACGGGGGTTTTAAACCCCCACAAAATACCAATGTCAAAAATAGCGATTAGCTATATAGTGAACATAAAAAGGGCGCAAGGTGTGCTTTGGATTCGTCTCATCCTGCTGGGTTTGACCATGTATGTCTTGAGGCTTAATTTTATAGTATGGCAAAAGCCCCAAATTACAAACTCTGAAACCCTAGGATTCGCTAATGGTAGTTTTCATTCCAGGGCATTATAATCAAATTGAATTATATGGAAAGCTTGGTATGGATCCTGTGAGCACAATGCAATCAATAAAAAGTGTTAAAAACGCATGAATGGATGATTGTGATTTTGAAAAAGAAGGTAAACTGTATGACTTGTGTAGCACGAGTTCTTGGGGTTTTTGGCTCGTTCTTGGCTGCAAAGGATTCCTGGCAATGCTGGGAACGTATTTGGATCAAAAGGAAGGCTCGAATTATGCTGGAAAGTGGTTTTCAGTTTGTGATTTTTCTTCAAGCTTTTTGGATTTGCTTTGGCCGTTTGAGAGAGTTCTAGTTCGTCAATGAGGCTTGGAACCTCTGCATATGTATGTATGAATGAGAATAAATCAAATTAAAATCCAATGATCCAATGCAATGATGTTTTTGGATTTCTTCATAACCACCATTAAAGCATTTTCCAATTTTGTTCAAATTTGAATTTTCATGCTTAAAATGGCCCTAGCACGAAATTGGAAGGTTGTTCATGACACATGAAATCCATTCAAAACTCAAAGATACCATTTAATTTATTTTTTTGATTTTATTTGAATTATTATGGATTAAAATGAATTAAATCCATAAAAATTAAATAAAAATGAAAAAATAAATGTTTGGTCTTGTAATTGGTCATGGGACACGTGGGTGGCATGACAAGGCTGAATCAAGTGGAAAAAGTGGGCCCTTTTGTCAAAAATTGAAGTTTCAAGGATAGTTGACTTTTGCCATTTCATGAAAATTTCCCAACTTCTCCAATGTATATCTTGCTCAATTTTGATCATATGAACATGTTCTTGGACATTTTGGAAAGGTCTTGAAGTCCTCTAACCAATTCCTTTGGTCCCATGTCATTTTGATTTACCAATATCAAGTTATGGTCTTTGACTTAAAATGCCTTTTTGTTGACTTTTGAAAATGACCTATAATGTTGAAATTGATAACTTTTTGTGAGAGCATTTCTTGGACTTGGAATGTGAAGATGCGTTGTAGGAAATGTCATCCCCTTCAAAATGAGCATTGGATGGGATTTTTCTGATGAACCATGAAAAAGTTATGCCTTGGTCAAGTTACAGTTGACTTTTCAACTGTCCAAAAATAGAAACTTTTGACACCTTGATGATTTTTGAGCCATTCTTGTGAAATCATGGTCAAGACTTGACCAAATGATGATTGTGGCTTCAAAATAAGATGTTGACCAAAAATTTTGACTTTTGACTGCCAAATGACCATTTTACCCCTACAGTTGATTGTGAAGCAATTAGGGTTTTTGACTGTGCAACTTGACCTTGTGAGCCTTGAAACTTGACATGTAGGTGCTTGAAAATGTATATGAGCATATGGGACTTGATTGAGCCCTTGAAAACCTCAACTTCCTTGCAAGAACCAAAACCCTAATTTGACTGGCTTAGGAGGGTGTTTGAACTGTGCAACCCTTGAGTAGACTTGGGCAAATTGAGATGATGCTTGTCAAAACTTTGAAGAATATGGGAGGGAAAATTTTGGGGTACAACAGTTGCCCATGTTCAATCTTCTTAGACCTTAGGATGTAGATTGGCTAGCGTGCCTTTCGTGATCCGAAGGTGGAAGATGATTGAACACTAGAGTGCCCAGAAATTTGCACTCACATAGTAGAGTATCAGAAGTGTGATGGCGGGAATGGGCTTACAGATGCCATTTGGAGAGATGATGGATAGGAGGATGGGCTTATAGATGCCATCTGGAGGTGTGACAGAACCTTGTCGGGAATGGGCTTATAGATGCCATTTGGAACTGTTGGTAAGATGATGGGCTTATAGATGCCATCTAGGTGTCGATCGCGTAAGAGATTACTTAGCGAGAACTTGCGTACCTGAGAAAGAAAGATAATTACCTGGCCTGTTACAGGGGTTGATCTTCAAACTCTTCATGCAGACATGCCCTGGCTGGATACAGGTATCGAATCTACAATTGGTTGCTCACAGATGTGCCCTGGCTGGATACAGGAATCGAATTTGGAATTAGTCATCAACAGATATGCCCTGGCTGGATACAGGAATCGAATCTTCAAACTCTTCAGACGTGCCCTGGCTGGATACAGGAATCGAATCTGGAAATAATCGTCAACAGATATGCCCTGGCTGGATACAGGAATCGAATCTTCAAACTCTTCAGACGTGCCCTGGCTGGATACAGGAATCGAATCTGGAATTAGTCGTCAACAGATATGCCTTGGCTGGATACAGGAATCGAATCTTCAAACTCTTCAGACGTGCCTTGGCTGGATACAGGAATCGAATCTGGAAATAGTCGTCAACAGATATGCCCTGGCTGGATACAGGAATCGAATCTTCAAACTCTTCAGACATGCCCTGGCTGGATACAGGAATCGAATCTGGAAATAGTCGTCAACAGATATGCCCTGGCCGGATACAGGAATCGAATCTTCAAACTCTTCAGACGTGCCCTAGCTGGGTACAGGAATCAAATCTGGAAATAGTCGTCAACAGATATGCCCTGGCTGGATACAGGAATCGAATCTTCAAACTCTTCAGACGTGCCCTGGCTGGATACAGGAATCGAATCTGGAGTTGATCGCTCACAGATATGCCCTGGCTAGATACAGGTATCAAATCTTAAAACTCTTCAGACGTGCCCTGGCTAGATATAGGAATCGAATCTGGAATTAGTCGTCAACAGATATGCCCTGGCTGGATACAGGAATCGAATCTTCAAACTCTTCAGACGTGCCCTGGCTGGATACAGGAATCGAATCTGGAATTGCGACAGTTAATAGTAATCATCTTTGGATTGACCTTTTTCCTGAAAAGGCAAAACATCAGTTGTATGCAATGTCATGATGTATGAAATGCATGATGTCATGATGTTTTTCAAGAATAAATGAGATAATGTGTTATGATGCGTATATGCATGCGTCATGGTGTATGATAATGTGATGTTTATGAATGTATTTTCGTCTAGGAAAATAAATCCTTGACGAATGCCGGGAAGTTGAATCCTGGGCTGATGTTTTGAAGAATAGAGTTCTTCATTTTCGATGGGGATGATGGTTTCAAGAATAAACCGGTAGGAGAAGATGACTCCGTTGGGGAATAAACTTGTTGGAGAGATTACTCTGCGGGGAATACTCTGTGGAGAAGAGATACTTCGCTGAGGTTTGATGATAACTCCGCTGGGGATACTGTTGATAAGCTTTGTTGGGGAATCTTGATGAATTCCGCTGGGGGTAGGAAGAACTTCGCCGAGGACGATCTTTCCGTGGTTTTTAGCTGAGGATAACCCAGTTATAAGCCCTGGTGGGGAATAACCTTTGAATAAAGCTGGGGAGACGCGTCCGCGCTCTGTAGGTGATAAGCTTCCAGAATCTACTGGGGATAAGCTTCCAGAATCTACTGGGGATAAGCTTCCTACTGGGGAGATTGATTCAACTCTCCTGGGGAGACTTTTCGAGGCTATACTGGGGAATGGTTCCACTGGGGTGTCTGGTATTCCGCCGGGGAACAATCTTATATCAAGACTGCCGGGGATGCTTGCTTAGGAACATCTGTATACTCCGCTGGGGAATATTGAGATCTTCTGGGGATACCCAACTTCCTTAAGGCTGACAGTAACCTAACTCTGCTTGGGGAGAGCGTTGCTGACTTGCTGGAGATACTACGCCTTTTTAGGGCTGATTGGGAGACCAACTCTGCTCGGAGGAGAGTACTGTTAAATTATGTCTTACTCTGTGGGGAGTGAAGATATCTTGGTTATATTCTTCAGCCGAACTTACCTTGGTACCTTGGTGGACAGAGCAACTAGATTGCTTAGACAACTCATTATTCCCCCTGTTTCTGATGTCACCTGTAATTAATCCTTTGTTTCGCATGCAAGTATTTACGAGTTAGCAATTAGTGTCAAATGCATATATCAAAAATGAACATTGGACGTTCTTCGCAAGACAAAACAGAAAAAGGAAAAACAATTGGCAACTTGTCTGGAAAAGTGAATTTGTATTGATTTTTGAATTTGCCTGTAAATAGGCGTTTATGTACAAGAGGTTGACGTCCTAGTAACAGAACACCGCCGAACAACATAGAGTTTATACAATTTTTGTGAAAAGGAAAGCAAAACAGCTATGTGAAAAAGTCCCACTGGGTTCCAACTCTGCTATCGCCTTTATGTCTTCAAGCGTCTCATCACTTGGCTGCTTAGTTGAAGAGGAATCTGATTGATTGACGTCGTCTGAACCTGATAGTTGATACCGGATTCTGGATGCAAGGTGATCCAATGATACATAGTATTACGCTTTAATCCCTAACTTTTTCCTGGACCGCCCTTTCGGGTTTTCAGTCCACCGGGATACCCATTTTTGCCCAAGCCGCCTTCTCAGGTTTTCGACTTGCCGGGTGTACAGATTTTTTCATTTCATCCCTTATTTTTGCCCGAACCCTTTTGGTTCGCCGGGAAGCCCTTACTTTTGCCTAGGTGTGTCAACCTAGCGGGTCTTTTATCATGCGTAGTATCTTTTTACTATGTCTGCATTGGCGGGGTGAGGAAGGTCGTCACCATCCATGGTGGTTAGAATCATAGCTCCTCCTGAGAAGACATGTTTAACCACAAATGGCCCTTCGTACGTAGGGGTCCATTTGCCCCTGGGATCACTTTGAGGAAGGATGATGCGTTTGATTACCATATCTCCAACTTGATACTCTTGGCGTCTGACCTTCTTGTTAAATGCCCTGATCATCCGTTTTTGGTACGTTTGACCATGACAAATAGCAGTGAGTCTCTTTTCGTCGATTAGGTTTAATTGATCAAGTCGAGTCTGGATCCAGTCATCTTCGCTCAGATCTGCATCCTTCATTATCCGGAGAGAGGTTATCTGGACTTCAATAGGCAAGACTGCCTCCATGCCATAGACCAAGGAAAAGGGTGTTGCCCCTGTTGACGTCCGTGCTGAGGTACGGTACCCATGAAGAGCAAACGGTAACATCTCGTGCCAATCTTTATACGTCACTGTCATCTTCTGCACGATCTTCTTGATATTCTTATTAGCTGCTTCGACAACCCCGTTCATCTTCGGCCGGTAGGGAGAAGAGTTGTGGTGCTGTATCTTGAACTGCTCGCAGAGCTCAGTGATCATCTTATTGTTAAGATTGGTACCATTGTCCGTAATGATCCTTTCCAGGACGCTGTATCGACAGATCAGGTTATTCCGAATGAACTGTGCCACGACGTTCTTGGTTACCGTAGCGTAGGAAGCCGCTTCAACCCACTTTGTAAAGTAATCAATCGCTACCAGGATGAAGCGATGCCCGTTAGATGCCGTAGGTCTGATCTCGCCGATCATATCAATGCCCCACATTGCAAAAGGCCAAGGTGCTGTCAATACATTCAGAGGTACTGGAGGAACATGCACCTTATCAGCATATATCTGGCATTTATGACATGTCCGAGAATGTTGGTAACAGTCAGCTTCCATTGTGGACCAGAAATATCCTGCCCGAAGGATTTTCTTTGCCATGGTATGTCCACTGGAATGTGTTTCGAAGGTACCTTCATGTAGCTCTGCCATGATCTTTTCTGCTTCAGTCTTATCCACACAACACAGTAAGGTCGAATCATGGTTTCGCTTGTATAGAATGCCATTGCTGAGGAAGAACTTTGCCGTGAACCTTCTCAGAAACTTCTTGTCGTTAACAGATGCACCCTCGGGGTATTCTTGAGCTTCTAAGTACCTCTTTCACTTCATGATACCAGGGTTTTTCAGTTACCTCTTCGGCCTCAAGGTCACAACAATGTGCAGGTTCATCCAGTTTCCAGATAATGATCCGGGGAGCCTCGTTGTCCCATTTGACTTTGAACATAGAAGACATCGTAGCCAGCGCGTCCGCCAACTGATTCTCCTCTCTTGGGAAGTGTTCAAAAGTTATCTCCGTGAAATGGGGGATCAATGTCAACACTAACTCCTTGTAAGGAATAAGATTTGGGTGTTTCGTATCCCACTCGCCTTTGATCTCATTGATCACGAGAGCGGAATCTCCGAAGACACTCAGAAACTTGATCCTTAAGTCAATTGCAGCTTAAAGACCCATAATGCACGCCTCATACTCCGCCATGTTGTTGGTGCAGTTGAAACATAGCCAGGCAGTGAGTGGAGTATGAGTGCCTTTGAGGGATATGATCACAGCGCCGATGCCATTACCCAAAGCATTTAAGGCTCCGTCAAAGTGCATAGACCATCGGGATCCTTCCTCAGGTCCTTCATCCAGTCCAGGTACTTCACAATCAGTTACTACCATGATATCCTCGTCTGGAAATTCAAAGTTCATAGATTGGTAGTCGTCCACTGCCTGGTGTGCCAAATGGTCTGCCAATACACTTCCCTTGATTGCTTTCTGAGTCGTGTACTGGATGTCGTATTCTGTCAAGATCATCTGCCATCTTACTATTCTTCCGGGCAGAGCAGGCTTTTCGAATATGTACTTGATCGGATCCATTTTTGAAATCAACAGAGTAGTGTGAGTCAACATATACTGTCTCAGCCGGCGAGCAGCCCATACCAAAGCGCAGCAAGTTTTCTCGAGCAGTGAGTATCGGGTCTCACAGTCGGTAAACTTTTTGCTAAGGTAATAAATGGCATGCTCTTTTCGGCCAGACTCGTCATACTGCCCCAACACACACCCCATTGAGTTGTCCAGTACTGTCAAGTATAAGATTAGAGGTCTCCCTTCAACCGGTGGCATAAGAATGGGTGGTTCTTGGAGATACTCTTTGATTCTTTCGAAAGTGGCCTGACATTCATCATTTCAACGTACTACCTGATCTTTCTTCAGCAGCTTGAAGATTGGTTCACAGGTAGCAGTTAGGTGCGAGATGAATCGGGCAATGTAATTCAGTCGTCCTAGAAAGCCTCTGACTTCTTTCTCTGTCTTGGGAGCCGGCATTTCTTGTATGGCTTTTACCTTGGCAGGGTCCACTTGAATACCTTTGTCGCTTACGACGAAGCCTAGTAGTTTTCCAGATCTCACCCCAAAGGTGCATTTGTTTGGGTTCAACCTCAGCTTGTACAACTTCAAACGGTCAAACAGCTTCTGTAGATGGTCAAGGTGTTCCTCCTCAGTTTGGGACCTTGCAATCATATCATCGACATATACTTCTATCTCATGATGGATCATGTCATGAAACAAAGCAACCATGGCACGTTGGTAGGTTTCCCCAGCATTTTTCAACCCAAAAGGCATGACCTTGTAGCAAAAGCTGCCCCACTGAGTAACAAAAGTGGTCTTCTCCACGTCTTCGGGAGCCATCTTGATTTGATTGTAACCGGAGAACCCGTCCATGAAGGATAATACTTTATGCTGAGCAGTATTGTCAACCAGAACGTCGATATGAGGCAAAGGGAAGTCATCTTTAGGGTTGGCCCTGTTCAAATCCTTGTAATCAACACACATTCGGACCTTACCATCTTTCTTTGGCACCGGGACCACGTTGGCAACCCACTGAGGGTAGGAAGTTACTGCAAGAAAACCAGCATCAAATTGTTTCATAACCTCAGCCTTGATTTTCTCGAACATCTCTGGACGCATATGGCGGACCTTCTGTTTTACTGGCGGGCAGTCTTCCTTGGTAGGCAGGTGATGAACCACAATGTCGGTATCCAACCCAGGCATGTCTTCATAAGACCAGGCAAAGATTTCCACATAATCATGCAGCATCTGAATCAACTGTTGTTTCACACTGAGCTCTAGATTGGCACCAATCTTGACTTCCTTTCTGTCTGTCTCAGTACCCAGATTTACCGTTTCCACTGGCTCTTCATGTGGCTGAATGACCCTCTCTTCCTGGAGTAACAGTCTTGCAAGCTCACCAGGCACTTCGCAATCATCTTCACCTTCGTCTTCGGCTAAGTTGATCGGATTTTCGAAGTCATAACTGGTAGTAGCAGGGTCGTTACCAGTGGGATCCAGAGTGGATTGGAACCTGTATAAGTGAGTGTGTGTAAATATAGATGTTTGGAAATATATAAAGAAAGAAAGGGAGCACAAGATTCGAAATGCGAAAAACGTCCAATGTTTTTATTCATGATATATGAAAGTGACACACAAAAGCCCTCACAAATAAAACCACGGTGCCCCGGGTAAGACACCGGGCCATAGAGTTTAGTAATATTGTTCGTTACAAATTCAAAACAAAGAAGTTCATTACTGGGTGACAAAAGTAATAGGTATAAAGTCTCTTGCAGTCCAGTTGCTAGGTCCACCGTTGGTCTTTGGGTAGATCCAGCTGTCAAATTCGGATTCCTCCACTTCCTCTTCAATAGCGTTCACTCCCGGGTTGGTGATGAATACGGGAGGTCTTCCTATCCTTGCCTTGCGCACAGACTTTTGAGCTTCTGCAGTGAAACCCAAGCCAAACTTGTCAGTCTTTGGAGTGAAATCAGGAAGTCTGCCCCAGTTTGCACACTCACCCTTCTCAATCACAGCCCGGGCATCCTTCAAGGAAGCCATTTTCAAAGGAGAGTCTTCTGCAGTCACTGTCTCTGCTGCTGCCAATGTTCGAGGCACCTCTTCAAAGTGTTGAAAGGGGGTCTCAATGAACTCCCCATCCATTTCTACGTACCGGAACGAGTTGAGGTGGCTGACCATGTATTCCTCTTCCCCTTGCACTGTCACGATCTTCCCCCTGACCGGGTACTTAAGCTTCTGATGTAGGGTTGAAGTCACAGCTCCATCCTTGTGGATCCATGGGTGACCCAACAAACAAGAATAGGATGGACGAATGTCCATCACATATAATTTTGAGTCAAAGACTTGTGAACCAAGCCTGATTGGGATGTCAACCTCACCATGTACCATCCTTTTGGACCCGTCAAAGGCCCGGACAACAATGTTACTTGGTTTGAGCTCTAAACCCTCACAGTCCAGCCTGTCTAGAGCTTTCTTGGGTAGCACGTTTAATGAAGAACCAATATCAACCAGCACATGGGAAAGAGTAGTGCCCCTGCATTCAATGGAGACATGCAGGGCATCATTATGGTTCTTCCCCTTGGCCGTCAGATCAGCGTCAGAGAAACCCAGACCATTATCAGCAGTTAAGTTGGCCACACAGTCGGTGAACTGATCGGCAGACGTTTCTTGGGGCACGTGAGCCATCTTCAGGAAAGCAATCAGGGCCTTGGCATGGGCCTCTGAACACAACAACAGTGATAGCATGGAGATTTTAGAGGGGGTGTGCCCCAGCTGTTCAACGACGTTGAAATCACTTTTCTTGATAATTTTGAGGATCTCTTCCATCTCTTGCTTGGAAGCCTCAACAGTGGTCTTCGGTGCCTCCGTCCGGGCAGGCACATCAGTAGTAATCCCCTTGCCCCGAGCGTCAGATGACTCGGTAGTAGGGGTAGAAACTTGATCAGGGGGGGAAATAGGCACACTGGCAGGTGTGATGACAAGAGGTCTCTGAATTGTTGGAGGTGCAATGTCTGGTGAGAACAGTCTTCCACTACAAGTGACTTTAGCGGGCCCGGTGATGTTGGTGACACCGGTACTAGTATTGAACTCTTGTTTCACTCCCAGAACATAAACATCTTCCCCATAGTGCCACGGGACAACTTTATCAGACTTGTAGGGGATGGGCCCCAGAACAATGATGGTGATGGGTGCAACCTTGTGAACAGGCATGATTTTGACAAGCTTCCTCGGGGGAGCCTTGGAAGGGTTGTTGAAAATGGGAACAATTGAAACTTCTTCAACAGGGGCAGCAGGAACGGCAATCTTCTTGAACAAGATCTCTTTACTATCCATCAGGTTTTGGACGCCTGACTTCAGCAAAGGACAACCGGCAGGTGAATTAGCACATAAATGGCAACCTTTACTACATCCCGGAAATAAACCGGCTAGCAACAGGTTCCTCTTGACGGTCAGCAGCGGAGTAGCAACATCATCCACAGAAGCTACATACAGATCCTCCTCAACAGCATTCACTCCATGCTGGGGCATGGGAGCGGTCACAACATTCGGCCTTTCGAGCGCCTCAAACTGTATTTCCTTGGCATCAATAAGGTCCTGAACCTTATTCCTTAGGGCCCAACAATCATCAGTAGAATGTCCCGGGCTATCAGAGTGATAAGCGCAACGGGCGTTGGGGTTGTACTTCGGAGATGCTGTGTTTACCACCTTCGGAGCTTCCTTGACAGTCACCAGGCTGGTTGACAGCAGTTGCGGTAATATCTGAGAGAGGGTCATACTGAGCCGAGTATATTGCCTTTTGGGCCTTTCCACTCTTGGCTGGTTGTACTGCTGAGGAGCAGCAGCAGGCTTAGAAATTACCACCGCGTTGACAGCTTGGCGGCGTTCTGGTTTGTTCTGTCTTCTGGGACCATACACAGCACTAGCCTCCTTCTTGAAGGGCTTCTTTTCAGTATTTGAGGAGGCACCCTTCTATATCTTCCCCGATTTTATACCAGCTTCGATCCTTTTACCAGTCAGGATCAGGTCTGTAAACCCAGCAGAGGAATTACCAATGAGATGGTTGAAGAATGGATCAGATAGGGTCCCCAAGAACATGTCCACTAGTTCACGATCTGTCAATGGCGGCTGCCCCCTGCCAGCCAGGTCTCTCCATTTCTGTGCGTACTTCTTAAAACCTTAACCCGTTCCCAGTGACATACCCTGGAGTTGGGTACGCGTGGGAGCGAGGTCGGAATTATATTGATACTGCTTATAAAAAGCAGTAGCCAAATCCTCCCAGTTACGAATGTTGGTTCCATCCAGCTGATAGAACCATTCGAGATGAGTCCCTGAAAGACTCTCCTGGAAAAAATGGATCCATAAGTTTTTGTCTGCAGTGTAAGGCTGGATCTTCCTTACATAAGAGTGGAGGTGCATTTTAGGACAGGAAGCCCCGTCGTACTTAACAAAGGCATGCGCCTTGAACTTGTGTGGGATCACCACCCCAGAGGATAACCCCAAGTCTCCAAAATCCAACCCAGGCACGCGTTGAATCTCCATAGCATTTAACCTGTCCTCCAGTTGTTTGTACCGGTCTTCAGCAGGAGGGTACTGCTCATCATTGAAATCTGTCTCTGTGTCAGAGACCATAGGACTAGGAACCTCACTTCCTTGGTGGCTGCCTTCCCCCACAGATGGAGTAGTCCTCTCAGCTTCATTCTGCAGTGTATTCCCGAGTCTGCGCCCAATGTTGAACAGCACAGTCCTCTTCTTCTTCTTCTTTTTCAGGAGCAAATCCTTCAGCTCTTGTTGTCCTTGGGCCAAGTTCATGACCATCTCCTGAAATTGGGCGTTCTGGGCCTGGAGGGCCTTGATAGCTTGCTCGGTAGTTGGTTCAGGATTCATGATACTTGAGTGCTGAAATAAACAGCGAAGAAGATTAAGCAACCTGTAGAAAAAGGGTACCTGTGATGCATATGATGAATGAAATGCGTATGAATTATGTTTTCAAAGACAATCGGGAATCAACTTTGTAGACAAAAGGAACACACTTTATTAGATTTAAACTTTGGAATTTACATTGTTCAACAAATTGCCCTCAGGCGTTACAAGAATGAAAATACTGAAAAGGAAATAGAAGCTATAAAGGAAACATCCAAAGCCCATCAGTGCTCCCATGGCCTCCTATTCTCAGTACGGATATAGTCATTCAGAGTCCGCTCGTTCTCCAATTGCTTAGTCAGCTTCTGGATCTTCTGTTCCTGTTCGTTGAACTTTTCTCGATAATAATCCCGTTCTTCCTGTAGTTGCGCCCAAGATCTCTTTAGTGTATCAACATCAGTGGGTATCTGAGGAGGGAGTATGGTTGGAGGAACCCCGTCTCCATCAGGACTTTCAAGAATGATAGGCCTGACAGCTTCATATGGCATACCTAACTTCTGAGCACGGATGCGGACCCATTGTAATAAGGTTCCATTGGTAGAGAAGTCTTCAGTCCCAACTCATGTGGGTCAGCTTTGTGAATTCTGTCCCAAGCTTTGATGAATCTATGGCGCAGTTCGTCGCTATCTACCTGAAACTCAAAACTGATGTGAGGCACCAACATCTCATGAGGCCCTGCTCTTATGGCTCTTCCAAACTGACGGAGAGCTAAACATGGATTGTAAGAGATTCCGCCCTGGGTACCAATCAAAGGAACATTAGGATACTCTCCGCAACGATCAATAACAGCCACCTCATCTAAACCTCTGAGAGTTCAAATGATGTCATTATCAGTGAGAGACATTAACCTATGAGCCCAACCTCTTCCTTCTTGGTTCTTCAGCACGAACTTGGGGAGGTGCGAAATAAACCACCTCACTAACAAAGGAGTACAACACCACAGAGTTCCCCGTCTTCGGGAAGTACGAGCATAGAGTTGTTGCAGGATATCACCCAAGAGAGTGGGTACAACATTCCGAGACATGAAGATCCTTATGGCATTGATATTGACAAAGTTATCAGGATTTGGAAACAATACCAGACCATAGATTAAGAGAGCCAGAATGTCCTCGTACGCCCTGAAGTCTAAGTCATTCCAGAAACTGTTAGCTTTACCAATCAGAAACTTAGCCAAGAATCCCTTAACTCCGCTTCTAGTCACCCAGTTGTCCATTACCTCCTTGTTGGTCAAAGGAAGGGCTGCTGCAATCTCCTCAGGTCTAAGAGCCTTTTCCCAGCCAGTGAAGGGAGTCTGATCCAAGATAGGGATACCAAGCAAATCAGAGAATTCTTCCAGGGTAGGGACCAGCTGGAAGTCTTGAAAGGTGAAGCAATTGTACAAGGGATCATAAAACTGGGTCAAGACACTCATCAGTTGTTGGTCCCACTTTGAAGTGACTAAACCAAGAAGAGAACCATGCCTCTGGATGAAGGAAGCAGTGTTTAGAATTCTGTCAACCAACTCTTTAAGCAAATCAGGTGGGTGAACAAAGTTGAGCCGGATAGTGTTCCTTCGCGCAGGCATCATGATGTCCTACAAAACAGAGCAAAGGTGAAACCCTCTTGTCTTTGAAATAGGTCAGTCCTTATGTAGGATGCATGCAATGGTATGATGGTATGATGTTATGATAAAGCACACCACAAATATTCACATAGGCAAACATGATAAGGCACACAAGTCACATAAGACAACCCTTAGGGTTTAGGCCAGCATGAAGTTCAGGTACTACCCTCTTTCAGTTTCGTTGGTTAAGACTTGTCCTATCAAAAGTAACCGGGTTCTAGAGGATCCCAATATCACTGACTACCCTCAATCGGTCATAACTCCAGCGTCCTAATCTTTTCTTGCAGCCAGAACCATCGCGAGAGTTTAGCCTCAATGGGTGTAGCATACTGCTACTGTTCTATGGCCAAGTTGGGTCACATTAGGGTTCTAAGGTCGGTTGGTGCTTAATGACTCCTCAGAAGACCCATATTCTCCTCGTTGCAACACAAGGGATATCGGTACAGACCAAGGTGCCACACCAACGTAGCCACTGCTTCACCCGTGTCGGTCTACGCCGGACAGGTCCCTCACAACTTATGCTACCTAAAAGGGTATCCCCAGATCCGGGTTAGGATCTATGAAACTCCGATGCAAAGCCCACAAATATAAAGCAATCAAAGCAAAGCAATTGAAAACATAAGTATGATCTAATCCTAAGGTACACCTCACTTTTATAATCCCCAGCAGAGTCTCCAGTTCTGTGATCGGTGGAAATAGAAATGAATGTTTTTTAAGCTGGTTTCGCAAAATGTCGCGGTAAGCAAGAGTCGCCACCGTCTTTTATGTTCTCCAATATGGAAAGGACAAAAGCACAGCAAAATTCCTTTTTCGAGATGTCTCTCGGTTCGGGAGGTAGATTTATAGAAAGGAAAAGTGTTAGCACCCTTTCTATCCGTGGTTATCCACGGGCTCTTAGTTACTTGCTCTTATGTTTTCAAAATTTCTTTGCTTTTCAAGTGTGTGTGGGTTTTGAAAAAGTTCGTTTGAAAACTTCTAGGTAACTCTTGTATCAGTCCTCAAGAGTGTATGAAGTATTGTTTGAAACTTTTTGAAAGTGTAAGGTGTGAAAAGTATTTTGTTTGTTTTTTTGAAAAGAGCAAGTATTTAAGAGAAATCTACCTACTCTAAGGAATTAAGCTGTGTAAAAGTCCTTCAGATAGTGCTATCCCACCATTGAGAGGTAGGTAGCACCATCGTTGGAGGTGTTCGGGTCAATTCGATTATCGGGACTGTGTGGTCACCGAAGCAATGGTAGGACATCTTAGAAGTAACCCTAACGTCCTAGATCCTTTTATCCGAGGCAACCGTTTCGAGGCAACTGGATCTTTAGACAAAGGGTGACCTCTAAGACGTCCTATACTTGATGACCACGTTTCGAGGCAACGAGTGAAGCGTACCCTAGGAGTGGCATGTGCTTTGTGTGTTGTTTTTTTTAGTTAATTGTCTTTGTACATGTTATTTGTAAGCTACGGGTTGATTTTATTTACATACATTCTTTCATGCATTTGACAGTTAGGGGTGCGGAAAGTAAATTGCGGAAAGATAAATTCTACGCTATTACAAGGCGCGGGTCTATACATCGCCAAAAATACAAAGACCCATTTTGGTAAATAAGTACGAGAAATTAAATAAAGCGGTAAACCTAATTACTATTACATTCTTGGAAGCAATTACATAATAATCAAAATAAAATGCGCGCGAATAAAAATTAATCGGGAATGCCTTAAGGGTTTTGACCCTTTTAAGAAAAGAAATGAATTTTTTTGTCTTTTTGTGATTAAATGAGATTAAAACTAATTGTTAAACTAATTAATTAATTTATTAAAAGAAAATATTTTTTTGTGTTTTTTATATTTTTTAATGAAATAAAATAAAAGAATTAAAATTCTAAGTTAACCTAATTCTAAATTATTTTTATTGATTGTAAAGAAAAAGAAATTAAAGTTGACCTAATTAAACTATTTTAGTTGTTAATATTTTATTTACAAAAAATAATATGAACTTAATAATAATAATAATATTAATTCTATTTTTTTGATTTTTTATGAAAATATAAATTATGTTAATGGTTAAAAAAAGGAATAAGAAAAAAAATAAGGCAAATGACAAAATAATAAAAAAAGGAAAAGCAAACCCAAGGGGGGTTTGGGCTGGAATTGAGGGTGTTTGATTGGAATTTGAGGCCCAATGAAGCTTTCAGCCACGTTGACTTCTTGGATTGCCCTTTGGATCTATGATCATGGCCACCTGGCGCTTGGATCTGTGAGGTTTATGGTGCGTTGCTGTTTGAGGGCCTGCACGTGATTACCTGGGAAAAAATGAAACAAGGAAATTGGGGGACCTGGGAATCGAACCCAGGTCCCAACGCTCAAATCTCTCTCGCCCTGCCACTACACCAAACTCCTCAATTGTGATAATAATAAGAAAGTAATATTATATTGAATAAACGCGTCACATGCTGGAAAATAAAAAAAGGAGCGCGCGTGATTTGAATAAACCAACCACGCACGGACAACTCATCATCGTCTTCGTTCCTGAAACAAAAACACAGACAAATAACGGGGGTTTTAAACCCCCACAAAATACCAATGTCAAAAATAGCGATTAACTATATAGTGAACATAAAAAGGGCGCGAGGTGTGCTTTGGATTCGTCTCATCCTGCTGGGTTTGACCATGTATGTCTTGAGGCTTAATTTTATAGTATGGCAAAAGCCCCAAATTACAAACTCTGAAACCCTAGGATTCGCTAATGGTAGTTTTCATTCCAGGGCATTATAATCAAATTGAATTATATGGAAAGCTTCGTATGGATCCTGTGAGCACAATGCAATCAATAAAAAGTGTTAAAAATGCATGAATGGATGATTGTGATTTTGAGAAAGAAGGTAAACCGTATGACTTGTGTAGCACGAGTTCTTGGGGGTTTTTGGCTCGTTCTTGGCTGCAAATAATTCCTGGCAATGCTGGGAACGTATTTGGATCAAAAGGAAGGCTCGAATTATGCCAGAAAGTGGTTTTCAGTTTGTGATTTTTCTTCAAGTTTTTTGGATTTGCTTTGGCCGTTTGAGAGAGTTCTAGGTCGTCAATGAGGCTTGGAACCTCTGCATATGTATGTATAAATGAGAATAAATCAAATTAAAAGCCAATGATCCAATGCAATGATGTTTTTGGATTTCTTCATAACCACCATTAAAGCATTTTCCAATTTTGTTCAAATTTGAATTTTCATGCTTAAAATGGCCCTAGCATGAAATTGGAAGGTTGTTCATGACACGTGAAAGCCATTCAAAACTCAAAGATACCATTTAATTCATTTTTTTGATTTTATTTGAATTATTATGGATTAAAATGAATTAAATCCATAAAAATTAAATAAAAATGAAAAAATAAATGTTTGGTCTTGTAATTGGTCATGGGACACGTGGGTGGCATGACAAGGCTGAATCAAGTGGAAAAAGTGGGCCCTTTTGTCAAAAATTGAAGTTTCAAGTATAGTTGACTTTTGCCATTTCATGAAAATTTCCCAACTTCTCCAATGCATATCTTGCTCAATTTTGATCATATGAACATGTTCTTGGACATTTTGGAAAGGTCTTGAAATCCTCTAACCAATGCCTTTGGTCCCATGTCATTTTGATTTACCAATATCAAGTTATGGTCTTTGACTTAAAATGCCTTTTTGTTGACTTTTGAAAATGACCTATAATGTTGAAATTGATAACTTTTTGTGAGAGCATTTCTTGGACTTGGAATGTGAATATGAGTTGTAGGAAATGTCATCCCCTTCAAAATGAGCATTGGATGGGATTTTTCTGATGAACCATGAAAAAGTTATGCCTTGGTCAAGTTACAGTTGACTTTTCAACTGTCCAAAAATAGAAACTTTTGACACCTTGATGATTTTTGAGCCATTCTTGTGAAATCATGGTTAAGACTTGACCAAATGATGATTGTGGCTTCAAAATAAGATGTTGACCAAAAATTTTGACTTTTGACTGCCAAATGACTATTTTACCCCTATAGTTGATTGTGAAGCAATTAGGGTTTTTGACTGTGCAACTTGACCTTGTGAGCCTTGAAACTTGACATGTAGGTGCTTGACAATGTACATGAGCATATGGGACTTGATTGAGCCCTTGAAAACCTCAACTTCCTTGCAAGAACCAAAACCCTAATTTGACTGGCTTAGGAGGGTGTTTGAACTGTGCAACCCTTGAGTAGACTTGAGCAAATTGAGATGATGCTTGTCAAAACTTTGAAGAATATGGGAGGGCAAATTTTGGGGTACAACACTCATTGTATTGTTTGACTTCTTAAATCCTAAGTAAAGCTGAGATCATGTTTCTCTCTAAAAGTTGTTATCCTCACGTGGTTTCATAATATTTCCCAAAGAAGGTTTGTGTAATCTTCACTCTTTGTATTGAAGAATATATTTTGGGCTCCCCTTAATGAGGTGGTGTTGCCATCCCCAATGAAGTTAGAATGAGATCACCAGTTGATATCTCGATGATGCGGTTTTCATCTTCCCTAATGAAGTTAGTATTGTAATCTCCAGTGGAAATATAGACGTTGAGACATTTGATTTCCCCATTGAAGTCTGTTTGTTGTTCCCTGGTGAAGCCTGGAGGAGGGTGTTATATCCATGTATTTGCACTGATTTTATTGTTTTGATTTGATTACTTTCAGATTGTGTTTCTTCCCAGTGAAGTTATGCTATGGAATAGGAATTTGTTTCTTCAGTTGGTGCTTAATTTCTTATAAATTTTCATCCTGGATGTGATTTAGTTGAGTGTTAACTTTACCCAAGTTGATTTTGTCTGGTTATTCCGAGTGTTGTATGTCTGTTTTGTCAGCATATACATGATAACATCCGTACATTCATACATACATCGTACATAGTTGAATTTAACAATTCATTGCTCATTTTCATTTATTATAATACTTTGTTGGCATATTACCCTATTTTGCAGAGTTATATTACCCTCTCTCCAATAGAGTATCAACCTTAAGCACAAAGTGTATATTCTTTCAATTTCCCCACTGAGTTATCCCTTGTAGAAAACTTTTGCTTCAGCCTTCCTATTCAAATCATTGTCTGATTAGATCCGTGTTTCCCCTTTGAGTTTAGTTATCATCAGATGCTATCTTGGTTGACTGTTTCATTCCAGTTTATTTCTAGTGTGAATCAGTGGTTCCTGGAAACATTATTATTCTGATTTGAGAATGTGTATTTATTTTGCACGAGAAGACTTTACCTCCTCAGCAGGAATATATTGGCATTTCCCCAGGAAGTCATAATTCTTTTCCTAGAAGCATTATTGCAACTCCTTCTCATAACAGTAGAAGGAAGGACTCTTTATTTGAGGAACTTGTACTTCCCCAGTAAGTCTTTTAGTTCCCAGAGAAGACTTATGATTTATTACTCCAATGAATGGTAGTCTCATCAATATGGGAGATAGTTTGTTGTTAATATTTGTTACTCCGATGAATGGTAGTCTCGTCATTATGGGAGATAGTTCGTTGTTGAGATTTGTTACTCCGAGGAATGGTAGTCTCGTCCTTATGGGAGATAGTTGGTTGTTGAGATTTGTTACTCCGATGAATGGTAGTCTCATCATTATGAGAGATAGTTAGTTGTTGAGATTTGTTACTCCAACGGATGGTAGACTCATCATTATGGGAGATAGTTTGTTGTTAAGATTTTTTACTCCAATGGATGGTAGTCTCATCATTATGGGAGATAGTTCACTGTTGAGATTTGTTACTCCAATGAATTATAGTCTCGTCATTATGGGGGATAGTTCATTGTTAATTTTTGTTACTCTGATGAATGGTAGTATCTTCATTATGGGAGATAGTTAGTTGTTGAGATTTGTTACTCCAATGGATGGTAGTCTCGTCATTATGGGAAATAGTTTGTTGTTGAGATTTGTTACTCCGATGGATGGTAGTATCGTCATTATGGGAGATAGTTCACTGTTGTGATTTGTTACTCCGATGAATGGTAGTCTTGTCATTATGGGAGATAGTTCGTTGTTGATATTTGTTACTCTGATGAATGGTAGTCTCGTCATTGTGGGTAATAATTCATTGTTGAGATTTGTTACTCCGGTGAATGGTAGTCTCGTCATTATGGGAGATAGTTCGTTGTTGAGATTTGTTACTCCTATGAATGGTTGTCTCGTCATTATGGGAGATAGTTCAGTGTTGATATTTGTTACTCCAATGAATGGTAGTCTCGTCATTATGGGAGATAGTTCTTCATTGAGATTCACTTTGCTCGGAAGAAGTTTGTTTGTTTCCAGTCATAAGTACTGATGCTGGTTATTTGTGGCTTACCCTAATATTGATGTTTGCTGGTATTATCCTACCACTTCTTTCCCCCCGTGGGTCGACATTACCTTTTTTGCTATCTTCTCAGTGAGTGGATAGTTTACGGTTATCTATCGATCACTATTATCCTTTATTTTCTCTCCTTAATGCTTGAGTTGATGTTACTTTGTCTCCTCCTTGGGCTTTACCCCAATAGAGTCGAGTCTTCTGTTCACCAGTGATTTATTTTCCTGGTCTGTTTTTCTTTTGATCTTGTATTTTCTGCTTCCCCAGTGGTATCCCATGTCACCTTTGGATCTGTTTATTTGCATGCACAATCATAAGCATTGCATGGCCTCTTAGGGGAAAAAATAGTGTTTGTTTTGTATTTAATTATCTTCAATCGCATCGACACGGGGATTTTAACCTTCGTATCTCCGGATAGACGACACTTAAATAAGGGCAGCTTTTATACCCTAATTTTTGCCCCTAAGATTCCTCTATCATCTCATATCAACTCAATCACAACAAGATCACACTAGGGTTTGGTTCTTCTCCCTATCTTTAAGTTTGCTCATAAAGAATCACCAAGCACCTTAGTTTATATATTGTGATCATCTATGCTTTGTATTAATTAAATTTTAACTAATAAATACAATGAATGTTTTCTCTAATTGAGGATACTATAGGTAAGGGAACAACACATTTCATCATGTTGATTCATAGGTTCATGAGTTTATTTCCATGCCTTTTCCAACAAATTTTCATTGAGATTCAAGCTTCATCAGTGAATATACTTTGAAGTAATATCATGACAAGGTCTACTATGATTTATCATGCCTTAATTTGTCAAAGAAAACCGAAAGATGCAAGAGTTGATTGAAGAAGTTTGACCTAATTGGACAAGTTCTTGATTTCTTGGTCACAAGTGCATAACTCTCCCAATTCATAATATTTTGAGGTGGTTTTTGTTTCTATGGATTCTTATTATCATCCACAACAACTTCTATTCACATGGAAAGAGTTATTATGCAAGGAATATTGTCAAAATTGAAAGGGTTTTCCAAGTCATTTTGGTGCTCTATGAGCTAGGGTTTTGAACTTCTAAGGGCTATATCTTGCTCATCCTTTGGTATTTTTGAGTTATTCCAAATACATGCTTCTCTTTAAGGAGTTATCAACCAATCACTTCAAAACTTTCAATAAAATTTCATGTGGAAGACGCCTAATGATGGAGAAAGTTTACATGTTCTCTAGACATGCCATCAAATTCCCTTATGTGACTTCAAAAGATCATAACTTGGTCAAATTTTATGTCTTTTATCCCATTATTTTTCCATAATCATCTTAAGGATGTGAACTTCAACTCTTATTTTATGTTCAATGCTTGAAAATGGATGGAAGATGCCCTAAGAATGCAAGAGATTATAGGTCATCTCATGAATTTTCACCAATTTTACAAGACCATAACTTTTTCAATACTTGGTATTTTTGAGTGATTCAAGTTTCACAATGTTCTTTGGGAAGTGTACTTCAAGCTCGTATCATTTATTAAAGCTCAATTTTGGAAGAAGGCCTTGTTTGGAGTCAAAACATTATAGGACATTTTTTGAGAAAAACTTAGAATTTTTCAAAGTACAAAAAGTCAGCATCTTTTTCTCAACTTTGACTCATTAAAACTCCTAGCTCAAGTATCCATTTGATCCCACTATTGTATCCATTTGACCTTATCTTTCAATTGCTTCTAGAATCATGCCCTAAGACTCCTTTAGTTGTGAATACCATTGATTCAAAGTTGGTACCTTGAAACACACTTTTTCCTCCAAGTTAGAATTTGAAATGCACAATTCAACTTCTAATCACTAAATTTTTGCGTGTTCTTACTTCTAATCATGTTTAACAATCTTCCAGAATTAATTAGCACCTTGAAACACAAGTTTTGGTTGAGTTTTGAGCAAAATACGAGTCACACTTTTCATGCTTGCAACTTCACGGGAATTCCCTCCAAACTTCATCATTCCACACACTTGAGCATCCCATTTGCTTCCCTATAAATAGAGGGTTATATATCACTCATTTTCTCAAGCTTAGACAACCAAAATCATCCTTTCAAACTCTCTCCATAACTCACAATTATGCAACTTCGAATTTGGTTTTATAGCCTTCTTCAATCCATTTTCTTTACTAATTCTTCATCCTTGGACTTCATTGAAGCTAACAGAAGAAGAACCAAGCCTTGAAGCATCCTAATTCGTGCTATCCAAGTCAAGTTTCAGAGCTCTAAATTTGAACTTAAATAGGTAGATTCCTTCATCAATTCTTTCGAAATTTGTTACCATAATGAAGCTTTCATCATTCCGATACTAGTCGCATCATTTGTTTTCAACTGAAAGTGAGTTTTGATCATGAATTTTCAAATCCCTATTCAAATTTTTTCTTCTGGTTTTCTTCAAATCAAATGAGCTACAACTTATATAAAATTTTTGCGAGGGTACAATTGTCTTCGTCTTGATGAGACGAAGAGAATGGCATTAGTCCGAACCTCTAATTTTAAAGTTTGAGGAACCTGGTTTTGAGGTTGGCTGGAGGTTGAACACGACCACGCTGATGTCTTCAACCAATGAGAATTTGCCACGCATTTTTTAAATATCTTTTAAATATTTAATCGAGTGGCTTATTCACTAATGACCATGATATGTACAATGCGCCAGATCCCTTAGATTTGATTACTAACGCGTTTTGACATTGATCAAATGGTCTATGTCTTTTTGGTTTATTTTTATTTTCTGATTTTTATATTTTAATTGATTTAAACTTCAAAAATTCATAAATAAATAAATAAATAAATCTGAAAAAATTGTTAAAAATACTTTGAATTATTTCTGACTTTGTGAATATTTTTTCATATTTTTATTTTAATGTTTGATATTTTTCATAATTTTTTGTATTGTTTGCCTTATTTTAATTGTTTTAAAAATACTTCTTGGCATTTTAAAATTCTAAAAAATTCAATTAAGATCATTTTCTTTATTTCTAACTTTCTGAAATTTGTTCTAGAATTTTATTTTGATTTTTACTATTTTTGATCTTTTTTAACTTATTTGAGTGATTTTAATTAGTTTAAAAATACTTTTCTGTTTTAAAAAATCATCAAAAATTTTATAAAAATGTTTGAGATCATTTCAGATTTTTCAATGGTCTCTTTTAATTTTTCTTTGATACTTTGAACATAGTTTATTATTTTACCTTATATTTTTATTTTAAAAATAATTTAAAAATTATTTTTCCTTTATTCTATGCATTAAATGCAATTTATTTTTTTAATATATTTTGGCTATGTGATTGATGATCATAAACTTCATTAACATCATTGGATCTTGAGTGTTGAGCTTAACTCCACTAAAATGGATGGATGATTTTAATGATAGTTTAATTAAATTTTTGATTCAAATGTATCCCCTCCCTCTTCATCTTATCCCTTTCTCATTGTGTTACATGTTGTTAGAAGATGATCTACATATCATCACTCTAAACATATGGCACATAGATTGTTATTGACCAACCTCAAAATAGGCGCGACTTCTATATAAGTCCACTTACGATTGCTTAACATAACGCTAAATTTTGTCCCGATTCGAGGAATGATCATCCGTGGCCTAAACCTATGTTTGCAAGCCCAAACATGTTTAATTTGAAACTTTTGATCCAATAATCTTGAGGTTCATTGTTAGGAGGCTTTGGTCTTATCAATCCTCTAATGAATCTTCATAAATTTTGGAACTAAGTGAATCATTTAAAGATCGTTGATCATTTATTGTTGCCTTGAGATTTTGAAATGAATGATATACTTGACAAAAAGCAAATGAAACTTATTGGTGAGAGACTTTCATTTTATCAATCTTCTAATGAGTTTTCAAGTGCAAGTTTCAAGATGGTCATTCAACTAACTTCAAATTTCTAATAATTGATTTTAATTTATGCTTTTACTTTATGCTTTTTACTTTAAGCACATTTATTTTAGCATTTTCATTTCATGCTATTATCATCTTTGCTCACCTGAGAATTTATCTTTATGTCATTTTTATTTTGCTCAGTTGAGCTTTTCATTTCTTTTTGAAGATACCTAATAATCAACATGAACCATAAAAAACTTTAATGTTACTTGGACTATTTGGTTACTATCCTTAGCATTTTGGAGTTATGGACTTCTTGGACTTAGGAGTAGAGACCTTGACCTACCTAGAGACCTTGTGACTTCTATTATAATTTTGTCTGGAGTCCTTGGGGTTTACCCCAGGACATTGGGCTGTTTGTTTTCTTTGTGTGCGGGTTATTCTGATTATATGCTTTATTTGTGATTGGGAATTCATCTGTATACAATCGTTACTCTGCACAATTTTTATGAAGACTTAATGCCTTTGAAGCTTGGTTTTCTTAAAGAGGTTTTATTATCTTTGCTTGTTTGGTTACAAATCCAAAGGATGGGAATTCTACATTGACTCATTGTGTCAAGTTTTGGCTTCTTGTTGGTTAGACAATTCTTTTCCCTGGCTTTTACCTTATTCTTTAGGATAGTCCCTTCATCTCCTCCTATCTTCTTTAATTTCAAAAATCTTTTCCCTTCTTTTCAAAATTATTCTTATTTTCAAAACTTGAATCACTTTCACAATAAACTTTGACTTAGGTCCATGCATTTTCAAAAATAATTTCTTAATCAAACCTTAATCAACTTAATGATACTTTAACGTTTTTTGTGAGAAGACTAAAAGTCAGTCAATCTCATTCAAACCATTTTTCCATTTTGGCTTTTATCCTAAAAATTTCTAAAAAGATAGATTCTTGTCAATCCTTGTAGTGATGCGAACTACTATACTTCTATGATATGTAGTGAAGTGAGATGTTTTCCACTTGGGTGTTGAGCGATGCTTTGTTGATTTTAAAATCCAAGCCATATCATCCACTTTGAGATGACGCAAATTCTCCTTTCTCGTAATTGTGGGTCATAAGTATGTTCTTCCACTCGGATAAGACGATGATGGTCTCGTCTCTTAAAATTAACCAACACACTTGTGATTTAATTTTTTAAAAGGTGAATTATGAGTACCCTTATCCCCTATTGCATGAAAGGTGGTACGTAGGCAGTAAAGGTTCGTAATTGCGGCGGGTGCAAAAATCATAAAAAATACTTCTTTTCCCATCTCCACCATCTACTTTTTATACAACTTTTATAGACAAAATACACAAATTTACAAAGAGGTTCCTGGGGAGTACCATAGATGTTTAGGGTGCTAATACCTTCCATTTTCATAACCAACCCCCGAACTTAGATTGTCTCCCACTCTTTTTGGGTTATTCTTTCTTTTCCCATTTATTTGGAAACAATAAAGCACATTGGCGATTTTTATTTTGATCTGTATGAGTTAAGTCCATCCAATGGCTTAGTCTGAACATTTCTATTGCTATAACAATGAATCACAATATTAGTATCGATCTCTGACATGTCTTCGTACGACCAATCAAAGATCTCAACATAGTCACGCAACATCTGAGATGTATCGGGGAGAGAAAGTGTTGAGATTATGAGGAGGTTCTTTCAATGTAACCAGCCTTTCCTTCAACATGTGTTGTAATTCTTGCGCCAATGGCATGTTGATTTTTGTAAACTTCCTCCTAGGCGCATCCTGCCTACGCTGATTGTTCTGTTGTTGTTGCACCGACGCAGGATTGGAGATCAGTACTGCCCCCACAAATTAGTTGTGGTTTCTCTTATTACGACCCTTCTGGCCGTACACATCATTGGATTCCCTCTTACCATTATAAGTCTTCTTCTCAACATTTGAAGATGTAGCCACTTGGATTTTTCCGCTTCTGATTCCATTTTCTACATGTTCCCCTGTCAAAATCAGTTCAGTGAAACTAGCTGAAGAACTTCCTAGCAGATAATTATACAAAATACCTGTCAGTGTGCTCATGAACATGTCAACCACCTCTCTATCAGCCAAAGGAGGTTGAACTCTACCCTCAATATCTCTTAGTTTCTACGCGTACTCTTTAAAGCCTTCGTCAGAGCCCATGGTCATACTTTGTAGTTGCATACTGGTTAGTGCAAGATCAGCATTATGCTGGTATTGCTTATAGAAAGCAGTAACCAAATCTTCCCAGTTGTGAATATTGATCCCTTCTAGTTGATAAAATTATTCCAACTGTGTTCCAGACAGGCTCTCTTAAAATAAATGAACCCACAACTTCCTGTCAGTAGTGTGCGGTTGGATTTTCCAAACATAAGACCTTAAATATAACTTTGGACAAGAAACACCATCATATTTAGAAAATAAACGAGTTTTGAATTTAGGAGGAATGAGAACTACTGAGACCAGACCCAAATTATCAAAGTCCAATCCAGGCACTTTCTGGATCTCCATAGCTCTTAGACGCTCTTCTAGTAGCTTATACTTTTCATCAGCATGGGTGTAATATAGTGGAAGAACTGACTTGGATGTTTTACATTTGATCACAAATATTGTGGATAGCAAGAGTCGACACCGACTTTTCTTTTATCTAATAAAGGTAAGGGTGAAAAGAACAGGAACGACCTTTTGAGAATTTTTCTTGAGTTCGGGGGATTGATTATGAAAAGGGAAGGTGTTAGCACCCTTTTCATCTGTAGTTATCTACAGGCTCTTAATTGCTAGCTCACTTTAAAATTCTTTGTGTTTGTGTAAGTTTGAAAATATTTTAAAAACGCCTTCTGTGATACGGTGGGAGAACTGACTTGAGGTTTTGCGTTTTGTCGCAAATGTCGCGGTTAGCAAGAGTCGCCACCGACTTTTATTTTATCCAAAAGGAAAGGTAAAAAAGCACAGGAAAGACCTTTGAGATGTTTTCTTGAGTTCGGGGGGTAGATTATAAAAAGGGAAGGTTCTAGCACCCTTTTCATCCATGGTTTTCCATGGGCTCTTAGTTACTTGCTTAGATCACTTGCTTTGCTTTGAAATTGTTTGAAATGGTGTTTGGTGTTTGGTGTGTTTTTGAAAGTATTTTGAAAAGAGGTCATTCGTTTAGGCAATCTTTGTAATGATTCTCGTTCGTAAGAATGTATACAAAGATGTTTTTCTTTTGAAAAATGTTTCAATATTTTGAAAGATGTTTGGAAATGTGTGTGTGTTTGTTTTTGAAAATAGCAAGGATTTTTTTGAAATGGAGCAAGTAACTTAGAAGCTATTTACCTACTCAAATGTCTTTCTTGTGCATTTTTATTCCTTTGACATTGTTGACTTACCATTGATTTGGTAAGCAAACCCTATCTTTGGATGTTAAACGGGACGGGCGTGGGTCATCGTATGACCATGATAGCAATGTTGCCAAGTATCTTAGCATTTTTAGGGACCAAGATCATTTTGTTTAGGCAACCTTTGAATAGCGTCATCGAGGGATTATGATCTTATTTTTGTTTTGTTTTTCCAAGATACTTCGCATGCGTAACATGTCCATTTTAATTTAGGCAACCAAATGGGTGAAACCCTAAGGGTGCTTGTGTGCAAAGTGTGTCTTTTTTCATGCTTTTGTCTTGCATTAGGTTTTTTCTATTTGTTTTGTTTTTGTTCTTGTCATGCAAACCCTAATTTACTAACATGGTATATGAAAGCAATAAATTGCATAAAATAAACTAAGCTATTACAACAATTATCATGGGAGGGGGGATACAAGTTTTGAATGGGGATTTTTGCACAAATATAAACCTAAAAATATTATTACAACCCAATCGAATATTGTGCGAATTAAATAAATATACAAGTATTTAAAATGCAATGCAAATGTATTTATGTTAAAAAAGTTTTGTATTTGATTTTTTTTGTATGAGGAAATAAATTAAATTTAAACCCTAAAAAGAAAGGAAAAATAATATTATTTTTGGAAGGGTGAAACCCTAATTTTTAATTAAAAGAAAATAATGTTTCATATTAATATTTTGTCCATTTTTGTATAAGAAAATAATAAATAATATTATATGCCAATATTAAAAATTAAATATGTATAGAAAATAAGTATTTTTTAGTATAAATAATATAATAAAAATATTAAGTATTTTTAAATATATTTACAAGTTATTTAAGAAAATAAAATCTATTTATCATAATAAACTATTTTTCAAGTAGAAAAATAATAAAAAATAATAAAAAATTGCAAAAAATTATTTAATTATTTATAGGATTTTTTTATCGTTTAGAAAAAATAATCAAAAGCAATAAATATAAAAATATGAAGAAATATGAAAAATATAATAAATAAAGCCAGGGGGTGTAAATAGTAAGTCAGGGGGTGTGAATGGTAAAAGCAAAAAGGCCAAAACTGCCAAAAAAGCCCAGAACACTGCTTCGTCCCCGTCCTTCAGCTTATGTGTGCGTTCTTTGTTCAAACCTGTAACTTGCTAATGCTTGCAAAAAAACAAAAACCCATAACATGAAACATGTGGCATTTGAGCTCACAAATCCAACAATGTAAATTTTGTAATCTAACTCTCAAAGATCGGGGAGAATTTTGGCATCCCCAATTCGTGACCTAAAAATTTTATGAACTTCAAGCTTCAAATTCTCACAGCATAGTCAATATAAATGAAAAGTATGCATATGTACAGCTTCACCATGTTATGGAGTACATTTTTTCTTCACAAATCGTGGCTTGAAGATGCCTAAATACAGAGGTAGAGTTTAGGAAATTACCTCCTTCAGTTGGATTTGGATAGAGCAATGTAGGGGCTTTAATGGAGGCCTGAGGATTGTGTGAGCTTCCTTGAGCTTTCCCGAAGCTATTCCAATGCTTAGCATGCTCTGAGGATGGCTGAAACTCTTTGCACAAGTCAAGTTACAAGCTTCCAAAGTGAAAATGACAATGGCTGAAATAGGGCTTACAGAAACAGGGTAAGGGCTTGGCTTGCTTTGGTATGATATGTAGAAGGTGTTTGAAGTGTTAAAACGCAAAACGCACGAGCCAAAAATGAAATGGCTATGATTTTGCAGCAACTGTGTGTTTTGGCAACAAAATGGAGTTTTTGAGTTTGAGAGTTTTTCAGTTGTCAAGCAATCGTGTTCTGGTTTGTAACAAGTTTGTAAATATGTATAGAAAGGATCCAAGGTCAACCCTTACTAGCTGTATCAGTTCTAACACCTTTTGCAACTTTTCTTGCATTTGTAGAAAAGTGAAGTGACCATACTAACAGGCCTATCCTTTCTTGCTTGAGAGCTGAAATGCACTTGTACAATTTTCTTGAGACCTGTGTAAGTTGTTTGTACCAAAGGGACAGGTCCAAGGCTCAAGATTGATAAAGTTACAAAAGCTTCTCTTTATGAAAATGGCATTGTGCACTTTTGGCCAAAAATGGAAATGTAACTTGTACAAAGCCTCAAAAGCAAAGATAAAGCCTTTATCTTCTAAGTTTTCATTTAATTATGGAGTGTAGAATGAGTTTAGGACCTGTAAATAAAGATTCAAACATCAAATATCTGATTCGCAACTTGATGCTTTGTAAAAATGGCTTGATCAAAAGTGATAAAATGCCAACTTCCCTTCTTCGATTCTCCCTAACCAAAAATGATCTTGGGGAGTTATTGGACATTTTGGAAAGCTTACAATGTGCTTTATAATCCATCTTTGAAATGATTTTGAGATACATCTTGTAACTAGTTGAAAAATGTCCATGAAGTTGGGTCCAAAACCTGCCTAAATTAGGGCAAATTTTCATTAAGTTATTTAGTTCATGGACCTATGTTCACAAATTCATAACTTGAGATCCAAGCATCTTTTGGGCAAAGTTTGTGAAGAAAAGTTGTAGATTTCATGGAGGACTACAACTTTCATGTTGGAAGTTTTCTTTGAATCAAATTGCATCATGGTGAAAAAGTGGTGAAAAGTTGGGAAAAAATAAGAAAATTTCCATACTTAGAAAAATTCTAAGTTATGAAAATTTTTAAATTCAAAACCCTAATTTTCAAAATTGGTTTTCTTGGTGAACAAGTTTCATATTTTGACATATCTTGATGAATTATGACCCTTGGCACTTGATTTTGACCAAAAAGTCAAAGTTTGACTTTTCAGTGTACAGTTGACTTTTGATCAGTTGACTGCAAAATTCATTTGTCAATCCAATGAACTTGATATATTTTGAACCATTTAATTAGGTCAAGATGATGACATTGAGTCCTTGAAATCATGTTTGAACTCAATTGGTCATTGTCTAGGTTAAAAATCAGAAATTGCCCTTTCTCAGTCAAAACCCTAATTTTGACCATTTTGCCCTTTTGATGATTTGATCAAATTTCTTGAGGAGTTGTGATCCAAACTTGATAAAATGATACATATGATTCTAAAATGTTGTTGTGGATCAAAAATTATGAAGTTTGACTGTAAATTGGCCATGGTTGACTTTTTCCCCAATATAGCTGATTTTTAGGTCAACTGTCCAATTGACTGATCAAAAATGTGGTTCAAGGCTTGAAACTTAACATGAGCAATCTTAGGGGTCCAAGATGGTGTATGAAAGTCACATGAAGCATTGGTGATCCAAAAATCCTTGTGCAAACTCAAACCCTAATTTTAGGTTATCAGTGCAAGATGAGATGTCTTGAGGTGACCAAACCCTAATCTGGTCTTGAGTCCATGAAGTCTTATGAAAAAAATCTTGATAAATGAGAGGGAAAATTTTGGGGTACAACAGCTTCCCCTGTTCAATCTTCTTGAACCTGAAGAGTTATATTGGCGAGTTTTGTCGTTCGTGACTCGAAGGTAAAAGATGATTGGACACTAGAGTGCCCATAAATTTGCACTTGACAAAGTGTAGTTGAGGGAATGGGCTTAAAGATGCCATTTAGAGAGGTAATAGAATCTTGTTGGAGACGGGCTTGTAGATGCCATCTAAAAGTGTCTGTTGAATTGTATGTTGTAAGTCAAAAGAATAAGTATCAGAATGGTGTCCGTGTCTGGAACGTATCTGAACTGTATCTTGAGACTGAATCTGTATGAGCAAAGGAATAGTGTCTGTGTCTGGAGCGTATCCGAGCTGTGTCTGTACTTGAATCTGAATGAGTAACAGAATGACTTTTGTATCTGGAGTGTATCTGTACTGTATCTAGAATTTGAAATCTGAATAAGCGGCAGAATGGCATCCGTGTGTGGAGCGTATCTGAACTAGGATCTAAATAAGTGACAGAATGACTTCCGTGTCTGGAGAGTATCTGTACTGTAATCTGAATAAGTGACAGAATGGAAACCGTATCTGGAGCGTATCTGAACTTGAATCTGAAAGCTGAATCTGAATGAGTATCAGGATGGCATTCGTATCTGGAGTGTATCTGAACTATATCCGAAAGATGAATCTGAATGAGTAACAAAATGACTTCCGTGTATGGAGTGTATCTGTGCTGTATCTGAAATCTTTGAACATTGTTAATGATAGCTGTTAATCTTATCCTGAAAAAGGGTAAAATGTTAGCTGAAACACAAAGTTATGTTGCATGAAATGTATGATGCAATAAATGTGCTTTATCAATGTTTATGATTTATGGATGTAATGTATGCGCATGTAAGATGATTAGCTGTACTGCTGAGGAAAATAAATCCTTGACTGTTGGGGATAAGAAATCCTTGGCGACTTCACTGGGGATATAGGGATCCTTCATGTCCTGAAGTTGGAGTATTGACAAAAATTCCGTTGTGAGAGTAATGCCAAATACCGCTTGAGTAATTTGCTTGGGGAATTCAGAGAATTTTGATGACTTCTGCTGGGAATTAAGAATGAGAATCTTCATTCTGTTGAGGAGCAATGAGAACTCTGGGAAAAAAGCTTATTCCTATTTGGAAAAGTTCAGAAGTTTGGGTTGTCTGCCAATCTACTAGGGATTTATCAGAAGTTGTTGTCTGGTTTTCAGGCTTCAAGATAACTTGTTGGGGAATTTAGAGCAACTGAATGGTTTCCGCTGGGGATTGATAGTTGGAAATTTCAGCTCCGCTGGGGATCTATAGTTGGAAGTTTTGGCTCCGTTGGCGATCTTAATGACGTACTGTAAGGATTGCTCATGGAATAGCCTAAAGACGTTTTCCTATTCTCAACTTGTCAGTAATTGTTCTTTTTCACTTCGTTTATTTGTAAACAGTAATTATGTTCAAATGTATATGTTCATTAATGAATCATTGGACATTTTTGCAAATAAAACACAAGTGTAAAAAGAAAAGGACAAATGGTTTTCTGTATTTTAAAGAGATATCTTTGTATTAACTTTGAGTAAGTATTTTGTACAAAGGAGACAGACATCCTAGTAAGAGGATAGTGTCATAAAAATGAGAAAATTTTATACAAAGAAAGATAGTTATGTGTAAAAAATCCCATGGGGTTCCCATTCTGCTATAGCCTTCGTATCTCTGAATATCTTGTCCATTTGCTCCCTCGTCCGAAGATGATTGGATTGATCAGAAGTTCAGAGTTTGTCCGTGAAGAGATTGTCTTTAAAGTGATCTGACGACACATAGTCATACGCTTTAATTCCCTAACTTTTTCCTAAATCGCCCTTTCGGTTTTTCGATTCATCGGGAAACCCTTTTTTGCCGAAGTCGCCCTTTCGGGTTTTCAACTTGCCGGGTGTACAGATTTTTTCATTTATCCTAATTTTTGCCCGAACCTTTTTGGTTCGCCGGGATGCCCTTGTTTTTCCTAGGTGTGTCAACCTAGCGGGTCTCTTATGCGTAGTATCTTTTGACTATGTCTGCGTTCGAAGGGTGTGGCAGGTCATTGTCGTCCATGGTGGTTAAGATCATTGCCCCACCAGAAAATATGTTCTTGATTACAAATGGTCCTTCATAGGTAGGAGTCCATTTGCCCCTGGGATCATTTTGTGGCAAGATGATGCGCTTGATCACTAGATCCCCAACTTGATACACATGGCGTCTGACTTTCTTATTGAAAGCCTTGATCACCCGTTTTTGATATGTCTGACCATGGAAAACAGCAGTAAGTCTCTTTTCGTCAATTAAGTTCAGCTCATCAAGCCGGATTTGAATCCAATCGTCTTCACTCAAACCTACATCCTTCATGATTCTTAAAGAGGGGATCTGAACCTCAATAGGTAAAACAGCCTCCAAGCCATAAACCAAAGAATAGGGTGTTGCCCTAGTTGATGTGCGAGCCGTGGTACGGTACCCGTGGAGAGCAAATGGTAGCATCTCATGCCAGTCCTTGTAAGTGACTGTCATTTTCTGTATGATCTTTTTGATGTTTTTGTTTGCAGCTTCGACAACACCATTCATCTTTGGCCGATAGGGAGATGAATTATGATTTTTAATCTTGAACTTCTCACACAGGGCGGTGATCATAGTATTATTAAGGTTTGTACCGTTATCAGTGATGATCCTTTCTGGGATACCATACCGGCAAATGAGATTCTGTTTGATAAAGCGGGCAACCACATTCTTAGTAACGGATGTGAAGGAAGCTGCTTCGACCCACTTTGTGAAATAATCAATGGCCACTAGAATGAAGCGGTGTCCATTGGAGGCTATAGGCTTGATCTCTCCAATTATATCGATTCCCCACATCTCAAAGGGCCAAGGAGTTGTTAAGACATTTAGGGGAACTGGGGGTACGTGCACCTTGTCTACATAGATTTGACATTTATGACAAGTCTGGGAGTGTTGATAGCAGTCTGCTTCCATGGTAGACTAGTAATAGCCTGCCCGTAGGATTTTCTTCGCCATCGTATGCCCGCTAGAGTGAGTGCCAAAGGTACCTTCATGCAATTCAGCCATGATCTTTTCAGCTTCAATCTTGTCCACACAATGGAGCATAATAGAATCATGATTGCGTTTGTACAGGATGCCATTACTTAGGAAGAACTTAGCTGAGAATCTCCTTAAGAACTTTTTATCATTGACTGAAGCTCCTTCTGGATATTCTTGAGCCTCGAGATACCTTTTGACTTCATGAAACCAAGGCTGGTCCACTACTTCTTCGTTATTAATCTCGTGACAGTGTGCTGGTTCGTCCATTCGTTCAATGGTGATCTGGGGAGCCTCGTTATCCCAATTAAGTTTAAACATGGATGACATTATAGCTAGAGCATCTGCTAGCTGATTTTCTTCTCGCGGGAAATGCTCGAAGGTAATCTGCTCTAAATGTGGTAACAATGTCAAAACATGTTCTTTGTAAGGGATGAGGTTCGGATGCTTAGTGTCCCATTCTCCTTTGATCTGACTGATGACCAAAGCTGAATCCCCAAACACAACTAACGATTTGATTCCCAAGTCTATGGCAACCTTGAGACCAAAGATGCATGCTTTGTACTCTGCCATGTTGTTCGTACAGTTGAAGCAAAGTCTGGCAGTAAAAGGAGTATGGCATCCTTCCGGAGATATAAGTACAACACCGATACTGTTACCAAGTGCATTGGATGACCCATCAAAGTACAGGGTCCATCGGGATCCTTGTTCAGGTCCATCATATGGTTTGATTCCTTCATAATTGTCTACTGTCATGATGTCTTCGTCAGGGAATTCAAACTTCATGGATTGATAATCTTCTACAGCTTGATGAGCAAGATGATCAGCTAGCACACTACCCTTTATAGCTTTTTGGGTCGTGTACTGTATGTCATATTCTGTTAGGATCATCTGCCATCTAGCTATCCTTCCATACAAAGCAGGCTTCTCGAAGATGTATTTTATTGGATCCATCTTAGATATCAGCAAAGTGGTATCAGTCAACATATATTGTCTCAGCCGGCGAGCAGCCCATACCAGAGTGTAACAAGTTTTCTCGAGCAGTGAATATCTGGTTTCATAGTCGGTAAAATTTTTGCTCAGGTAATAAATGGCATAATCTTTTCATCCAGACTCGTCATGCTGCCCCAATACGCACCCCATTGAGTTCTCTAAAACGGTCAGATACATGATTAGCGGTCTTCCCTCGAATGGTGGCATCAAGACAGGAGGCTCTTGTAAATACTCCTTGATTTTGTCGAAAGAAATCTGACAGTCATCATTCTATCTAACTACTTGATCTTTCTTCAACAACTTGAAGATTGGCTCACAAGTAGATGTTAGGTCAGAAATGAACCTAGCAATATAGTTTAGGCGTCCCAAGAATCCTCTGACTTCCTTCTCAGTGCAAGGAGAAGGCATTTCTTGTATTGCTTTGACTTTGGCAGGATCAACCTCGATGCCTTTGTTGCTGACAATGAAACCTAAGAGCTTACCGGACTGGACTCCGAATGTGCACTTGTTCGGGTTCAACCTTAGCTTGTACTCCTTCAACCTGACAAACAGCTTTTGCAAGTGACCAAGGTGTTCTTCTTCAGTTTGTGATCAGGCTATCATGTCATCTATGTAGAGCTCTATCTCATGATGTATCATATCATGAAACAAAGCTACCATGGCGCGTTGATAGGTTGCCCCAGCATTCTTCAGTCCGAATGGCATCACTTTGTAGCAGAACGTACCCCACTGTGTAACAAATGTAGTTTTCTCCATGTCCTCAAGTTCCATTTTGATTTGGTTATAGCCTGAGAATCCGTCCATGAAAGAAAATACTTTGTGATGAGCCGTATTGTCAACCAGGATGTTGATGTGCGGAAGTGGAAAGTCATCTTTAGGGCTGGCCCTGTTTAAATCTTTATAGTCCACGCACATTCTTACTTTGTCGTCCTTTTTAGGCATGGGAACAATGTTAGCAACCCATTGTGGATAGGAAGTAACAACCAGAAATCCATCATTGAACTGTTTCATAACTTCGGCTTTGATCTTCTCTGACATGTCAGGTCTCATGCGGCGGACTTTTGCTTCACTGGTGGACAGTCTTCTCTTGTGGGTAGACGGTGTACCACAATGTCTGTATCGAGTCCCGATATGTCTTCGTATGACCAGGAAAAGATCTCAACATAATCATGCAACAACTGAATTAGGCACTCCTTGACACTCGGCTCTAGATTGGCACCCACTCTGATTTCCTTTTTATGCTTCTCGGTACCCAAGTTGATCGTATCCAACAGCTCCTCATGAGGTTGAATAACTCTTTCCTCTTGTTGTAGTAATCTGGAAAATTCCCCTGGCACCTCACAATCTTCCTCACCTTCGTATTTGGCTTGGTAGATCAGATCCTCAGAGTCACTGAAGGCTATAGCAGTATCGTTACCTATGGGATCCGGAATGGAAGGGTACCTGCATTTGTGAGTGTGGGTGTGTGTAAGGGTATAGCCATCTTAAAATAATAAAATGTAAAAGAAATACAATGAGCACAAAAGGTTTATATATGAAAAAGCGTCCATGATTCATTAAATGACATATGAGGATGAAATAAAAACCCTTACAACTGGACCTATGTGCCTCGGGTAAGACACAAGGTTGAAAATGTACGAATTGTTTGTGAATTATTACAAGTCCAACAGAAATGTAAAAGATCAATTACTGAGATATGAAAGTAATTGGGATGATGTCTTTGGCTTCCCAGTTGCGAAGTCCTCCGCCGACAGTAGGAAATATCCAATCTTCCAGGATGCCATCTTCTTCACTATCCTCTATTGCATTGACCCCTTGGTTGGTAATCTTCACAGGTGGCCCTCTGGCACGGGCGTGACGCACAGCCTTCTGAGCAGTCGAAGTAAACCCCAAGCCAAACTTGTCTGATTTGTATGGAATGTCTGGAAGCTGCCCCCAGATGGTACATCCCCCTTCTTCCACTACTTCCCTTGCATCCTTTAGAGATGACATCTGAGGTAGAGGTCTTGTGATCATAGGAATCAAGGATACAGCCTTGGTCGCCGCTACTTCCTGAGAGACTTCTTCAAAATGTTGGAAAGGGGTTTCAATGAATTCTCCATCCAACTCTACATATCGGAAAGAATTCAGATGACTAATCATGTACTCCTCTTCTCCGTGGATATTTATGATCTTCCCTTGGACGGGGTACTTCAGCATCTGATGCAAAGTGGAGGTGACAGCACCGGAATTGTGAATCCAGGGGCGTACCAACAGACAAGAGTAAGAAGGACGGATGTCCATCACATAGAATGTTGAATTGAAGGTCTGAGTTCTCACCTTTATCGGGATGTCCACCTCCCCATGGACCATCCTCTTAGAGCCGTCAAATGCTCTCACAATTATATTGCTGGGTTTTAATGTCAGCCCCTCACAATCCAACCTATCGAGGGCTTTCTTTGGTAAGACGTTCAGAGATGAACCAGTATCTACCAATACATGGGCTAGGGTCGTTCCTCTACACTCCACTGAGACATGTAACGCCTCATTGTGTTTTCTCCCTTTGGGTGTCAAGTCAGCATGGGAGAAACCCAGACCATTGTCAGCTGTCAAACTGGCCACACACTCTTGGAATTGGTCAGCCGACGTCTCTTGCGGCACGTGAGCTATCTTCAGAAACTTTACCAAAGCTTTTGCATGTGCCTCAGAGCACAGCAGCAATGCTAACATAGAGATTTTGGAGGGGGTCTTCCCCAGTTGTTCAACCACATCATAATCACTTTTCTTTATGATCCTCAAGATTTCTTCCATCTCCTTCTTGGATGTTTCAGGAATAGCTAGTGATTGAGCCTTCGTTAGGACAGGATCCTCTTGAACGTTCTTTCCTATATTCTCACCAGTGGAAGTAGGGATAGGAATTTTTTTATCTTCGTTGGTAGGTACGCTTGCAGGTACAATCACTGGTACAAATGTAATCTTCGGAACGGCCACGGGTCCAAAGACTGCCTTTGGAGGGGCAATCTCTGGAGAGAAAATTCTTCCACTACGGGTGATTTTGCTTATTCCAGCAATATTACTGATGTCGAAGTTGTCCTCTTCGGAGCTTTCTTATTCGGCAGTCAGTTCAATCTGTTTGACACCATGGTAGTAGATTTCTCCACCATAATTCCATGGTACCGTTTTATCTGATTTGTACGGGGTTGGCCCGGGCATCATAATCTTAAGCGGAGTAGTCACTGGAGAAGATGTAATCCTAACGGGTCTTTTAGGGACCCTGGAAGGATTGGCGTAGATGGTTATTATATAAACTTATTTAACTGGAATGGGTGAAACATGAGCTTTCTCAAACAAAATTTCTTGGTTATCAATCAGTTGTTGGATACCTTTTTTCAACAGAGGGTAGTCAAATGATGAGGATAGGAAAACATGGCAATCTTTGTCACATCCTGGGAATATACCAGCTTTCAACAGATTTAACTTGATGATTGAGAGTGGAGTCGACAATTCATCCACGGTGGTAACAAATAAATCCTCCTCAACAGCATTGGCATTGTGCCCATGCCTAAGCATTGGAGCAGAAATAACATTCGGTTTCTCCAGCGCTTCAAACTCAACTTCCTTCGTGTTGATCAGGTCTTGAATTTTATTCTTCAGAGCCCAACAGTTGTTGGTGTCGTGCCCTAGACTTTTAGAATGGTAGGCGCACCTGGCATTCGGATGGTAGTGAGGAGACGCAGTATTGGGATTTTTAGGGGCCTCTTTTAACATGGCCAGATTCAAATTCAGAAGATGTGGTAGGACTTGAGTTGGAGTCATGTTTATCTTGGTGAATTGTCGTACTGGACTTTCCACCCTTTACTGATTATTTCTTGGCTGGTTATTTCTTGGCTGGTCTGATGCAGGCTTTTGAATCATAACGGCCCCCACCGCTGGTTGGCGCTCGATTCTTCCCTGATTCCTCCGTGAATAGACGACAGACACTTCCTTCTTTCCAGTGAAGGGATTTTTTACAACAGCAGAGGCAGACGCGTCTTTCTGAATTTTCCCACTTCTTATACCGGCTTCCACCCTCTCGCCAGTCAGAATCAACTCAGTAAACCCTGCAGAGGAACTCCCAATCAGATGATTAAAGAAAGGACCTGATAGAGTTCCCAGGAACATGTCCACTAGCTCCCTTTCAGATAAAGGGGGTTGCACCCTTCCGGCTAAATCCCTCCACTTTTGGGTGTAGTATTTGAAGCCCTCATTGGATACCATAGCCATACTCTGGAGTTGAGTACGGGTTGGTGCCAAATCGGCATTGTATTGATACTGTTTATAGAAGGCTGCTGCTAAGTCTTCCCAAATATGGACATCAGCCCTTTCCAACTGGTAGAACCAATCAAGTTGCGTTCCTGATAAGCTGTCCTGGAAAAAGTGGACCCACAAGTCTTTGTCAGTAGAATGTGGCTGAATCTTCCTGACATAAGATCGAAGGTGCATTTTGGGACAAGACACCCCATCATACTTGACAAATAGTGGCACTTTAAACTTCGACGGGATTACTATTCCAGATACCAGCCCTAACTCCTCAAAGTCTAGCCCCAGTACTCTCTGTATCTCCATAGCAGTTAGACGCTCTTCCAGGTGTTTGTATTTGTCATTGGCCAGAGGGTATTGTTGTTCAAAGTAATCCTCTTCTTCCTCTTCATCAGCTTCAGAATCTGATGGTAATGCCGTTTATTTTCCTTTTATTTCCCCTTCGTCAGAGGTTGTTGGAAATTCTAAGGTCCTTCTGGCTTGTCCCTAGAACCTTCTGCCCATGATAACCACACCAGCTGGCTTCTTCTTCTCTTTCTCTTTCTCTAGCAGAGTCTTTAGCTCCTCCTGCCCCTTGGCTAAGGTCAAGAGTAACTGTTGAAATTGTGTATTCTGAGCTTGCAAATCTTTGACCGTTTGTTCAAGATCCATCTTGCTGAAATAAACAGTAGAAGGATGAGGAAACTTGTTGAAAATACCTGTTTATGCTCATGATGAATGATATGTATTCATGCAATGTTTTCAAGGATTTGAAAATTCAAATTTGTTTCAAACAAAAAAAGAAACACACGTTATATTAATAAAATAGAATTTGAGTACATCAATGCCCCTAGGGAAAAATAATACAAAATTCTAAGATAAAAAGACGTTGCGCATCCTCTTTGGTGCAATGTAGGTGTTGAGAGTATGCTCTTCATGAAGTGACTGAGTGAGTTCCAAAACCTTCTTCTCGCTTGCGTAGAATTGGGCTTCGAAAGTATCGCGTTCTTCTTTGAGCTGTATCCAACTCCTTTGTAAGTCTTCGAGTGATGTCGGCATGTCAGGATGTAGGATGGTGTATGGAACCTCTCCTTCCTTAACAGGCTCTATAATCACTGGGAGAATAGAGGGGTAAGGCATCATAAGACTTTGGGCGCGGGTTCGTACCCACTTGAGGTAAGGCTCAAGAGGGATGGAATTCTTGTGTCCCAAAGTCTTGCTATCTACCTTGATTGGCATCCTCCAAGCTCGGATGAATCTTTGGCGAAGTCCTTGATCATCGTTGTCGAAGTCGAAAACCAAGCCTTGAATCAGCATATCATGTGGGACATCCCTTTGGGCATAACTAAACTGTCTTAGAGCCAAGCATGGGTTGTAGGTGATGCCTCCCCTCATGCCAAGTAGAGTGACATTAGGGAATTCCCCATAATGGTCGACAATGATAACATTCTCTTTGGATCGAGAACACCAATGAATATCTGAATGTGTAAGTGTCATCAACCTTTGTGACCACCTCAAACCTTGCTGATTCTTCAAGATTGATTGGGGAAGATGAGAAATAAACCATCTTTCCAGTAGAGGAGTGCAACACATGAGAACACCTATTTTCCTCATTGTACGAGTGTGAAAAGAGTGTAAGATATCTCCAAGCAATGTAGGCACCGGATTGCGTGACATGAAGATTTTGACAGCGCTCACATCTATGAGTTGGTCGGGATTAGGGAACAAGACCATCCCATAGATGAGAAGATCTACAATCTCCTCAAAAGCTTGCAAGTCCAAGGAGTTCCAACAACTTTGGGCCTTCTCAAACAAGAACTTTACCAAGAAGCCTTTGACATCACTTCTAGTTTCCCAATGGGTTGTGACATCAGATGAGTGCAAGTGCAGGGCTTGAGCAATCTCTTCTGGCTTTGTATCTCTTTCCGTACCGTTTAAAGGTACTTGATTGAGAATAGGAATCCTCAAAAGTTGAGAGAATTCTTCCAAAGTAGGCACAAGCTGGTAGTCAGGAAATGTTAAGTAGTGATGCAAAGGGTCAAAGAACTGGAAGAGAACCTTCATCATGTCTTTCTCTGTGTTGGAAGTGACTAAGTTGAGTAGACGACCATGTCTCTCGGTGAATAGAGAATTCTCAAGAATCCTTGAAGATAGCTCCTTGAGTTGTGGAGGAATTCTTACAAGTTTGACTTGGATAGTTTTCATGCGAAGTGAATCCATAACCTACAAAACAAGAACAAAGATGAATTTCCAAAATCCTTGAAATCGTTAGTGGATGCATATGATTCTCATGATGTCCATGATGTTATGCACAAGTATATATGTACAAGAAAATCACACAAGATCCTAGTTTAGGCTTTCATGGGGTTTCATAGGTAAGTACTGTCTTGAAGTTTAGTTGGCTCAACCTGTCCTAGAAATAGTAACCGGGTTCTAAGGAGCTCAATATCACCGGATTGTTTCCTTGTTCATTGTTTCAGTTTAAGCCTCTTGACTGGTGACTGAAATATTCCAAGAAACCAACCCTCAATGAGTGTAGTATCGAGTATCTACCAACTTCGGACTGCACCAAAGTCGTTCATCTCACTACATCCTAAAAGGCCAAGTTGGTCAAGTAAAGGTTCTAGAAGTTCGTTAGTGCTTCATGACATTACTCAGCGTCCCCGTATTCTCTTTGATTGACTCAAAGGCTACCGGTACCCACAAATATGTCACACTAACATAGCTATTGCTTAGACTGTGTCGGTATACCCCATACAGTTTCCACAACATATTGCTATTTACCTATAATGTTTCCCAAATCCGGGTGGAGGATTCAAACCCAAACAATAGAACCAAAATGTAAAGCAATCAAGTCAACCAATTGTAAGCAAATAAATGTGATCTAAACCTAAGGTAACCCCACTTTTATAATTGTCCCCAGCAGAGTCGCCAGTTCTGTGATACGGTGGGAGAACTGACTTGAGGTTTTGCATTTTGTCGCAAATGTCGCGGTTAGTAAGAGTCGCTGCCGACTTTTATTTTATCCAAAAGGAAAGGTAAAAAGCACAGGAAAGACCTTTGAGATGTTTTCTTGAGTTCGGGGGGTAGATTATGAAAAGGGAAGGTGCTAGCACCCTTTTTATCCATGGTTTTCCATGGGCTCTTAGTTACTTGCTTAGATCACTTGCTTTGCTTTGAAATTGTTTGAAATGGTGTTTGGTGTTTGGTGTGTTTTTGAAAGTATTTTGAAAAGAGGCCATTCTTTTAGGCAATATTTGTAATGATTCTCATTCGTAAGAATGTATACAAAGATGTTTGTCTTTTGAAAAATGTTTCAATGTTTTGAAAGATGTTTGGAAATGTGTGTGTGTTTGTTTTTGAAAATAGCAAGGATTGTTTTGAAATGGAGCAAGTAACTTAGAAGCTATCTACCTACTCAAATGTCTTTCTTGTGCATTTTTATTCCTTTGACATTGTTGACTTACCATTGATTTGGTAAGCAAACCCTATCTTTGGATGTTAAACGGGAAAGGCGTGGGTCATCGTATGACCATGATAGCAATGTTGCCAAGTATCTTAGCATTTTTGAGGGACCAAGATCATTTTGTTTAGGTAACCTTTGAATAGTGTCATCGAGGGACTATGATCTTATTTTTGTTTTGTTTTGCCAAGATACTTCGCATGCGTAACATGGCCATTTTAATTTAGGCAACCAAGTGGGTGAAACCCTAAGGGTGCTTGTGTGCAAAGTGTGTCTTTTTTCATGCTTTTGTCTTGCATTAGGTTTTTTCTATTTGTTTTGTTTTTATTCTTGTCATGCAAACCCTAATTTACTAACATGGTATATGAAAGCAATAAATTGTGTAAAATAAACTAAGCTATTACAACAATTATCATGGGAGGGGGGATACAAGTTTTGAATGGGGATTTTTGCACAAATATAAACCTAAAAATATTATTACAACCCAATTGAATATTGTGCGAATTAAATAAATATACAAGTATTTAAAATGCAATGCAAATGTATTCATGTTAAAAAAGTTTTGTATTTGATTTTTTTGTATGAGGAAATAAATTAAATTTAAACCCTAAAAAGAAAGGAAAAATAATATTATTTTTGGAAGGGTGAAACCCTAGTTTTTAATTAAAAGAAAATAATGTTTCATATTAATATTTTGTCCATTTTTGTATAAGAAAATAATAAGTAATATTATATGTCAATATTAAAAATTAAATATGTATAGAAAATAAGTATTTTTTGAGTATAAATAATATAATAAAAATATTAAGTATTTTTAAATATATTTACAAGTTATTTAAGAAAATAAAATCTATTTATCATAATAAAGTATTTTTCAAGTAGAAAAATAATAAAAAATAAAATAAAATTGCAAAAAATTATTTAACTATTTTTAGGATTTTTTATTGTTCAGAAAAAATAATCAAAAGCAATAAATATAAAAATATGAAGAAATATGAAAAATATAATAAATAAAGCCAGGAGGTGCAAATAGTAAGTCAGAGGGTGTGAATGGTAAAAGCAAAAAGGCCAAAACTGCCAAAAAAGCCCAGAACACTGCTTCGTCCCCGTCCTTCAGCTTCTGCGCGCGTTCTTTGTTCGAACCTGCAACTTGTTAATGCTTGCACAAAAACAAAAACCCATAACATGAAACATGTGGCATTTGAGCTCACGATTCCAACAATGTAAATTTTGTAATCTAACTCTCAAAGATCAGGGAGAATTTTAGCATCCCTAATTCGTGACCTAAAAATTTTATGAACTTCAAGCTTCAAATTCTCACAGCATAATCAATATAAATGAAAAGTATGCATATGTACAGCTTCACCATGTTATGGACTACATTTTTTCTTCACAAATCGTGGCTTGAAGATGCCTAAATATAGAGATAGAGTTTTGGAAATTACCTCCTTCAGTTGGATTTGGATAGAGCAATGTATGGGCTTTAATGGAGGCTTGAGGATTGTGTGAGCTTCCTTGAGCTTCCCTGAAGCTATTCCAATGCTTAGCTTACTCTGAGGATGGCTGAAACTCTTTGCACAAGTCAAGTTGCAAGCTTCCAAAGTGAAAATGGCAATGGCTGAAATAGGGCTTACAGAAATAAGGTAAGGGCTTATCTTAATTTGGTATGATATGTAGAAGGTGTTTGAAGTGTTAAAACGCAAAATGCACGAGCCAAAAATGAAATGGCTATGATTTTGCAGCAACTATGTGTTTTGGAAGCAAAATGGAGTTTTTGATTTTGAGAGTGTTTCAGTTGTCAAGCAATCGTGTTCTGGTTTGTAACAAGTTTGTAAATATGTATAGAAAGGATCCAAGGTCAGCCCTTACTAGTTGTACCAGTTCTAACACCTTTTGCAACTTTTCTTACATTTGAAGAAAGGTGAAGTGACCATACTAACAGGTCTGTCCTTGCTTGCTTGAGAGCTGAAATGCACTTGTACAATTTTCTTGAGACCTGTGGAAGTTGTTTGTACCAAAGGGATAGGTCCAAGGCTCAAGATTGATAAAGTTACAAAAGCTTCTCTTTATGAAAATGGCATTATGCACTTTTGGCCAAAAATGGAAATGTAACTTGTACAAAGCCTCAAAAGCAAAGATAAAGCCTTTATCTTCTTAGTTTGCATTTAATTATGGAGTGTAGAATGAGTTTAGGACCTGTAAAGCAAGATTCAAACATCAAAGATCTGATTTGCAACTTGATGCTTTGTAAAAATGGCTTGATCAAAAGTGATAAAATGCCAACTTCCCTTCTTCGATTCTCCCTAACCAAAAATGATCTTGGGGAGTTCTTGGACATTTTGGAAATCTTGCAATGTTTTCTATAATCCATCTTTGAAATGAATTTTTATATACCTCATGGAACTAGGTGAAAAATGTCCATGAAGTTGGGTCCAAAACCTGCCTAAATTAGGGCAAAATTTCACTAAGTTATTTAGTTCATGGACCTACGTTCACAAATTCATAACTTGAAATCCAAGTATCTTTTTGGAAAAGTTTGTGAATAAAAGTTGTATATTTCATGGATGACTACAACTTTCATGTTGGAAGTTTTATTTGAATCAAATTTCATCATGGTGAAAAAGTGGTGAAAAGTTGGGAAAAAATAAGAAAATTTTCATACTTAAAAAAATTCTAAGTTATGAAAAATTTCAAATTCAAAACCCTAATTTTCAAAATTGGTTTTCTTGGTGAACATGTTTCATATTTTGACATATCTTGATGAATTATGACCCTTGGCACTTGATTTTGACCAAAAAGTCAAAGTTTGATTTTTCAGTGTATAGTTGACTTTTGATCAGTTGACTGCAAAATTCATCTGTCAATCTAATGAACTTGAGATCTTTTGAACCATGTAATTAGGTAAAGATGATGACATTGAGCCCTTGAAATCATGTTTGAACTCAATTTGTCATTGGCTAGGTTAAAAATCAGAAATTTCCCTTTCTCAGTCAAAACCCTAATTTTGACCATTTTGCCCTTTTGATGATTTGATCAAATTTCTTGAGGAGTTGTGATCCAAACTTGATCAAATGATACATATGAGTCTAAAATGTTGTTTTGGATAAAAAATTATGAATTTTGACTGTAAATTGGCCATGGTTGACTTTTTCCCCAATACAGCTGATTTTTAGGTCAATTGTCCAATTGACTGATCAAAAATGTAGTTCAAGGCTTGAAACTTAACATGAGAAATCTTAGGGGTCCAAGATGGTGTATGAAAGTCACATGAAGCATTGGTGATCCAAAAATCCTTTTGCAAACTCAAACCTTAATTTTAGGTTATCAGTGCAAGATGAGATGTCTTGAGCTGACCAAACCCTAATCTGGTCTTGAGTCCAAGAAGTCTTGTGAGAAAAATCTTGATAAATGAGAGGGCAAATTTTGGGGTACAACACCTTCGTATGATAAACTTTTTAATTATTCTCGTATCGTTGAGAACGTATATAAAGTGTTGGTTTGAAAATATTTGTTGGAAAGGAATGTTTTGGAAAGGTGTTTTGAAAATTCCAATGTAAGGCAATCTTGTAATGCTTCTCGTATCATTGAGAATGTATACGAAATGTTTGTTTGAAAAGTGTTTTGAAAGTGTGAAGTGTGGAAATAGTTTTGTTTGTGAGCAAGAAATTACAAGCAATCTGCCTACTCAAAAAGTATTTGTTCTTTTCCTCCTCCTTTAGATAGTGCTACTTTACCATTGATTGGCAGGAAGCCTTATCATTGGATGTGAGGGACGGGCGTGGGTCATCGTACAGTCATAGAAGGCAACTTGTAGAATGTTTTAGCAAAGGTGTGTTATTAGGGTTTTTAGGAAAATGTAAATAAGAAGAAGGAAATTGTTTTTAGGGTTTTTTGATGGAAAAGGTTTCAAGATTAACCTAGTTAAACTAATTAATTTTAATTACAAGAAAAGTTAATTAATCTAAAATCTAAGTTTATTGAAATTAAGAAGAAAATAAACCTAAGTTTAACAATTTGTTTATAAAATAATTTGAATATTAATGTTAATTTAGTAAAATATTTTAAAGTTTGGAAAATAAACAAAATCTAGTTCTAAATATTTACAAAAATAAAAGAAGTGTTTAAATTAAAATATTTAATTATTTAATTATTTAAGAAAATATATTTTTGGTATTTTTTTGATTAAATAAATAATAGATAAATAGAAATAATGAAAGTATAAAAAGAAATAAAAATAAATGGGTGGGGTGTTAAAAAGTGAAAGGGAGGTAAAAAAAGTAGCAAAAAGGCTAGGCCCAAGATGTATTTTGTTTAAATTAGAAAATAATAATAAAAAAAAGTATATGGGCATGCACATTATAATGTAAAAAGGAGGTTTACGATGGGTATAGGAAAGAAAGTTTCAACTTGAGGGCGATGTTGTTTGGAACAATTAATGATTTTCCGGTGTACGGAAATCTATCAGGGTACAGCATTAAGGGTCAAAAAGCGTGTCCTGTTTGTGAAGATGAAACCGATACGATGCGATTGAACTTTTGTCAGAAGAATGTTTTTCTCGGTCATCGTAGATTCTTAAATTCTAATCATCACTATCGTGGGTGGAGAAAGGCATTCAATGGAGAGGCAGAACACGGTAGAGCTCCACATATGTTGACAGGTGATCAGATTTTTGAAAAGGTGAAAGATGTGAGTACTGAGTTTGGCAAGCCTTTTGCACATAGACTTGTCACGAGTGGGTGGAAGAAGAGGTCGATTTTTTTTGAACTTCCATATTGGAAGTCGTTGTACGTAAGACATTTCCTCGATGTTATGCATATTGAAAAAAATGTATTTGATAGTGTTATTGGTACGTTACTCAATATACAAGGAAAGTCTAAGGATGGCATTAACATAAGGAAGGACATGTTAAACATGGGAATTAGAACTGAATTGGCACCCGTGACGAAAGGAAGACGCACATATCTACCACCTGCTGTTTACACTCTATCTAGAAAGGAGAAGAAAATATTGTGTAAGTTCCTCAGTGAAGTTAAAGTTCCAGAAGGCTACTCATCAGATATTAGAAGACTTGTGTCAATGAAAGACCTAAATTTAAAGAGTTTAAAGACTCATGATTGCCATGTTATATTGGAACATTTTCTACCAATAGGTATACGTTCTATTCTGCCAGAAAAAGTAAGGAGCGCAATAACTAAGTTGTGTTTTTTCTTCAAGTCAATTTGCAGCAAGGTGATCGATCCTGCGATCTTACCAACATTGCAAAAAGAGGTGGTTGTTACTTTATGTGAGCTTGAAATGTATTTTCCTCCCTCGTTTTTTGACATAATGGTTCATCTAGTCGTTCATCTTGTCAAAGAGACACAGTTGTGCGGACCAGCTTATATGAGATGGATGTACCCTGCTGAACGTTATATGAAAATTTTAAAAGGGTACGTGAAAAACCGAAGTCGACCGGAGGGTTGTATTGCGGAACGATACATTGTTGAAGAAGCGGTTGAGTTTTGCACTGAATATCTGTCAAATGTTCAATCAATTGGACTCCCCAAATCTCATATTGTCGAGAAAAAAGAAGGAAAAAGACTAATTGGAAATAAAGTTGTGACAGTGTCAATGGTCGAACGGGATCAGGTGCATTTGTATGTTCTGCACAATGAGATTGAGGTTGAGCCGTATGCTGAAATGCACAAGGGTGTTCTTCGAGGTTTAAATCTGAATAGAAATGAGAATTGGATAGTACGAGAGCACAATCGAAGTTTCATACCGTGGTTTAAGGAACAAATTTATTCAAAGTATCGTTCGGATCCTGCTTCAGTAACAGAAAGGTTGAGATGTTTAGCATATGGTCCAAGTATGATTGTGTTTTCTTATAGCGCATACGCAATTAATGGATACACATTTTATACCAAAGAACAGGATGATAAAAGTACTATGCAGAATAGTGGTGTTACCTTGGTAGCTGAAGCGATGCACATATCAAGTGCGAATGACTTAAACCCGAAATTTGCAAATCTGTCATATTTTGGGGTTATCGAGCGCATTTTGTTGTTTGATTACGGGAAGTTTCAGATTCCTGTATTTGATTGCAAGTGGGTTGAAAATAATAATGGCGTACGAATGGATAAGTCAGGATTTTTGCAAGTGGATCTCAATAGGGTGGGGTACAAAGATGAACCTTTTATTCTAGCCTCTCAGGCTAAACAAGTGTTCTATGTCAATGATCCGACAAGTACGAAATGGTCTATAGTGCTTTTGTCTAACAAAGTAATTGATGAAAACATTGGAGATCAAGGTGATATTGGCGTTGGCATTGAATCTTGTACAAGAAACGATCAAAATGAGAATGAACCTTGTACTAGAGATGATCATAATGAGGGTATTTGGATCAATCCAACCATCCGAGTTGTTAACAGAAGCGTAAAATATATTGCTACCAAGAAAAGAAAGAGACGTTAGTGAAAAAGGTATTATTATAATTATAGCCTAATATTGTAAGTAATATGTGAATAATGTTTTGAATTTTTGGCATATCTTTTGAACCGTTTTGAATTTTTGCGAATGTGACTAGTGTTTATTTAGTAGAACAATGTTTCCGGAGCTGATGGTGAGGTTTATTTCTTGCAAGTTTGGTTTTTTAGCATTTTATTCAATTTTGAGTTCCTTTAGTGCTATTCATATCTTTTTCGACTATCCATTTTCATGTAGTGTACTAATGTGCTTGTTTGACTTTTGTTACAGGTCTAATGGCTAGCAATAAAGAAAACCCGCAAGGAAACCAACAAGAAAACCCACCAGGAAACCAACAAGATCATGAAAACTCACAAGAATCAAATCATGCAGCGGATGATACTTCAGCAAATGATGTTGCACGAGGCATCACCATAATGCGCGAAATCATTCGCGCTAGAGATAAGGGAGTGATATATAATGTAGATTGGAATCATTCAAATCAAGTAGTTGGGGTTAATGCTTCAAAATTCACAAGCTACGTTGGTACACTTGTTCGTATGCATGTGCCAATCTCCATATCTAGATGGAATGCGAAACAATGTGAAGCATTGAAGCAAGGAAAAGAAATGTTTTGGGAAGATGTTAAGGTATGTATGTTATATGGTTTATATGGTTATATGTTTATAAGTTTATAAGTTTATATGGTGTATATGGTTTTTAAACTACTTATATGTTTATATGGTTTATATGGTTTTTAAATTACTTATATGTTTATATGGTTTATACGCAGCGGTCTTTTAACGTTCCAGATGAGCGTAAAGGCTTCGTACTTGGGTTGGCCGGGAAAAGATTTAGAGGGTGGAAAAATCTGTTGACGAACACCTATCTTAAGGATGACAAAGGAAAGTGGCTGGAAGAGTTCCCGGCCGGAAGGCCAGAAAAGTATAATCTTTTCATTAAACAAGAAGATTGGACTGAGTTTATTAGACAAAGAGATGACGAATTCCGGCAAAAGAGTGCCAAAAATAGTGAGAGAGCATCAAAGCCCGCGTATCCATACAAAAAAGGGCGTTTGGGATATGCACGCTTAGAGGAAAAAATTGTAAGTAATAAATAGAAATGATATGTTCTTATTAATTGTCTAAATGTGTTGTATTTGACGATCTAACCGTTTGTTTCTATGCATAGTTAGAGGAGACGAAAAGTGATGAAACCTCACTTCCAGCACATTTGCTGTGGAAGGAAGCTCGTGTGGGCAAGAATCAAGCTGTTGATCCAAGTGTTCTAAGAATTTATGATGAATGCGTAAGTATAACATTGTGTCTTTAATTAAATCAAATTTTTATGACTATTTAATTGATTTTTTTATCTCCATTATTTTCAGGAGACATTGTCACAAACGGAGTCCACCGGTGACGACCAGGATACGAGGAGCGTACTTAGTAAAGCACTGAATGTTCCTGAGTATTCCGGTCGGGTGAGGGGTAAAGGTCATGGTGTGACTCCAACCTCTTTCTACCAGCATTCTCGGAAAAGAAATCCTACCAATGCAGAAGTGATGAATGTACTTATGGAATTACAAGCAAAAGTCAATGCATTGGAAAGAGATAAAGAGGTATTAATGAGGGAAAAGGGCAATGCGGCAATGGCGAAAGAAACTAGTGACAACGCTAGTATCAACCGTCAGAATAAATTTCCTGAGGTAATTATAAATATATTGATAAATCTCTATTGTTCAAGTTTCTCATTTTTATTCCACCTCTTTCTATTATTGAATTAAAAGTAATATGTATGCATATTGGTTTAGGGCATTTCATCTTGCCAACTATACGTAATGGCATCAGATTATCACCTTGTTGGCAAGGGAAAAGTGTACAACACTTTGGGAGATTTAATTCATAATACACCGATCCCGGCTGGACACCTGAGAGTATCAATAGATTATCCTATTGATCCCGATGCGTTGGTACCGGTACCTGACGTGGCCTTGGATATAAGATCGGTGCGAGACGCAGTAGGGTCGTTTGTTGCATGGCCCTTGGACCTCATTTTCATTGATGATGAGGTATGTTTAAAACCGTTAATATGAATCATTTAGATTTCAAATGTCAATTCTGAACCGTTAAGTTAATTATTTTTTAATATTAGCCTCCTACAAAACCCGCTAATAAGGGTAAGGAGATTTTGCAGCAAGGCGGCGAGTCTATGGCATCAATTCCAGAGGTACACTTAAATTGTTTATTATATGATATGAATTTAAAACTGAACGATTTTATAATTTACCTAAGTTATATGATTGTTAGGTATCTACGAAAGTGTCACAACAAGTGACCCAGCCTGTTCGTAGCAGACCACCCCCGAAAAAGTCAATGCATAAGGGGGGAAGAGGCGGGGGAAGAGGCGTTTTTGTACCTCGATATCGGAATACACTTGGAGTACTTTTGGAAACCTCAAATTTGAAGTCAGGTGGTATTCGTCTAATCCTTATGGATGCAGATATCTTTGGTCTTGACTGCCAAGAAACGATAGGAATGGACGAAATGACTGAGATTATGACGCATGGTGAATTAGGCATCGGCAATGTTCACGCATACATCCGGTATTCCGATAAATATATCATTTAATTAGTTGAACAATTTATTTACACATTTCAATGAAAATAGTCTAATGTTTATATGTTTTTATTTAAGGTTGTTGTACGATAAAAAAATGCGCGAGACTGTATTGGCAAGACGCTTCCATTTCTTGTCTGCCCATATTGTCAGCGGAGCGACAATTGTCAGGGAACCGGGTTCAGTTAGGGAGTACTTAGTGAATCGATACACGGCCTACGTCGGCAACCCAGATAGCTTGTTTATTTTGCCGTATAACACTGTTCCAGTGGGGTGAGTTTTTCATTTATTCTAATATATCTTTGTTTATTTTGCGTAGAAACTTTTCTTCTAAACTGTTGCTTAAATTTTTAGAAAACACTGGTTGTTGTTGGCTATCGATCCGATTAAAGAAGTTGTGTACTTTCTGAATTCGGTAGACGGGGAATGGACTAACTATCCCGCTATGAAGGAAACTGTTGATCAGTAAGTGAGATCGTTCTAACTATTCGTGTATATTTATATATTTAATTATTTCTGTGAGATTGATCTAAATATATGTTTTTATTTTCTTAGATCAATACAAATATTTCGTAGTCAAAGGGACGCACAGGTACCCCGGAGTAAATCATCAAATATTACTTGGATCAAAGTGCAGGTACAAAATTAGTTGCTTATAATAATAGTTATGTTACTTGATAAAATTACACGACAACTATAAAATATATTCTGTTTTTCTATGCAGTGTCCGTTACAGAATAACGATGTAGATTGCGGATACTTTTGCTTGAGGTTTATGAAAGAAATCCTTCATAAAAATCAAGTAGAGATTCCAAGCACGGTATGGATTTATAACTTAGAATAATTTTGTATGATTTCTACATTTAATAACATCATGCATATACTGAAGTAATAATTTCTTATGTAGTACTTTGATGACCTCTATACTATGTCGTACACGAAAGTTCAAGTGGAAGAAGTCAAAGAGGAAATATGTCAATTTTATGTTGAAAACAGATTATTCTGATGGGTATGAATAAAATATTATTGTACGTGTTAGTTTGATTGTGTTGGAGCCTTTAATATTGTTTGTTTAATTTACCGTGTTGTTCATATTCATATTTTGCAGGATGACGACCGTTTCGGTGGAGCATTATTTTCGATGTAATTATATATGATTTAGTTACATATGTATATATATATGGTTACAAATTAACACGATACTTTGTATGTGATTTAGTTATGGTTACAAATGTATATATGGTTACAAATTTAGTTATATATGATTTAGTTACATATATATAGATAAGGATTGAATATTATATGGTATACCGGTTTCTGTTAATATAATACCGATTTCTTAAAATATATGTATAGATAAGGATTGAATTACAGGTTAAATTATTGGACCAAAAAAAAATTACAGGCCGCACAGGGAACCTCAAATTATAGGTTTCACTTTAAAAAATTTGTATGAGCTACGAAAGCGCTTTTGGCTAAAAAGCGCTTTCGTAGGCAGGATAAATAAAAAAAAATTAAATAGAAACCCCCTATCAAAGCGCTTTTTATGGAAAAAGCGCTGTGAAAGACCCCCCTATCAAAGCGCTTTTTCCATAAAAAGCGCTGTAAAAGCCATGATAAATAAAAAAACAAAAATTAAATAGAACCCCTATCAAAGCGCTTTTTATGGAAAAAGCGCTGGGAAAGACCCCCCTATCAAAGCGCTTTTTCCATAAAAAGCGCTGTAAAAGGCCTGATAAATAAATAAAAAATTTAAATAGCACACCTATCAAAGCGCTTTTCAAAAAGCGCTGGGAAAGACCCCCCTATCAAAGCGCTTTTTAAGGAAAAAGCGCTGGGATAGGTCCACCTACGACAGCGCTTTTGGCCAGAAAAAAGCGCTTTCGTAGCCTACGCCAGCGCTGGCTACGGCAGCGCTTTTAAGCGCTTTTAAAGGGCAAAAAAAAGCGCTGTGAAAGCCCATTTTCGTAGTAGTGAATTCAAAAATGATCCAGGTCCAGAACAAAGTCTAGCGCCTGTATGGTTGGCTTTTGAGAGTACATCATGGACTTCCATCTTGAGGCGCTTGATTTGATTACCTGGAAGATCTGATGGTGTTGCTATGAAGCACGTGGTAGGCGCGCGTGGCTTGTATGCATAGAATTTGTAATAACAAAATAAGTGAAAAACAAAAGGGTACCACTGGGGCTCGAACCCAGGTCCTTATACACTAATGCCTTACGCGTGTTTCCTCTGCCATTAGGGTGGCTTTTTCATCCGGTCATAATACTGTTGGATTAAAATATCCAGCATCAACCTTAGGGATTCGAAGGGCTTAACATCCCACCCATGTGCGCTTAGTAAACTAGGTGCAGCCCCCTGAAAATGCTCGTACTATATGGAAATAAAGTTGCACCTTGGCTACAAGCAATTGCTTTTAGCTCAGTGGTAAGCGCTTGATCCTACAAGTGGTATCAGAGCATGGTCATGGGTTCGAATCCCCCTGGCTAACACTGGGGGGGAGATTGTTGGATTAAAATATCCAGCGTAGACCTTAGGGATTCAAAGGGCTTAACATCCCACTCATGGGCACTTAGTAAACTAGGTGCAGCCCTTGAAAATGCTTGTACTATATGGAAATAAAGTAGCACCTTGGCTACAAGAAATTGCTTTTAGCTCATAGGTAAGCGCTTGATCCTACAAATACATGTTGCAATAAAATTAAAATAAACTTGTTTCTGAATATTTGAAAATGACTTTATCTTCAACCTTGCGCGCGCAGAACAACAACACCATTGCTATGAATTCTGAACTTTCTCATTTCTCAACCATTTTCAAAAATGTAAACATGAAGTTGTCCATTTTTCACCATGATTTCAACCATATAAATAACTAAAGTTATAAATCAAAGATAAACATGAATTTTTGTTGGTACCAAATAAAACCTAATTTTTCAGAAAGTTCAACTTCAAAATTCATATCACCGAGGCAATATAAATGAAAACTAAAGGCATGGTTAGCTTCAGGGCAATGATGTCTATATTTTTTATTCACAAAGTAACAATTAATGATGCTTGTATAAGGAGTTCAAAGTTGAGAAAACTTACCTCAAAACTGGAAATCATGTATGGAGTTTGAGCACTAAGTGTTGTGATGATCTGGATAGCTTCACTGAACTCCTAGGAAGCTATTGCAACTCTTACTTTGTGTTGAAAGTGCCTGAATCTTCTCGGAGAAGTCAAGTTGCAGATGATTGTTTTTGAGTTTGGAGAATGATGAATATGAAGTTACAATTATGAAAATGGATGGGGATGAGTTCTAAATGAGGTGTGGAAGCTTTATGATTGATTTGAAGTATAAACGCACGATTGGATTGTGAGTTTGAAGTTTTTGGCCAGTAGTTGCAACAATGGAGGTTTGAAATGAGAATTTTGATTTCAGAATGTTTAAGGGTGTTTCAAGGCTTGTAATTTTGTGATTTAGCTTGCAAATACTTCCCCTATTTATAGAGGCAAGGTTTAAGAGCTTGGAGTAACCAGAATTGTAAGATGACGTGTTATGGTTTGGTTGAAGGTAAAAAATCAAGTTGGATGAAAAATGATGGTTTCAAGGATCAAGTACAAGTATGTTCTGATGTTTGTTGGGTGCAGGGGACTGATTCATGCTTTTGATTTTGCTTGCAATCAGAGATATAAGTTACAAGGCTCAATGCATTTACAATTTTCATAAAGCTTGCTTTTCCAAAATGGAAGTGTGACATTTATTCCTCAAATGGAAAGTCAACTTGGAAAATGCTTGAATCACTTGGATAATGGATCAAACAATTGTGTAAACATTAAATTATTGAGTGATTTTCAAGTTTGAAGGCCTGCAGATCAAGATTATGCAGCATGGTTGGAGATTTGATCAAGTGTTCTTCATAAAAATGACCTAAAATTCAAGTTTATGATGCCATCTTCATCTCTTCGAAACTTCTAGCTCAAGTATGATCTCTTCAAGTTCTTGGACCTTTTGGAAAGCTTGAAACATTATATACAACTTTCATGTTGACCACTTTGGCTAAATCAACTTGGAACTTGATGAAAATTGGCCAAGAAGTTAGGACAAAAATCTGCCTAAACTTGTTGCAAATTTCACTAAGTGTTTATACAAAAATGTCACGACTTCATGGGCCTATATATTCAAATCTAAGAATTTTTTGGACATCAACATTCAAATACAAATTCGTATAATTAATCAAGATATACAACTTTCATGTTGAAAGTTTTCCTTGAATCATCTTGCATCTTGGTGAAAAATTGTCATGAAGTTGTGAAATTATCAAGGTTAAAACACTTAGAATTTTTCTAAGTCTTGAAAATCTTGACTTTTGTTGACTTTTATTGACTCTCTTGATTCTTGATGATCAAGTTTGATATTTTTGAAGGTATTGATGAATCTTGATCTTTGAAATTCAACGTTGACCAAAAAAGTCAAAGTTTGACATTTTGTGAATCAATTGACTTTTCATTAGTTGATCAAAATTTCAACTATCAATCCTTTGATTTCGAGAAATGATTTGAGCCATGAAATTGTTCAATGTGTTACGTTTGAGTTATTGAGTTCACGCTTCAAGCCATTAGATCATGTACTAGGTCAAAAGTCAATGATCAATCATTCTCAGTCAAAACCATAATTTTGACAATTTTGCCCCTTTGAAGATTTGAATGCTTTTCTTGAGGAATTATGATCAACCCTTGATAATTTGATGAATATGACTTCAAAATTTTGATGTTGGCCAAATATCATAAAGTTTGACTGTATATTGACCACACTTGACTTTTTACCCAATACATATGATTTTTAGTCATTTGATCATTTGATTGAGCAAGTTTGAGATGCAAGACTTGAAACTTGGTATAAGCATTCTTGAAGGTCTATAATGAACCATGAAAGTCACTTGAGGTATTAGAAGTCCAGTTATCCTTGAGAAAACCAAAACCCTAATTTATGATCTCAGTGATTAGGAAGTGAGCTTGTCTGATCAATTCTTTGAGAATCCTTGAGCATTTGAGATCTTTTGTGAGAAATTTCTTGAAGAAAAGGGAGGGAAAATTTTTGGGTACAACAAGGGGGATACTGCTCGTCCAAGTAATCATCTTCCTATTCGTCAGGACATTTGTTAGAACCAGGATTGCTTCTTTCAGTCTTCACACTCTTACCGTCTTCATCCTACTTATCCTCTTAATCGGATGGGATGTTAAGATCTCGAGCTTGCTTGATAGGACCTCTGAATCTTCTCCCTATGTTAAGAACTCCAATTGGCTTCTTTGCTTTCTTCTTTTTGTCACTGGTGATAAGTACCTTCAATTCTTCCTGTCCCTTGGCTAAATTCAGGAACATCTGTTGGAATTGGGCATTCTGAGCTTGGAGATCTTTGATTGTTTGTTCAAGATCCATTTTTCTACTGAAATAAATAGCAAGAAGATGAGAAAACATGTCTTGAGATTACCTATTTTGATATGCCTGACATGTAGATGTATATGCAATGTTTTCAAGGATCTTATGGGATTAAAAATATTGGAAAAAGAATCTGGTTGCAGCTTTGTCTTGAAGAACTTTGAGTTTTCATCTTTGAACATCCTTCTATTAGAAACAAGCTTATCATATCAAGTGGGTCCTAGACTATGACTCAAGAGAATGTACTTTGAGCTTGACGACATCTGGCTAGAGAAAAATAAATCCTCTTTCCCCTTGATAGAAATCTGGCTTATGATAATCCTGCACCATAAATCCATAAGATCCTTGAAATGGTTAGTAAAATTGTTATGTCATGATGATATGATTCTATGATGTCATGTTCATGTTAGATAGGTAGAAAACACAAACACGTCACATAAGAGCCTTAGGTTTAAAGGCTCACATGAAGTCCATAGGTAAATACCCTTCCCCATTGAAGTTGGGTTGGCTTAACCTGTCCTAAAATAGTAACTGTGTTTTACGAATCTCATATTACCGATATTTCTTGCGGGCTTTATTTTAGCACGGAAACTGACTTGCCACTAAAACATCCTGAAAGTCAAATCTCAATGAGCATAGTTTCGAGTATCAACCAACCTTGGACTGCACCAAATTCGGCCATCTCACTACTTTCTAATGGCCAAGATGGGTCAATTAAGGTTCTAAAATTTAGTTAGTGTTAACGACACAACGCAGAAGCCTAATATTATCCTTGACTGACTCAAGGAACATAAAAACAAACCAAAGTATCACACTAACCGTAGCCATCATTTTAACCATATTGGTCTATGTCGTACAATCTTCATGATCTATTGCTACTTACCTAAGGAATTCCTAGATTCGGGTGTAGGATCTTACAAGAAAATAAACCCAAACAAAAACCCTTAAAGAAAACCAAGCAAAGCAGACAATTGAAGAAATTAAAAGTCATCTAAATTCTAAGGTAACCCCTCTTTTTGTAAGTAAGTCCCCAGCAGAGTCGCCAGTTCTATAATATGGTAGGAGAACTGATTTATTTGGTTTTATCCAAATATGCAGATAGCAAGAGTCGCCACCGACTTTTCTTTTATCCAATACTTAGAAAAGGTGAAAAGAACAGGAAAGACCTTTGATATATTTTGAGTTTGAGGGGTAAGTTATGAAAAAGGAAGTGGTTAACACCTTTTTCATCTGTAGTTATCTACGGGCTCTTAATAGCTAGCTCACTTTTGAAAATTTTGCTTTGTGTGTGTGTGATGTTTGAAAATATTTTGAAAAGCCTAAAGTACGGCAAACTTTGTAATGGTTCTTGTATCAGTCCTCAAGAACGCGTACAAAGTGTTTTGAAAATATTTGTTGAAAATGATGTGTGAAAAATGTTTTGTTTGTGAGAAAAGTTGTGAGCAAGAAATTAGGAGTTTCTTACCCACTAAAGTCTTTCTTATTCTTTTCCTTCTCCTTTAGAGATAGTGCTATCCATACCATTAGTTGGTAGGTAACCTTATCTATTGAAAGTGAAGGGACATGTGAAGGGTCATCGAATGGTCATCGAAGGTAACATATAGAGATACTTTAGCAATCGTATCGAAGGGATTATATCATTTTTCGTAGGCAACATCAAAGGGTCATCAAGGGACTATCATCTTTATTCGAAGGGACTTTGATAAAGTATCCATATTTTCGAGGGAGATGACCTTTATTTCTGAAGGTAACGAAGAGAAGTTACCCTAGAGGTGCAAAGTGTGAATAGTGTGTTCAGTTCAATTATTTATCCTGTATTAGGTTTATCTATCGATTGTTTTTAGATTTTTCCATACATGCCTAGTTACTAGCAGTTGAATATATGTAAAAAATTTAATGTGCGGAAAGTAAAATTTAAGCTATTAAAGGGCTTTAGGGTAGTTACATAAAAAAGATGCGGAAAATAAAGTGCGAAATTAAATCCTAAACTATTACATCATGTAAGCAGTTATATAATGGAAAAAATGCGGAAAGATAAATCTAAATATTACAAGAAAAAAGTTGTGTGACCTATACAATTCCTCTAAGAATTTAAATGCAAAATAAATAATAATAATAAAAAATATTTAAATGTGATTTTTTATGGGATTAATTTGATGTTAATTAAATAGTTAAAATCCTAAGTCTAATTAGTTTTAATTAATAAAAATCCTAAAGTCTAATTAATTTTAATTTGAAGAAAATATTAATTAACCTAATTAATTAATAAATAATAAATTGTCAAAATTAATTATGGATTAAAAAACTTAAACCTAATTTATTAGGATTGTAAAAAAAAGATTAAAATTGATTAATGGTTAATTAAGAAAATATTTGAGAAAAAGAAAAAAATTAGGATTAGAAAATCAATGAAATTAGAAAAAGAGTAAAAAGGTTAAACTACATGGGGTGGGTGTTGAACCCACGCCCTATAGCTTCACAATTGCATAGCTTGCCACCAGGCCAAGCGCTGGTTGGTGATAGGAAACAAACACTGAATATTATATGTGAAACCTGCATGACTTGGAAAAATAACAAAAAAAGATGCAAAAGGCAGGGATCAAACCCACGCCTTTAGAGACCAAAGCCTTAGCGCGCGCGTTCTTGCCACTGGGATGGCTGTTTCATCTGGTTGTATAGAAGAGACAAATAAATATAAAATAAACAAAAACAGATGGACCAGAGAGGCGCCGGAGCCCTAGCTCTGTTTGTCTTCTTCGGCGAGTTGATTCTTATAACCTTCAAAATAGCAACTGTTAATGATTAAAAGAGACTTTATCCCCCTAAATTGACCCTTGTGAATCCATTGGTGACCTTAGTTTTGGCTAATTCTTCCTACATATAGATATACGAAAAAAATAATGTAAATCGGTCCAAATATGATGCTAAGCTATCCATGCGTTATGTGACTCATGCGGGGGTCCAATCATGTATTGTTATATCTTAGAAACACAGCGAAATCAATATTTTACATCAAAGCATTGTAAAAATAAAAAATCGAAAGTCACCAAAAGTAAGGAAATCGGTGATGCATGTAGGGCATGTTTCAGGCACTTTTGATCATCAAGCACGATCAAGACTTACTCTGTAATGTCTCGGGGAATGATTTGAATGGGTGGTTTGCTTTGAAAAGAATTGGAAAATGGTTTTCAAGTTTTCCCTAGTTTGGACAAAATACGAGGGTTTGAGTGAGTGTCTTGAAGCATGTTTTTTTCGTCTCCTTGTTGTCTGAACATGAAGGGTATTTATAAGAGAAGGTATTAGGTTAAAAGGTGGGCTTAGACCGTGTATGAAAACACATATTTGACTTTGCTTAAAAATAGAATGAAATCTCATAAAACCATGAAGATTTGGTTTGTAAATAACTTTACACGGTTTCTACATGATCTTGGGGCCCCAAATAAAATCACTCAAGCCTTTTATGCTTTGTACATTATTTGATAATTATTTGATTTAATTTTGAATTTAAATAAATAAAATCAAAATAAATGAAATAAAGACCACAAAAATAAATGAATGGACTTAGGTGTCTCTTATGAGGCCAAGAACACGTTTGGACTTTAAAACATAGGCCCATTAGCCCAAAAATTCAAATTTGCTCAATTTGGACTTCATGCATTTCCTCAAAATTGCCCGACTTGCACCAATCATAACTCACTCAATTTTTGTCATATGAATATGATCTTTGACTTTTTGGAAACCTTAAGATATCCCCTACAATCTTCATGTTGGTTATTTTTTCATTTTAAGCCTTTATCTTGATGTAAATTTCCTTGACAAAAGATGTCTTTTTGTTGACTTTTAAAATGACCTGTAATGTTTTAGCCCATATCTCTCAAATGAAGCATTTTTTGGACTTGAGCTTAGAGAGACAAAGATGTAGAGAATTGAATTTACTTCAAAATGAGCTTTGGTTGATAATTTTATGATGAAGCATGTGAAATTTATGCTTGGTCAAAGTTCAATTGACTTCTCCTAAAGAAAACCCTAATTTAGTAACTTTTGACTTTGATGAATCTTGAGTTTTCGTGATGAGTTATGATCAACCCTTGATCAAATGATGATTGTGACCTTAAAAGTATTGATGTTGACCAAAAATATTGAAGTTTAATTGTATGTTGACCACTGTCGACTTTTTGCCCAATATAGTTTATTTTCAATCATCTGAGCAATTGACTGAGCAAACTTGTTCTGTAAGGCTCAAAATTTGGCATGAGGATACCTTGATACATATGAGAAACCATGAAATCCACTTGAGGAATTAGAAGTCCAATTTTACTTGAGATAAACAAAACCCTAGTTGTAGGTCATTGCTTAGGAGGAGGATTCATCTGATCAATTTTTTAGTAGTCTTGAGCAATTTAAAATCCTAGGAGAATGAGGAAATATCTTGAATCAATTTGTCTTAAAAAATGGGAGGTAAAATTTTGGGGTACAACATGCGGAATGGAAATAACACATCCTTTTTATGAAAAAAATTCTTAAAAGAAAGGCCCGGAGGCAGCCCAAAGGCAAAAAGGTTGAATTGATTTAGTGTTTTTGTAAGAATGGTAGCCAATGAATACCAATGGAGGGATATCAACTATTTCTCCACTTATTTGTAAAAGAGTTTGCGAATTAAATCGTAATAAAGTATGGAAATGAAAGAAGAGCAAGGTTAGGAATGTACCGCCACACTCTTTTCCATAAGACTCAACTACATATAATTCACATTTTTATTTATTAAATGTTTTGAATATTTTTATTAAGAAAAAGTTTTTGTTTAATAATGAAATTCTGGTATCAGATATGTGATGTTGAATGAGATGTCACGACACAAATATCTATTTACAAGTAAGGAGCAGTAAAATCAAAAGCAGTAAAAACACAAGAGATTGTTCACCCAGTTCACTGTACAACAACACCTACTCTGGGGACTACCAAGCCAGGGACAAGTCCACTAAATAATATCAATTCATATACCCTCAGTAAACAACCAGTTTATGATCTAATCAATTAATCACTACCCATGCTATACTTCTACCTAAGACTCGTCTAGGTATTAGGCCCTCCTCAAATCCCTTCAATCACTTGCAGTGAAGAAACAACAAAATTAATAAATTTAAAAACGTCAATCATTCAATGCTTAAAAGCTTATGAATGATACATAATTAACAACCCAAATAACAACATAAGTATTCAATCAATACTAGAGTGTTTGACAATTAAAAGACTTAGACTTTTTAAAACAGAAAGAAAGTATTCTTCTTCAAAAGTTGCAGTGGTTTGAATAAGGAAGCGAGTCCTTATATATGTGCAGTTGTGGGCTTGGGCTTAAAAACAAATATTCAATTCTTTTGAATATATTCATTAAATACAGGTCAAGATAAAATCCATGCATTTTGAAAAATATTCCTCCATATTTTTCGCTGCCTGTGAGTTACAAATCTTGAATTATGAAGCACTGGAAATCAGGAAATAGAAAAACATAAACCTATGTTGGTTGAGTTCAGTTCAGGAGGCTGATGTCAAGACATCTGCTTTGACATCATTCAAAACAGTTTGCCACAAATGTCAAGAAATTTAGCAAAACATTAACAACACATTGTTTTACCAAAATTCCTGCCAACAAACACTTACAAACTCCCCCTTTGGAAAATTTTGGCTAAAACAATATCAGAGCAGAGCAATATATTATCAGAGCAAAACCAGATTAGCAGCATAAGAAAAGCAAGCATAAACTCAGTTAGTAGTTAGCTGTTAGCAAAGGAAGATGTATAAACATCTTCTGAGACATAAGGCTCCCTCTCAAGTATTAAGCTCCCCCTTAATCAGATGTCAGCCAGTGGTCAGTGGTTATTCAGTCACTCTTTCTCCCTCTTTTTAGTTATAATATGTCAAATAAACGGATGCATTCAAGTGTGTATCAGTAATTTAGGTACAGACCATAGAAATCAAATGTCAAGCACATGTAAGTGCTAAAAGGAAACAAAAGGATATTATAAAGAAACATCAATTAGTCTAACTGTCATCACGACCAGTTGACTTGTCGGAGCCAAAACTTTCTTCCTCACTAGAGTCTTCACCTTCAGAGTTCATTGTATCATCAAGGTTGTTGTCCTTTTGCAGGTCCTTGATCATCTTTTCAAATGTTATCTTCCTTTTTGAGCTAACTCTGATCACATCATCCAATTCCTTGCAGACTTCTCTTAATTATTTGATCATATCATCCTTGGTGGAGGTCTTTTTAGTAGGTGCAGATGTTTAAACAATGTCTGGGACATGTTTTCCTGAAAAGAGCTTAAAATGAAGGGTCAAGGCAGATTCTCTCTTGCACGCTACATCATTTCCACTTAGGATTCCAGGATGCTGATTAAGGATAATTCCACAGAGGAGGGAAGGAAAATCAATTGGCATCTTAATGGCACAAGTTCCTGCATGTTTAATGGTCTAATTAAAGATGTAAGTCCCATAATCAAAATGTTTCTGGTTTCCAATAGCATAAATGAGCTTTCCTAATCCAATGGAGATGGTTGAAGTGTGATTAGTGAGAACCCAATTTGAAGCTCCAATCCTATGTAAAATAACATATTTCACACTCAGTTTCCTGACAGGAAGTTTATTTTTCATGGGCCACTCACTTACTTGATTAGCAGTGATGGCTCTGCACACTAGATTATTTGTAACTTCCAGCTCACAGCAGACATCTTCAGACCTGACTAGAAATCTATTTATGATGGCAGGAGAAAATTATACACACTTTCCTCTAACAAGAACCTTTCTATACTCCTTACTTTTATGGTTAGCACAGTCAACAGGAATATTAACAATAAACTCCTTAACAAGAGTTTCATAGCAATTGGCAAACCTGGTAACTGTTTTCATCATTCCAACAGAAGATATCAGCTCCATGATTTCTTTACATTCCAAAGCACCAGCTCCCAGTTCTCTCTCCAGGGAAATCCTTATTTGATACACATACTTCCATTTTTCAGCATTCCTAATAGAATGGAGGGAGATGTTGTCAAGCGTGGCATCAGGAACCCTAACAGAAATCTTCTTTCTTGCAGACTTTTTGATAGGAGAGATGTCCTGGACATCTTGCTCGACATCATAGTCTGAGTCAACTTCTTCAACAACCACAACTTTCTTCTTACTCTTAGATCTTTTTACAGCATCCTCATCATCATCCGTGGAGCTAACATGTCTAGCTTTTCTTTTGCTAGAGGGAGGAATCACTTTACTTCCTGGCTTTGGGGGTCCATACATGATTCTCTTCTTGGTTATTTTGGAAGGGGTGTGACACTTGCATCCTTCACTTTCCTGGATTTTAGCCTTCTTGCAATACCAGGTACCACATTGGTAATGAGCTCATTGTCAGACAAATCTTCTGCATTGACTATATTCTCAGCATTGTGACCTTCTCCATCCTTGGAGGCAGAAACATCTTCCTTAGAAGGAGAGTTCTCTTTAACATCTTGTTCAAAATTTTCTTCTTCCACTTCCTTCAGAGCAGAGATAACAAGCTTCTCAAGTTTTCTTTCAGCAGTATCTTTCTTAAAGGTGGATGATTCAGCAACAACACTTTTAGGGTTACTTCCTTTGTCAGCAGGAGGAGGCATACGAGCAATGGGGGGTAGAAATCCCAGGAACAACAAACCCTTCATTTAACACTCTATCTACTAGCCTTCTGATGCTTCTATCAATATTAACAGTCTCTTCTTCTGTCCTATTATCAGTTGCAATGGAAGAGTTACCTCTATCATCTTTGGATTTCTTTGCAGGTGATGATCTGGGTTTCTTGACCTTTTTATCAAGAGGTGGGATGGTTGTTAGAGGAGTAGCATCGAGTACTCTGTCAAGGGAAAGATTTTCAGGGAGGTTGATAGATTTTGAGGAAGATGATGTATGATGTTGAGACATGTTTGAGAATTTTTGAACACGGAGATGAAGAATGGAAAGGGTTCTTTTTCTGTAAAGGAAAATGAAGAGTTTGTAAAAGTTGAGAGATGAATTTTCATAGTGTGTGAGAAACACTTTGAGGTAGTCTTGTAATGATTGATTTCTAAATTTTATTTGTTGGAAACACAAATAATATAATATCACTTTAATGGTGTTCCCACACGCTTTTATTTGCTACAAACCCTCATATAAATATATCCCTAATTTTTCTCTTAAATTCTCAAATTGTTTAGCATCCAAAGCCTTTATGAAGATATCATCCAATTTCAATTTAGTGGTTACATGTTCTAAGGAAACAATCTTTTTTTCAACAAGCTCTCTTATGAAGTGATGATGGATGTCAATATGTTTGGTCCTGCTGTGTTGAATGGGATTCTTTGATATGTTTATGGCACTTAAATTGTCCCAGAATAATGTCATGGCATCTTGTTTGACATTGTATTCTGTTAACATTTGTTTCATCCAAACCAGTTGAGAACAACTGCTTCCTGCAACAATATACTCAGCCTCAGCAGTGGATAGAGACACACAATTTTGCTTCTTGTTGAACCAAGATATGAAATTATTTCCCAGAAAGAAGCATCCTCTTGATGTACTTTTTCTATCATCAGCACTTCCTTCCCAATCAGCATCACAAAAACCAGTTAAGACACAATTTGATCCATGAGAGTATAGCATACCATAATCACTTGTCCCATTCACATATTTAATAATCCTCTTCACATGGTTGGCATGGCTAACTTTAGGATCAGCTTGATATCTTGTACACACCCCTACAGGAAAGGCAATGTCTGGTCTGCTAGCTGTGAGATATAGAAGACTTCCTATCATACTTCTGTAGAGACTTTATCTGCACTTACTCTTTTTCCATCTTTAGTCAACTTCAGATGTATGGGAGTAGGGGTTCTTTTGTGACTGGCATTTTCCATCCCAAACTTTTTCACTATATTCTTGTCATACTTCCTCCGAGATAAAAATACGGAATCTTCCATTTGTGTAACTTGCAGACCAAGAAAATAGGTTAATTCACCAACAAGACTCATTTCAAATTATGATTGCATTTGCTTGACAAAATGTTGAACTATCTCATTTGACATCCCACCAAACACAATATCATCAACATAAACCTGTGCAATCATGATCTTCCCTTCTTCTTCCTTGACAAAAAGAGTTTTGTCTATGCCACCTTTCCTGCATCCATTCTCAATAAGAAATTATGTCAATCTCTCATACCAAGCTCTTGGAGCTTGCTTTAATCCATACAGAGCTTTCTTCAGTTTGTAGACATGTTTAGGAAAACTTGGATCAACAAATCCCTTTGGTTGTTCCACATAAACTTCTTCATTCAGATAGCCATTTAAGAAGGCATTTTTTACATCCATTTGAAACAATTTAAATTTCAGTATGCATGCAACTCCCAAGAGTAGTCTGATTGATTCAAGTCTGGCAACAGGGGCAAAAGTTTCATCAAAGTCAACTCCTTCAATTTGAGTATACCCTTGTGCTGCTAACCTTGCCTTATTTCTAGTGACCAATCCCGTTTCATCAGATTTATTCTTGTACACCCATTTTGTGCCAATTATATTTGTCCCTTCAGGTCTTGGAACCAGATCCCAAATTTTATTTCTACTGAATTATTCTAGCTTTTCCTGCATATCATTAATTCATAACTCATCAGTTAGGGCCTCTTTAACATTCTTAGGCTCAACCTTTGACACAAAGCAAGAGTTTGATATCCCATCTCTTGATCTGGTAGTAATTCCTTTATTTAGATCTCTTGTGATAAGCTCCTTAGGATGATCTCTCTGGGTTCTAATTTAAGGTCCTTTATTGAGATAACTAGGCTCATGATATTCTTGAGGTGGATTAGAATCAACACTTCTGTCATTTTATTCTGTTGGAATATCAGACACAAATGTTTCAATATCTTCTGAGACATCTTCTTCAGCACTCCATCCTCTATCATCAATAATAACATTTATTGACTCCATCATAACTTTAGTTCTGGAGTTAAACACTCTGTAAGCTCTGTTATTTGTAAAGTAACCCAGGAATATTCCTTCATCACTCTTGGGATCCATCTTCCTCTTTTGTTCACGGTCAACTAAGATGTAGCATTTACTTCCAAAAACATGAAAGTATCTAACAATTGGTTTTCTTCCCTTCCATATTTCATACAAGGTGGCTGAAGTTCCCTTCCTTAGAGCGACTCTGTTATGGATATAGCATGCAGTATTCATAGCTTCATTCCAAAAATGGTAGGGTAACTTCTTAGCATGAATCATGGCTCTGGCAGATTCTTGGAGAGTTTTATTCTTGCGTTCCATAATCCCATTTTGTTGAGGAGTAATGGGAGAAAATAAGTCATGGTTGATTCCTTCAGAGGAGCAAAAGTCAGCAAATTTATTATTCTCAAATTCCTTTCCATGATTACTTCTGATTATTATGACATGACTTTCCTCTTTCCTTTGAAGTTTTCGAAATAGATCTTTAAACACTTCAAAAGTTTATGATTTTTATCTAATAAAGCTTATCCGTGTGTATCTAGAAAAATCATCTACAACAACATAGGCATACTTCTTACCACCAAGACTTTCAACCTGCATAGGTCCCATCAAGTCCATGTGAAGAAGTCCCAAAACTTTTGATGTAGTGAGATGTTGGATCTTTTGATGTGACATCTTAGTTTGTTTTCCAATCTGGCAGTCACCACATATTCTACCTTCTTCTTTCTTGAGCTTAGGAATCCCTCTCACTACTTATTTCAGATATAATTCTTTTCATACCTTTCAGATGCAAGTGCCCCAATTTTTGATGCCATAGTTTAACTTCATTATCTTTGGCTAAAAACACATGTTGAGGAGAGGTTCAACTCTTTAGGAACCCATAGATAACAATTGTCTTTAGATCTGATTCCTTTCATAATAGCTTCATTCTTTTCATTGCATACAAGATATTCATTCTTGGTGGAGTTAACTTTGAATCCTTGATCACACAATTGGCTTATACTTATCAGGTTAGTTGTTAACCCTTTAACAAGTAACACATCGTCAAGCTTTGGGACTCCTGAACAATCAATTTTACCAACACCATTGATTTCACCTTTTGCTCCATCACCAAAAGTCACATAACTAGTGGAATGAGATTTTATATCCACCAAAAGATTCTTGGCATCTGTCATGTGTCTAGAACAACCACTATCAAAGTACCAGTCATCTTTGGTTGATACTCTTAGGGAGGTGTGAGCTATGAAACTAGCAACATTAGACTTGGGAATCCACTGTTTCTTCTTTTTTCTATTTTGTGGCATCTTATCAGTTTTGGGAGGAAGAGTAGTCTTAGGATACCCATACAATTTGAAACAAAAGGGCCTTATATGACCAAGCCTTCCACAGTGATAACATCTCCAGGGCTGGGAATTCTCCTTGGTGTGATTTGAAATTCTGGCAGCAGATACTCAATGTCACAGTGAATGTTATGACACCGTATCTGACACACTTTAAGACAGTAATTTTAAAAGCAGTAAAGAACACAATCAATTGTTTACCCAGTTCAGTGTGTAACAAAACCTACTTTGGGGGCTACCAAGCCAGGGAGGAAATGCACTATAAGAGATATTAATTTAGGAATAAACCAACCAGTTTATCTCCTTCACTTAAGACCTACCCAATGCAACTTCAATCTAAGATCAACTTAAACCTGAGTTCCTGCTCACTCCCCCTCAATCACAGCAGTGATACTAAACTATTGATTAATGAAATTATGAAGATACTCTTCAGTACACACACTTGATTTTGCTTCACAGCTTTAATCAAGTGACAAACACTCTTGCTTCAAAGCTTTGAGTGATACACAACCCTAACTTGACTTTGCTTCAAAGCTTTAATCAAGTGATACAAACACTCGTGCTTCAAAGCTTTGAGTGATACACAACCCTTACAATCAAATCCTACTCCAAGTCACTTATCACAATGATAATTGCTTGGATCACAGTAGTTACAACTATACAATCCCTTATTGATCTTCTGTCAAAAAGTGTGCTTCACCAACAGTCTTCATGAGGAATATATAGGCAGCTATTCTTCAGTTAGGGCTTCCACGAAAATAGCTAGGGTTAATTATGGTTAACCTCAAGACTTGGTCATAGGTCTTTAACAACCAGATTGGGGTTAAGCATAGTTAACCTAATGTCCACGTGAGAATCTGATCTGGACTATATAAACCAGATTCCTGAAAATTCTCAGGAATAACAAATCTGCACAAATGTTAGATCAGTACAGGATGTCTTAACATTGGTTATGACAACAAGAATCCTGTTTACTGATTTTGGTAGAATGCAATAAATATGATCATTGCTTAATGATCAACTAAACACTCATATTGAGTAGCTCCTGTATGACATTCTTTTTCTGCAAAATGTACCTTGTATCCCAGAATGTTATGACATCAGTCATGACATTCACACAACTGATTTTACCAAAAAAAATGCCAACAACCAAACACTTACAAACTCCCCATTTGGTAAATTTTTGGCTAAAACCCCTAAACAATCAGAGATTAGAAAGCAGCAGAATTTTTAATAACATCTAACAAGTCTAATTCTACCAAAATTATCACAAAATCTTCTCCCCCTCTTTAGCCATAAATAGGCCAAAGATACTTGTACTTTTAAGTTATACAGTCATCCAAAAGGAATAATAAAAACACAGAGAGAAAAAATCAAAAGTCATTTGCAGCAACAGGTACCAGCAGCAAACTTGTCAACTACACTGATCTTCAAGCACTGTCATCTTCAGAGGAGGCACTATCTTCAGCATTATGCTGGTCTTCACCAGCATCCTCTTCCCTTCTTTGTCCTTCATTCTCCTCCTGTTCTAGTCTAGCAATCAGGTCCTCAAGAGTCCTTTTCCTTGTATCAAGCTCTTTGCAGGTTTCCTTCAGCACAGCTATAACATCAGTTTTCTTGGAATGAGATTTGACAGTTGATGTCTCAGCAGATTTCATGACAATGTCAGGAACATGTGTTCCCTAAAATATCTTATAGTGTAAACCAAGAGAAGGGGCTCTTTTGCATACAGTATCTTTTTCAACTAGAATTTCAGGATACTGAGCAATGACTATACCACACAGGAGAGAGGGAAAGGCAATAGGGCCTTTAATAGCACAGCTTCCAGCATGTTTCAATGTTTGATCAAAGATATACTTGCCATAGTCAAAGTTTGTCCTGGTTCCAATAGCATAAATAAATCTTCCCAAGCCTGTGGAGATGGTTGATTTATGGTTGGTGGGAACCCAGTTAGTTGCACCAATTTTGTGCAGAATGGCAAATTTCATGCTCAACTTGCTTGCATTCATCTTCCCTTTTAAGGGCCAGCTCTTGACTTGATTTGCAGTGATGGTTTGACACACTTGGTTGTCAGTAACCTCAAGCTCAGGGAAAGCATCATCAAGTCTTCCTAGGAATTTGTTTATTTCAGAGGGAGAGAAATTTACCTTCCTTCCTCTTACATACACACACTTAAAATCAGCTGACTTTCCATCAGCACACCAATCAGATAAATTTACTATGAATTCTTTGACAAGAATTTCATAGCAGTTGGTAAACTTTACCACAGTATTTATTAGACCAGCAGTCTTGATTAGATCCATGATCTCCTTACATTCCATGGCACTATTGTTCAGCTCTCTTTCCAAGGCGATCCTTTTCAAAAATACATACTTCCACCTGTTTGCATTCTCTGGATGGTGAAAGGAGATGTTGTCAATGGCAACTTTAGGGACTTTAGACATTTTGCTCAAAGAGAGTTTCTTTCTGAGAGGAATGTCTGGAACATTACTCTCAACATCAAACTCAAATTTTGATTCCTCATCAGATTCAGAGGGTTCAGGCTCCTTCCTTTTCTTGGCTATTGGTTGTCTCAAAGGTTTTGAGAGACAACCAACAGGTACTCTAGTTTTCACCTTCCCTTTCTCTTTTGACAATCCAGCCTTCACAGCTTCTACTCCAGTCTTGTTCTCAGACCTGGTTTTCTTATGAACAACTTCAGTAGCTTTCTCTTTGGAGAGGCTTTTGGCAGCATCCTGCTTTCCTTTTCTGTTCATCATCCTTCTAGCTATGCTAGGGTTGATATTGGCAATTAAGTCATTGTCAGAGTATTCTTCATCAACATCAATAGCCGGGGGTTCAACATCCTTCTCAGTAGGGTTCTGGTGATCATCACGATTTTCAGGAGATTTCCTAATGTTGTCATCAGGTGTCTCAACATTCTGAGTGACATCTGGATTCATTTCAACATTTGGACTAGCAGATTCTTGGTTCAAAGGTACAGAAATGCCAGGTACAGAGTGATTCTCATTTAGAATCCTAGTGACTAGTCTAGCTATAGCTTGATGAACATAAACAGAACCTTCCCTATTTGCTATTTCTGGAGGAACAGAAGATGATGGTTGAGAGGATTTACCAGATGGAGAGGCTTGTGATCTTCTTGCATGTCTGGTTCGCAACTTCTTGACCTTAGTGGGATCAACTGCCAGTTCACGAAGAGGAGTTATCTCCAGAACATCAGAATCCATGCAGTTTGTGATTGCCCTAGGTTCGCGATCAGAGGATGCGGAAGAAGCAGTCGCCTTTGAAGAGGATGATGACATGGATAGTTGATACATTTTGAGTGACTTAGAAAACAGGTAACAGTGATAGTGAAATCTTCGTTTGAGAGATTGGAGATTGTTGCAGAAACGCGAGAGGAGGGAGATATATGAATTTCTATTCAACTTCTTAAAATTTTGGAAAGAAATAGAGAAACAGATGATTAGCCCAATCAGAGTAGACTTAACTAAAATATATCTCTCATCCCTTGTTTTAAGCAAAATTAATTGCTACATTTCTTCATGTTGGAAAATACCCAGCTTGCCCCTAAAATTTTCAAATTGACTAGCATCAAGTGCCTTGGTAAAAATGTCAGCCAGTTGTAGTTCAGTGGCAACATGTTCCAGTTTAATCGCCTTTTCCTCCACAAGATCTCTGATGAAGTGATGTCTAATGTTAATATGCTTGGTCCTGCTATGCTGAATAGGATTCTTGGAAATGTTGATAGTACTCAGATTGTCATAGTACAATGTCATAACATCTTGTGTGACATTATACTCAGTAAGCATCTGTTTCAGCCAGATAATTTGAGAACAGCTACTACCAGCTGCTATGTATTCAGCTTCAGCAGTAGATAGAGACACACGGTTATGTTTCTTGCTGAACCAAGAGATAAGATTATTATCCAAGAAGAAACATCCTCCAGAGGTGCTCTTTCTATCATCAGCACTTCCAGCCAAATCAGCATCACAGTAACCAGTCAGAGTTGGTTCACATCCATGAGAGTACAACAAGCCATATTTGTAAGTTCCACTCACATACTTCAGAATTCTTTTCACTTGGTTGATATGACTTACTTTGTGTTCATCCTGGTATCTTGCACATACTCCAACTGCAAAAGCAATGTCAGGTCTGCTGGCTGTTAAGTATAACAGACTTCCTATCATGCTTCTGTACAAGCTTTGGTCCACCTTAACCCCACTTGAATCTTTGGACAGCTTTAAATGAGTAGGTGCAGGAGTCCTTTTGTGACTGGCATTCTCCATCCCAAACTTCTTGACAATGTTCTTTGCATACTTGCTTTGAGACAGAAAAATTGAGTCTTACATCTGTGTGACTTGCAGTCCAAGAAAGTAGGTCAATTCTCCCATGAGGCTCATTTCAAATTCAGCTTGCATCTGGTTAGCAAAATGTTTAACCATTTTATCTGACATTCCCCCAAACACTATGTCATCAACATAGATTTGAGCTACCATTATCTTTCCTCCTTCATTTTTGACAAAAAGAGTTTTATCCAAGCCTCTTTTCCTGTATCCTTTGTCAGAGAGGAATTTTGTCAACCTGTCATACCATGCTCTAGGAGCTTGTTTCAGGCCATATAAAGCTTTCCTCAATTTGTAGACATGATCAGGGAAGTTTGGATTCACAAATCCTTTAGGTTGTTCCACATAAACTTCCTCATTTAAGTACCCATTAAGGAAGGCACTCTTTACATCCATCTGAAATAACTTGAACTTAAGGAGACAAGCAATTCCCAATAGGAGTCTGATTGATTCCAGTCTGGCTACAGGAGCAAAGGTCTCATCAAAATCAACCCCTTCAACTTGAGTGTATCCTTGAGCAACAAGTCTTGCCTTATTCCTGGTGACAACTCCTTCAACATCTGATTTGTTCTTGTAGATCCATTTTGTGCCAATGATGTTTGTTCCTCCTGGTCTAGGAACTAACTCCCATACTTCATGTTGCTTGAATTGGTTCAATTCATCTTGCATTGCTCCAATCCAGTATTCATCAGTTAAAGCCTCCTTAACATTTCTTGGTTCAATCTTAGATACAAAGCAAGAGTTTGTGATGATTTCTCTAGATCTTGTAATGACTCCACTGTTAGGATCTCCTATGATGAGTTCCTTAGGATGATCTTTCTGAATTCTGATGGAAGGGTCTTTGTTAGCTTCCTTTGATTCAGATTCTGATGAAGTAGTTTTAGGAACGTCATCCTTTTGAGTTGAGGTCTCAAAGAATGTCTCAACATCATATGGGACATTTGTTTCCTCGTGGTAATCATTAACTATGACATTTATAGATTCCATCATAACTTTGGTCTTGGAATTGAATACCCTATAAGCTCTGTTGTTGGTAGAGTATCCTAGGAATATTCCTTCATCACTTTTAGGGTCCATCTTTCTCCTTTGTTCACGATCTGTTAGAATATAGCATTTTCTTCCAAATACATGTAAGTACTTCACTGTAGGCTTTCTTCCTTTCCAAAGTTCATAAATGGTGGATGATGTTCCCTTTCTCAAGGTGACCCTGTTATGGACATAACAGGCTATATTCATAGCTTCAGCCCAAAAATGAATAGGAAGTCTTTTGGCATGTATCATTGCTCTGGCAGATTCCTGTATAGTCCTGTTTTTCCTTTCCACAACTCCATTTTGTTGAGGAGTTATGGGTGAAGAGAATTCATGATTAATTCCTTCTGAGGAGTAGAACTCATCAAACTTACTGTTTTCAAATTCCTTGCCATGATCACTTCTGATTCTGACAATGCATCCTTCTTTTTCTCTTTGAATTCTTTTGCACAGTTCCTTAAATACTTCAAATACATCAGACTTTTCCCTAATGAAGTTAATCCAGGTAAATCTGGAAAAATCATCCACAATAACATAGGCATATCTTTTTCCACCAAGACTTTCCACCTGCATTGGTCCCATCAGATCCATACGTAGAAGTTCTAGAACCTTAAAGGTGGTCAGATGTCTTGTCTTTGGATGTGACATTCTAGTCTGCTTTCCAACCTGACATTCACCACAGACTCTCCCTTCATCAATTTGCAGCCTTGGAATCCCTCTGACTGCCTCCATGGATATAATCCTTTTCATTCCTCTTAGATGTAAGTGACCAAGTTTTTGGTGCCACAGTTTCACTTCTTTTTCTTCTTTGGCAATAGAGCACACAGAAGAATAATTAGTGTTCTCAGACTCCCATAAGTAGCAGTTGTCTTTAGATCTGACTCCTCTCATTACAACTTCTTGTTTTTCATTAGTTACAAGATATTCAGACTTGGTGAAGTTGACCTTGAATCCTAGATCACATGATTGACTGATACTTATGAGATTAGCAGTCAAGCCTTTTACCAGCAATACTTCATTTAGGTTTGGAACTCCAGGGCAGTCCAAGTTTCCAACTCCTTTGATTTCTCCTCTAGCACCATCTCCAAAAGTCACATAACTAGTAGTGTGAGGTTTAACATTATTGAGAAGATTCTTGATTCCAGTCATGTGTTTAGAGCATCCACTGTCAAAGTACCAGTCTTCCTTTGCAGAGACTCTAAGGGAGGTGTGAGCTATCAGGGCAGCAGCCTTTTTCTTCCACTGTTGAGTATATGGTGCCTTGTTAGACTTAGGTTTGACAACTGGGGTCTGATTAGGATATCCATATAATCAGAAGCAGAATGGCTTTATGTGACCAAACCTCCCACAATGATGACATCTCCATCTTTGATACTTTTTCTTCATATTTCTCTGTTCTCGATGTTGAGTGCTATGTTGTGACATCTGCTTTGACATTTGTTTATAAGGCCTGATTTTCTTCTTATCTACAATAGATTTCTTTGCTGCCACAAATCCTAGACCAGACTTGTTTCCCACATTTTGTCCAACCTGAAGGATTTCTTCTAATTTGTCAGTTCCATTTGTCAATATCTTGACAGATTTGGTCATTTGGTCAAGTTTTGAGTTTAGCATTTAAACTTCACTTTCGAGATGACTTATAGTATCAGTGCCTGCCTTCTTCTCAGCCTCCAACTTTACTATGAGTTTTTTTTGTCTCTCATTTTGCTGACAGACTTCAGCACTTCTGATACATAACTTCTTGTAGGAGTCAACCAGTTCTTCAAATGTTACTTCCTCATCACTAGAGTCACTATCAGAGTTACAAATACCAGTTAGTGTAGTAACTAGTTTGGCAGATTCTTCTTCAGAATTACTTTCTGAGTCACAATCAGACCAAGTAACAAACATTCCTTTCTTTTGTTTCTTAAGAAAGGTAGGACATTCAGCTCGAATGTGCCCATATCCTTCACATCCATGGCATTGGATTCCTTTGCTTTGATTTCCCTTCTCTTCAGACTTTGGTCTTCTGCTGGAGTCATAAGATCTGTTAATGTCAGAGGGGATGTTCTTGACATTTGACATTGACTTTGGGTCCATTCTCTTGATGAGTTTGTTGAACTGCCTTCCAAGCATGGCTATAGCTTCTGAAATATTTTCTTCTTCATCCTCCTTGTTTTCATCTTCAGTATTAGATATAAGTGCTATGCTCTTGTTTTTCTTGTCGACATTATCACTGATCCCCATCTCAAAGGTCTGAAGTGACCCAATGAGTTCATCAACCTTCAAGTTGCAGATATCCTGAGCTTCCTCTATAGCAGTCACCTTCATTGCAAATCTTTTAGGCAAGGATCTGAGAATCTTTCTCACCAGTTTTTCTTCTGACATCTTTTCTCCCAATTCTCCTGAGGTGTTGGCAATTTCCAAGATGTTCATGTGAAACTCATGAATGGTCTCATCTTCCATCATCCTTAGGTTCTCAAATTTGGTAGTCAGCATCTGAAGCCTTGACATATTTACTTTGGATGTGCCCTCATGGGTAGTTTTGAGAGTGTCCCAAACATCCTTGGCCAGTTCACATTGATGTACTAGTCTAAATATGTTTCTATCAATTCCATTGAACAAGGAATTTAATGCTTTGGAGTTACCCAGAGCTAACTCATCTTCTTCTTTGCTCCATTCTTCCTCAGGTTTCAGACTGGTTGTCCCATATTTCCCAGTTATGGTGGGATGGTTCCATCCTTTGTCAGCAGCTCTCCAAGCCTTTTTGTCCAGTGATTTTAAGAAAGCAATCATACGAGGTTTCCAATAGTTATAATTTGATCCATCCAGAATGGGTGGTATGTTCCCAAATCCTCCTTCTTTGTCCATAACGCCAGCAAATAATATCCCTAGATCTCACCCAGTAAGACAGGCAGGATGCCTGCTCTGATGCCAATTGAAATTCTGGCAGCAGATACTCAATGTCACGGTGAATGTTATGACATTGTATCTGACACACTTCAAGACAGTAATTTTAAAAGTAGTAAAGAACACAATCAATTGTTTACCCAGTTCAGTGTGTAACAACACCTACTCTGGGGGCTACCAAACCAGGGAGGAAATGCACTATAAGAGATATTAATTTAGGAATAAACCAACCAGTTTATCTCCTTCACTTAAGACCTACCCAATGCAACTTCAATCTAAGATCAACTTAAACCTGAGTTCCTGCTCACTCCCCCTCAATCACAGCAGTGATACTAAACTATTGATTAATGAAATTATGAAGATACTCTTCATTACACACACTTGATTTTGCTTCACAGCTTTAATCAAGTGACAAACACTCTTGCTTCAAAGCTTTGAGTGATACACAACCCTAACTTGACTTTGCTTCAAAGCTTTAATCAAGTGACACAAACACTCGTGCTTCAAAGCTTTGAGTGATAAACAACCCTTACAATCAAATCCTACTCCAAGTCACTTATCACAATGATAATTTCTTGGATCACAGTAGTTATAACTATACAATCCCTTATTGATCTTCTGTCAAAAAGTGTGCTTCACCAACAGTCTTCATGAGGAATATATAGGCAGCTATTCTTCAGTTAGGGCTTCCACGAAAATATCTAGGGTTAATTAGGGTTAACCTCAAGACTTGGTCATAGGTCTTTAACAACCAGATTAGGGTTAAGCATAGTTAACCTAATGTCCACGTGAGAATCTGATCTAGACTGTATAAACCAGATTCCTGAAAATTCTCAGGAATAACAAATATGCACAAATGTTAGATCAGTACAGGATGTCTTAACATTGGTTATGACAACAAGAATCTTGTTTACTGATTTTGGTAGAATGCAATAAATATGATCATTGCTTAATGATCAGCTAAACACTCATATTGAGTAGCTCCTGTATGACATTCTTTTTCTGCAGAATGTACCTTGTATCCCAGAATGTTATGACATCAGTCATGACATTCACACAACTGGTTTTACCAAAAAAAATGCCAACAACCAAACACTCACATGATTAAACTTTTTATTTCTGTGATGTTTGCCATGATGTCCTTTCTTACCATGATGTTTTCCCAGATGTTGAGACATTTGATTCGACATCTTTAGTTTAGACTTGACATGAGTGGAAACTGATGAAAGCTCTTCTGAGTTAGGTTCCTTTTCTCATTGAAACCTAGACCGCTCTTGTCTCTTGTCACTCTTCCTATTTAGAGAATTTCATCTAATGTGTCAGACCCATTGTTCAGCATCTTGAGAGATTTGACCATTCTATCAAAATTTGAATTCAAAGAAGAAACTTCACTTTCCATATCACAACTAGTTTTAAGATGCTCTTCCCTTTCCTCCTTCATCTGAGTTATGAGGGATTTCTGTTTCTCCCCTTCAAGACAAACTTCTGCACTTCTGAGACATAATTATTTGTATGAAGCATCTAATTCATCAAAGGTTAGTTCCCTATCACTCGACTCTTCGTCTGATACATATTTTCCTGTTAATGCTTTAACATGCTTGGCAGATTCTTAAAGATCACTCTCTGATTCCTCTTCATACTAAGTAACAAATAGATTCTTTTTTTGTTTCTTAAGATATTTAGGACATTCATATCTAATGTGACCAAAGCCTTCACATTAATGACATTGTACTCCCTTCCCTTGAGTGGATGTTTCTTCAGCCCTTTTTCTTCCAAACTTATTTGACTTATGGATGTCAGATGATATGTTTTTGACATTTGATCTTTGGTTCTATCCATTCTTTTTATCACTTTGCTAAACTGTCTTCCAAGCATAGTTAAGGCATTTGATATTCCTCCATCTGTATCTAAATCACAGTCTTCCTCTTCATCTTCAGTATTTGATATAAAGGCTATACTTTTGTTCTTCTTTTCAGATCTTTCATTGATGCTTAATTCAAATGTCAAGAGGGATCCAACAAGTTCATCCACTTTCATTTTGTCAATGTCTTGAGCTTCTTCTATAGCTGTCACTTTCAAATCAAATCTCTTGGGAAGATACCTAAGCATCTTTCTCACCAATTTATCTTCAGGTATTTTCTCTCCTAAAGAATTGGAGGCATTAGCAATTTCAAGAATGTTCATATGGAAGTCATTTATACTTTCATCATACTTCTTTCATAAATTCTCAAATTTTGTGGTGAGCAACTGATGTCTTGACATCTTAACTTTGTATGTTTCTTCATGAGTAGATTGAAGAATTCCCCATGCATCCTTAGCTACTTCACATGTATTCACTAATATGGAAATGTTCTTGTCAATTCCATTGAATATAGCATTCAAGACTTTAGAATTTCCAAGAGCAATTTCATCTTCTTCTTTAGACCAATCTTCCTCTGGTTTTAACTCAGAAGTAGGTTCTCAATTTTCTCCCAATTTGACAGGGTGTTTCCATCCTTTTAAAACAGCTTTCTAAGCCCTGTTGTCCAAAGACTCTAAAAAGGCAACCATACGTGGTTTCCAATAGTCGTAATTACTTCCATCCGGAATGGGTGGTCTGTTGACAAATCCTCATTCCTTATCCATAGTACCAGAAAGTATCTTCCCTGGATCTCACCTAGATAAAGATCAAGATGCCTGCTCTAGTACCAATTGAAATTCTGGTATCAGATATGTGATGTCGAATGATATGTCACGACACAAATATCTGCTTACAAGTAAAGAGCAGTAAAATCAAAATCAGTAAAAACACAAGAGATTGTTCACCCAGTTCAGTGTACAACAACACCTACTCTGGGGGCTACCAAGCTAGGGACAAGTCCACTAAATAGTATCAATTCATATACCCTTAGTAATAACCAGTTTACGATCTAATCACTTAATCACTACCCATGCTATACTTCCACCTAAGACTCACCTAGGTATTAGACCCTCATCAAATCCCTTCAATCACTTGCAGTGAAGAAACAACATAATTAATAAGTTTAAAAACTTCAAGCATTCAATGCTTAAAAGCTTATGAATGATACACAATTGACAACCCAAATAACAACACAAGTACTCAATCAATACTAGAGTGTTTGACAATTAAAACACTTAGACTTTTTAAAACAGAAAGAAAGTATTCTTCTTCAAAATTTGCAGTGGTTTGAATAAGGAAGCAAGTCCTTATATAAGCGCAGCTGTGGGCTTGGGCTGAAAAACAAATATTTAATTCTTTTGAATATTTCCTTAAAAACAGGTCAAGATAAAATCCATGCATTTTGAAAAATACTCCTCCATATTTTTGGCTGCCTGTGAGCCACAAATCTGGAATTATGGAGCGCTGGAAATCAGGAAACAGAAAAACATAAACTGATGTTGGTTGAGTCAGCTTAGGAGGCAGATGTCAAGACATCTGCTTTGACATCATTCAAAACAGTTTGCCACAAATGTCAAGACATTTAGCAAAACATTAACAACACATTATTTTACCAAAATTTTTGCCAACAAACACTTACAAATAATGCAAAAATGGGAATGAAAAATCTAAAGGAAATTCTATTCCTAATGTTATCATACAATGGTGGTCCTAAAATTAGGATTGAAAAGGAATTCTACCTAATGTTTTCATGTTTGGATTAAAACCTAATGTCTACCTTGATTCAGAGATGAACCAAGTTAACCTAAGGGAGCATACAAAGACATAAGAAAGAATACAAACAACAGAACAAGATGGCTTGAAAGCCTACCAAACACCACCTAAGTGTATCACGTGACAAGCAAGCAATGATCAAAAAATCCTAAGCCCTAATATATACTTCAAGTCATTAATCAAGTAGCATGAATGCGTCATGCACAAAACGCTAATGTTCCCCTAAGGTTCATGCATAAGTGATTCTACTTTAAGGCATTACAAACCAAGTCAAAAGTAATCAACAATTTCACTAGCACTAAAGGCTTATAGTGTAAAGATAACACCAATGCGTAACATAAAAAGATGATATGGCTTAGGCAAGATATAAGCATAACCAAGGAAGAAAGTACACATTATAAAGCTCACATAAAAATCTCCTAAAGATGGAGAAATAATTGCAAAGTAATCATGCAAGTAAAGGCTAAGGAAACTATACAAAGATCAAACTAGTTGCTAGAAATTATACAACTAAATGTTATAGACTTAAGGCTCACTTATGGGGAAAAAAGCTATATTAAATCAAGAATAAAGTTAGAAGACATGCTTTAAATTTTCAAAGAAAAACATGGTGTCACATATAAACCATACCCAAACAACGAATCAATCCAAGTAATGAAGGAGAAACATCTTTTTAAACATTACAAAGTAATCAAAACATGGGAAGCAAGTAAGTTTCATGTTAAACAAAGTATAGAAACTTAAAAGTAAGAATCTAACCCATAATCATTGATCTCAAACAAAACTTGCAAGAAATATCATTAATAAAGCAAACTATGTGCCAAAATTAGGTCAAAACATTCAATTGACAACTTAGGGGTCAAGCATCATGATACACTAAGAATATGACTCAATTATGGACTCAACATCAAGATAAAATATATCTAAACATGTTAACATGTTAATCAAGAAGTAAATTAAGCATTAAACTAAGTATTAGGCATCATACACAAAAGATCAACTCCTAACTAGGTAAACAAGTAGACCATTTTCATCTTTGTATAACACAAAGGAAAAAATCAAACAAAGTTCTAAAGAGACCACAAAAATCATGGAATTAACACAAAAGATATATTATTATGTACACTATCATGTCACAAAAAATCCCTAAACTATTGCACAAGTGCAAGCTTAAAAATCAAACAACTACACAAACATGTGTCCCCTAGGTAAGCACGAATCGAGGCTCCTAAAATAATTGGAAAATAATTCAAATCTCAACCTAAAAAATACCAAATTAACACATAAACCATAGAGAAACAGGACTCTGATCATGGGAAAAAGATTGGTTCAAAATAGTGATCAACAATCATCAAACACAAGCCTTGATCAAAAGATAGCCAAATAGAATACCTTCACAAAAAAGATTTAAAAGAAAATAAAAATCAAATTGTAAAAATATATAAAATCATCTAAAAATCCTTAAGACATGAAAGAATCAGGAAAACATTTTTATAGATTTTATTTGCCAAGAAGAGATCCAAAATTGCATCAATATTTGCAAGAGAACACATAAGCATTACTTCTAAGCACATCAACCAAAAGAATTTAAAAGAAAAATTAAAATCAATTATAAAAAACCTACAAAAATCAATATAAAATTCTAGAGACGCTAATGAATCAAGAACATATTTTTCCATATTTTTTATAAGTACAAAAAATCAGAATCACAAGCAAAATTGAATATGCATCAAAGTTATGAAACAAAGAGCCAGGGGTGTATCACTTAATTTCATAATGAACTAACATCAGTTGAAAATGCCAGCGTTGGGCTTAAATTAGGGGGTAGGGATAACAGTTACGCTAGGCCCATTGTCTATTCATATTTTATTTCAATTATTATTTTTTTATATTTAGGTGTGACAATAATATTCATGTGACATTTATCAATTAGGCAACCTTCATTAAGTCACTACGTGACAAAAACAATCTAGGACCAATCATTACTTGCCACCTATTTATTCTATTTCTCAAAACAAATATTGATAGATGGTGTTGTCACTTGATTCAATGGGTGATGGAATATGATAGGAGTGATGTACCAACTTAGCCGATGAATATTTGGATAAAGCATCTTTTATTTTGAGCTATTATGCACCATGATGCATGCATATAAGAGCTTGCATGGGCAAATGAGGAAAAGTTTTTCATCATCCATATAATGCTTCATTCCATAGCCTTTTGACTTGATCATGCATATTAAAATTCATTACAAGACACTTCTAGCTAACTTACTCGTGTTTGGCCTGTGATCGAATGCCTCACTTTGAGTAATTGTAACATGAACTATAGACCTCCAATGAATGTGCCTATGAGCTAATTAAATGAAAGCCTGAGAACTAATCTATAACTTTCATGTTGAAAAGAAAGTGATAAAACCCTTTAGCACCCTTTAATCCATTCTTGAAATCGCGTGCTCCTGTCTGTCTCGTCACTTAGCCAAATTTTGAGTTGAAATTCAAATTGATTGGTTACAAATCTTCAACTTTGATTAATCGTAATTTGCAATTCAATGGAACAAAGGAGATGTAATTCAGATTAATGGAAAGTCAAAAGAACATATAACAACTCTCATGTTGAAATATATTTGAGATAGAGACTCATTCACCATGTAAGATGTCCATGAAGTTACAACATTCACATCTGATCACCCTTTCAAATTTACACTAAGTATTGGAAAATTCAAAGTTGAATACCATGAACTTCCAAACTCTATAACTCAAGATATAGGCACTTTTTGGAGATAGGTCCTCAAGGAAACAAAATGAAGTATGAATTCTCCTATTTCATTAGAGAAAAGATTTGCAACTTTCTGACCATAGATGGATGAGATAGAGAGATGACAATATGACATCATAAGCACAAAAATCCTTAAGACTTAGAAACAATTTATAAGTCTAAGATAACTTCAAATGCAATAAACTTTAATTTTGACCATCCTCTTTGACTTTTCTCTACAAATGACCATGTTTTCTCATATTTTGACCTTTGACAAAGATCTTTGACTAAAAATTTCATTTGGTCTAACTTTGACTTCTTGTTGACTTTTGCTCACATATAATCAAATTTTCTCCTGTTCCATCAACCTTGATAATCTTATGAGACATGAAGATCCTTGGACACCACATGGATATTTTGCAACACACGGGAGATCATGATATCATCTTAAGCTTGAAGAATCAGTTAAATCATACCATTGGTTAAAAACCTAATTTGCATCACAAAAGATATGAGATGTTGACCAGAGCTCAAAACCCTAATTCAACTGAGATAGCTTAAGAAACTCTTGAGTCTATAAGTCTTATGCATATGAAGGATACTTATAATGATAAGATTTCAGATATCCAACCTTTGTAGGTTAAATTTCTTCTCTTGAGTGGTATACACTCTCACAACTAAAACTCTTGATCCCACACCATTGAATTAATTCAATGCAAATGATGGATATGATGCTGAAGTATAAACTAGTTTTATTTATAAATAAGAGGGAAAATTATGGGGTGCAACAATATTTTATAGCCATCCATTGTCATGGTACTCAAATTTTAGTTTTGTTTCTTCCTTTAGACATATTTGCATTAAATACAATTTGGGATCTAGGTACACATACTCTTATGGGTCCTTTTGTATTAGTTCTAATATGATTTTTCTTGTTTTATACTTCTGACTGATAGTAAGGCCTAGGCTCAATCCAAAATTTTTGCTTATAAACATTTTGTCTTTGATGAGTTTTGACCTTAGTTTTTGAACCCTTCATAATCTTTGGTCCATAGGTCCTTGGTTCTGGTTTCTTCAAAACCTTTAACTTGGAAGTCATTGGTTATGGATTCTTCAAAACTTTTGACTTTTGAATCTTGGGTTCTAGTCTGATCTGAACCTTTAATTGTTGAATCTTAGGAACTAACTTCTCCATAACCTTTAACTTTGAAGTCTCTAGTGCTAATTTGATTATATCTTTTGACTCAGTTATCTTGGGTTTTAACTAGGTCAAATTCTTACCCTTATCAAAAGCAGACACAAAATAAGTTTTGAGCACTGCTTGGAGAAAAAAGATATAAAGGGTTTCGTTAGGAGCTGAACTTTGGAGCATTCTCAATTAAAACCTAGACCTTCTTATTTTATTTTAATTACTCCGTTGATCATGGAAAAAAGTTTGGTTCTTTCAAGACCTTTTGTGATAAAACTTTGAAGAGCCAACTCATGCTCATCTAATGTGTTATCATAAGCTTTATCTAAAAGAGTCATATGATATTTTAATTCTTCTTTCAAAATATTATGATCTCTCTTTAATATTTTCATGTGTCTTTCTTTATCTTTGTAATGACTCATGAGGTCTAGAATGAAAGTAATAAGATCAGAATGAGATAAGTTATAAAATACCTCATCTTTTTCTTCTGATTCTGAACCAAAGCAGGATTCAGATTCTGCATCAGATGATGTGAAAGCCATTAGCACAAGATTTTGTTCTCCTTCATCTTTGTCTGAACCGTCCTCATTATCATGTTAATCCCATGTTTCCATGAGACTCTTCTTGAATATGTTTCTGAAGTTGTTCTTCTAAAAGCTTCCTTTCTTTGATTTGTCCTTTTGCAGACAAGGACAATCAGCTCTGAAATGACGAGGCTTGTTGCAATTGTAGTATATCTTTTGGTAATCATCTTTGTCTCTGGAACTAGAGCCTCTTGAGCTAATGATTCTTCCAAAGAATATTTTGTTCCTCTTGGCCAGTTGTTGAAACCTTTTGATGATAAAGACTATTTCCTCATCATCTGAGTTATCATCAGAAACTCCTTCATCAAAAGCTTCTTATGATTTGCATACTCTTGAGGATCTGGGAGCTTTACCACCAGATTTCTCTACTGCAGATTTCAGAACTAGTGATGTTGATATCTTCACATGCTCATCTCCACTCAGTTCCATCTCGTGGATATAAAGGTTTCTTATCAGACTTTCAAGGCTTAGAGTATTCAGGTATTTAACCTCATTTATAACTGTAATTTGGATCTAAATTTCACAAGAAGACTCCTTAGAATCTTGTTGACATGATTCACGGACGTATAACTCTTGTTCAACACCTAAAGTCCCGATACAAGAACTTGAAACCTAGATAACACGGTTTCAATGTCTTTATCATCCTTCATTTAAAGAGTTCATACTAGTGAACCAGAAGGTTGGCCTTAGCCTTTTCACCTACTGGTTACCTTCATAGGTTTCACATAATGATTAAAAGACAGTCTTGGCAGTAGACTTATCTATGGTTTTTATGTACTCAGTGTGAGGTAAATCATCAACAAAAATACCTCTTACTTTGTGGTGTTTTCTGTACACTTTCTTTTGAGCTGGTGTGAGAATTTTTCTATCAGCAACCATCCCCATACCATTAACCTCAATATTAATATCATCCTTAAGGATGTTCCATAGCTCATCATCAAGCTCAATAATGTATGTGTACACTTTATTCTTCCACCATTCAAAGTGAGTGGAATCACCACTAAATGTAGGTGGTTTAGATGAATAGTGGTCCTTTTCATATGTACTATAATCATAAGGTATACCAGCACTACTAGAAGTACCAAAACCACTAGAACCAAGAGTGCAGACATCTAGTATATTTTTCTCAGGATCTTTTATATGCCATTGTTAAGTGTTAAGCACAAACCATGCTATGATGCCAACTGAAGATAAGAAAAATATATAAGAAGTGAGGGTTGAATTGTGTATCTGGTAAACTTTTTCTTCTTAGAATAGAAGCTTAGAAATCTTACCAAGTTCAGATTATGAGCATGAGCAAATAGTCACAGAAATATTTAAAGCACAAAAGCAATAATAAAAGCACAGACAAAAATTATCCTGGTTCCTCTATAATGAAAGTAATTCAGTCCCCTTGTCTCACAAGAGCTTTTCACTATAAGTAGAACCTGATTACAATTTGCTTAGTCACATCAGTCCAAGACTTCCTTGCTCAATCACACTTGAAAGTGACTCTTTTCCTAAAAAAACCAGTTCAGGACTTCCTTGCTCAATCAAAACATGAATGAGACTTCCTTTCCTAAACACACTAGTTCAGGACTTCCTTTCTCAATCAAAATTTGAACGAGACTTCCTTGCCTAAACACAACAGTTTAGGACTTTACAAATTCTAAACAAAATCTTTAGGTTTACAACAAGATGTACTTGATATACAATCAGAGGTACAACGAATACAACACAATCAAACACCTTGTTACTTGATATTTCTAAGATATACAAGGGTACAAAATCTCAAGACTATGTGCAATAGAAAAACTATGTACGAAAGCTTAGAGAGAAAAATAGTTCTTGTTCTTTGTTGTGATATCTTGTTGTATATTGGTGTATATATTTGAATCTTAAGCTCCTTATATAGAGGGAACAAAAGAGACGTTGGAGGATAACTTCCACAAGTGACTTTGCTGAAGAAGCAATTTCCCTGAGAGAGACGTTGGAGTTAGTACCATTAGGATGTTCAACTTCTGAATAAACTTTGTGTCCATCATGTCTTTTTCAAGTAAGGAAATCATAGGGATAATGGAGTAGACTAAATAAGTCGTGTCAAACAGTCTTGAGTCTTGTACTAGAATCCTTAGTTGACTTTCTCCATAATCTAGCTTTTGACAAGATGTAGCTACTTTACACAGAGTTCGGACCAAAGGTGTTGTACTATATTTCCAGCTCATCAGAAGCTGAGTTACCAGATGTTGAGGTTCTACATGACAATCAGATTCCGATCCATTAGAATCTGAGTCAAATGCTTCTTCTTCATAAGCTATTTAACTTGGTAAGAATCAAGTTAATTACACGCTTAATAACCATGTACGCTTAAACAAATATTAGTATACTCAATTAATCTTTAAGTACTTTGTTATCGTCAAAATTCAAATAGTAAGAACATATTTTGTTCCAACACAACTCCTTTCACCAAAAAAGGAAATGGATCACATGAACAATATTCCATATATTTTTACAATTGAATCTATCATGTATGTCATGTTATGTATTTGACTAGATGTCTCATATGCTTTAATCATAACAAACCGATACTAATCTGATCATGGTGTCGATCATTGGGTTATCTTTAAAATTATATTTAAGTACTTTAGAAGAGTTAATGATTCATTATTGATATATAAAGATTAAGGAGAAATTGTTGTAGTAAGTTACACCAGTGCAAGCTTTCATACCCACAAAGATGATTGTAGATTGCAATCTAATTATGTGTTTTGTTTAAATGATAGTGTCATGAGTTGTAAGATCTCAAAAGAAGTAGTTTAAACCAAATGATAGTATCATAAGTTATAAGATCTCAAAAGAAATAGTTTAAGTCAAGAAGTTCATTATCGAATTTAGTACAATTCCTAAAATTGTTAATCACATTGATTTGTATTGTAATAACTATGATGTAATTTTATAAGCTAAAGAGTTATATCTCACCAACAATCCAAACATATTACTTAAGCATTATCACCTCATTCGAGAAATAACTAAAAGAGAAAATGTGAAGTCATGCTTAATACCAACACTTATTATAGAATCACTCTTATGCTAAATATAGATTTAATATAAATAATTCACCTAAACAATCATATATTTTAATATATAATTAGAAAAATATTTGTTTGGGCATAATCTCAAATATTTTATATTTGGACACACATACAACATCCAACTAAAACTAGAACAAAAATAATCTCATCATATTATATATTATTATTTTATGTTTTGATTTTTTAATTAATTAATTAATTTATTTATTTATAAGAATGTGTCTAAATATAAAATATTTAGATTTATGTTCGAGCTAACCTTTCTCATTAAGTTATAATTATACAATAACAGTTGTTTTAGATATTTTCTATGATTTAATGAAGGCATAACATGAGAATACACATTTGAAATTCTCAAAAGAAATTGAAAGGATAAAAAAACATAAATTGAGACGAAGTTTATAAAAGTACTAAAATTACGACTTTTAAATAAAATTACATAAATGTATAATTATTTTTAAACTTATTTATTACTCTTAAATGCACTCACATTTTTCACGAATGCATTTCGGATTTGTAAATGGGAAACACATACTTCTTGGACAGTCACAACTATTCTTGCAGTAAGTAGGAAAATATTGTAAATAAGATTCAGAGCCAGTTGTTACAACAAGAAAAAGAGAAAGAAAGATAATAAAAACATAAAATAAACTTGAGATTTTAGACATATTTTTCTTCTTTTGAATGTAATAAATAGAAAATTATTTGATCAATTTATAAGAAAAAAATGCATGCTTATATTAACTTTAATTAAATAGTTTTAAGCATTTATAAATTGAAAGGAACCATTAATAAATTAGAATTAATGTTAAATGTCTCTAAAGAGCATTAGTGTGTCTTATTTAACTCTTGGATTTGCTCAATTGATCACTTATTTTACCTAATGATTCAATTATTGTTGATCATCAAAATTGAGTGTTCTTTTTTTTTATTAAACATTCAAAATATTTTATTATTTCTCTTGTTGCCTTTCATGACAGACAACCGAGATTTATCAAAAGATAAATAATATATTCTAGAAATTATGCATTAAAGATTTGACAACATAATTATATATCTGTTAAAAGTATTGCATGATTATTTTTTTGCTGACAAAATTTAAAGTTCAAAGTTAGCATATGGAAATTACACAATTGAACATGTTAATTTGTTCTAGTTCAATTATAATGTTGTCTTCTATTATCGTACCTGTATTGCTCAATTCAACCTGACCAACATAGTAAGACCTGATTGAAAAACCATGATTGTCCTTCCACCATACAAAATTGTCCACCTTATACTAATTAGTATGAACTTCCTAGAAAATGTTTATCAGTTTCCGCAAGTTTTTGATGTCTTTTACAATAATTTTCTTTGAGCTTTGCTGATATGAAAAAACACTTATAACTAAAGTGATTAAAAATTAAATAACAAAGAAATTTAAACTTTAACAATCAAAGAAAAATTATATATGAATCAATCCATCAAACAACACATTCAACAAATTGCATATAGAGAGTAAATGAGAGTAGAACATTGCAATTTCCCTTTGAGTTAAACAAGCTAAACAATTTCTCAAACACTTGGTGTGCAATCAAAGTTTCAGAATTTTCCTTTGTGTTGTGTTGATATGAAAAAGTACTTATAATCAAAAGTTATTTAAGCAACTCAACACACAATTCAAAACAAAACAGTCTCGAAAAATTCTTACACGTCAATAGATTACTTAATGCTATTTGATAAATTGATGTATGAAAATTAAAACAAGTAAAGCAATAAAAGAAAAAAGACACAAGGATTTGCCTACATAGTTCTCCACTTTCGTTCTTACATGTGGGTACGTCTGCTCCAATTCCAATATGGAATTAGGATACTTTCTTACTTTACAAAAAGTATAAATACAAGAGAAGTGTTCAAGAGCAACCCTATAAATCATAACCGTTTGATGTTGATTCAACTCCTTCTCTTCTTTTGATCTTGAACAAGAACAAGCACACAATAGATTTCCAATTGACTATCTGGATCTTGCTACTCTTTGAGTTCTTTATCTCCAAAGCATTTGCGCACCATCAATTAAAACTAATGTGACACAACACTTCAATTCGATTTTCCGTTCTCTCGCCACTTGCTTTCCGTTCTTTATCTCCAAAGGATCCTTTGCATTCTTTATCTTCAAAGGGCTTCACTTGGCTGCAGTCCTCTTTTGAAAGTCTTGCACGAAAACCCCTAAATCAATCAATGATTATGGAGGACAACCCGCGGTTTTTTCTGGATGAAGACCCCTACAAATCTCAACCTAATATTCTCGGATACATAAGAACCTAATTAGACGTTATCAAATCTCGCCTAGATGGCATCCTAAAAAAGAATCGTTACAATGGTTTGTTAGTGTGTATGCATATGTTGGAGGTGGAAGATGAAGAGCAAATGTAGGCTAATTTTATGGTATCATCAAGTTGAAATGATACATGCATGATATATTTATAGTTGAGATCTTTTTAGGCAAAAGAGGGACGTTTCAGAATGAAAAAATGACCCACAAAATAGTATCTGTCGACCTAAAAAAATTATGTGTCGGCACATGTAAAACAGTAGCTACGCGCTTTTAAAAATGGAGTACATGTGCTGGCGCATAAATCGTATGTGTCGGTGCATAAGTCATATGTGTCGGCGTATAAATCATGTGTCGACACATACTGAAGTTTTTCAAAATTTTCAGAAATGGTAATTTTATGTGTCGACGCATAGAAATTTCAGGTGGACACATAAATGTTGATTTTATGCAGAAACAGATTTTTCATGTTGGGACCAATTTTAAACTTGTTTTAAATGATTCCTAAGACCTCTAAAATGATCAATATTACCTCTAATACAAGGGAGTTCCACATGATATAGAGATACCGTCCAATATATAGAAATGCTAAGTTTTCCTAGTTTTGACATCATCCAAAATATTTAATGGTGAAGTTGCACTCACATTTCATCCCCTAACTTGCAAGTGATTATAACCCCAAACTATTTTTGTATACTCTCATGTGACATTCCAATTTATCTAACATATCTCCACCATAAAGAGTCTCTCGTTTTGTTACTTGGATCAATGGCATCTGATACTTTCGCTTTGATGTTCCCATTTTTTAATTCAATAAAGTCATACCAAATTGCTCCATGATCACTAAGGATTCTCCAAAACTAATTTCTTAACAATGAAAGGTTGAAGCTTCCATAATATTTGAGTCCCAAACCTCCCATTTTTTATACATACAAACTCTTGACCATTTTACCCAACTAATCTTCCTACTATCTTCCTCACTTCCCCACAAGAATACAAATTGAAGCTTTACTATTTGAAATATGGTGGGAGAACTGACTTTATTGGTTTTATCCAAATGTGCGGATATCAAGAGTCGTCACCGACTTTTCTTTTATCCAATATAGGAAAGGTGAAAAGAACAAGAAAGACCTTGATAGATTTTGAGTTCAGGGGGTAAGTTATGAAAAGGGAAGGTGTTAGCACTCTTTTCATCCGTAGTTATCTACGGGCTCTTAATCGCTAGCTCACTTTTGAAAATTTGCTTTGTGTATGTGATTTGAAAATATATTTTGAAAAGGCAAAGTACGACTAACTTTGTAATGGTTCTTGTATCAGTCCTCAAGAACGCGTTGTTACCTTAAAAAATATTTAAGGTATATATTGCATAAATAATAAGGGTAGTCTCACAGGTTAAGAAGAATGTATCCTACAAATAAAGGTTGTAAAAGGTTGTAAGGAAATCAAACTCGAGAATGAGAAATATCGAGAAAGTCGAAAGTGGAAACGGAAGCTCGACACAAGTGACAAACAAGCTAGTCAAAGATTGGTTTTGTCGACCAAATTAGAATCTGGGAATTAGAGAAATTTGGATCATCTATCTACACTATGGAATGGCGTCGAACCAAGAATTGGAGTGGGATAAATTTGAAATTTGTAAATGCCAGCAGTTGCAAGGCAGTTTTTTCTAAATCAAGCGCCAAGTACGTGGTGAAATCATAGATAAGCAGTTACCTTAGGCTAAATATGTGTCAAGTGTATAGCATGTTCTAGTGCATAGGCAGTTAGATTTGTAACTACTATAAATAAAAGAGTCCACTGTAGGATTCATGGTGTTCACTTTGTACTAGAATCACTTAACAAACTCCACATTCCAAGCGTAAGGAAGAAGAGGGTTTTAAGAATGTGAATGTACGTGAATCACCATTTTTATGTCAATGAAAATTCCTTTCTTTTCAGTTCTTCCTTTTGAATCTTTTGCCTTGATTTTATTTACTTATGAATAATCATTTTATATTATATTCTACTCTTTTGAAACTCATTTTGTCTTTATACTAGAATTTACTAAAGAGTCACTCAATATTTATTTCATTTGAACAAGTCACAACCTACTATCATTCACGAGTCACCCTCAGTCGGTCGAAACATTACATTATGGAAACCCATACTTGTTCTTTCCTTCAGAGAAAACTATTTCTCAAAAGGCAAAGTCTTACGTCGAATTAGTTATACTTGGATACATTAGCACATGTCTTAGGATCAACTAGCCGATCCTGCAAGTAACCCTTAGTTTTAGGCTTTGGGAAGACTAGCGGTTGTTTACCATTTTCCACAGTAAACAAATTGGTACATCTGATGGGACCAATGCTAGTGTAGTGGTTTTTTCAAGTTTCATTCTTTGGTGTTAGTAAATGTATGAAACTTAGAAGTGGGAATCTAACCAAAAAGTACGATAGACCATAAAGGATGACTAATCCTACCAACCCCAATGTGGATATAGTGTCACAAAGAACAATAACTACCACAGACAAAGCAGTGTCTCAAGTCGTGTCTTTGCCCTCATTAGCAAATACAACTGCAACAATGTCGACTGTAAGCGCAATTCCAATGCCAATGTCTCAGGCTCCACCGGTGAGTCAAAGACCAGTGATGGCCACGACCATTAGTAATATACCTCGTTTTGGAACTGCAGATCCTCTTTATGGAATTTCGTATTCCTTAGTGCCAGGATATATGTCGATATCAAACCCCTCAATATTGCCCGATAACACTCAAAATATGAATTCCTCGTTTCAAGAGTCTGCACTGGGAAGAAACACCTTAAATTGGAATAACCAAAATAGAGTGGGGCCTCCTCCAGTGTCGTGTTTAACTAATACATCGGTAGCGGTTTTGAGGCAGAAAATGGATGATAGTAACCATGAGTTAGTAAATTTATTAACCAATCAAATGGGTTATGTGATTAACCCTGTAATGCAGGAGTCGGTTGAGACTAATAGATAGTCCGCTGAAACAAATAGGCAGGTAGTCACTCAATTAACACGCTTGTGTAATTTCCTGGAGGCACCCCAAGTGCCTGTTCGACAGGTACTACCTTATTTTAAAACAGTCGTCCCCACCCAAGTGGAAATGCGGGTAGTAGAAGATGAAACAGTCTACTAGAGGCAAGTGCCTATACCACAAGTACAACAAAATCAAGTTGTCAAACCAAGAGTGGTAGAATGCCATCCGATGATATTGGTTAATCAACAACAAGATGCTGGTCGAATTGTTGATCAATATCGACAAGAGGATTTAGCAGTAGAAAATAACCTAACAACTATTGTTGAAAGAATTATGGCTAGGAATGGTATGAATACCACACCGCAGAGGCCAACATATTCTTCCCCTTTGTCTGAATACATTTTGCAGACTGAATTACCTAGAGGATGGAAAATACATAAATACACAAAGTTTGGTGGTGAATCGGGTGAGTCAATGGTGGAACACATTTATAGATATATAATTGAGTCAGGAGATATAGAAAACAATGAAAACCTAAGGGTAAATAGTTTTCCTTCATCCCTTACGAAGGCAACATTCACATGGTTTACTACCTTACCCCCAAATTCGATTGAGTCATGGACTAAATTGGAAAAACTTTTTGATGAACAATTTAATGAGGGACATTCAAAAATTAGTTTGGTAGAATTATCAAACATAAAAAGAAGGTTTGAGGAAAGTATTGACGACTATTTAAATAGGTTTCGCACGTTAAAGGCAAGGTGCTTTACGCAGGTGCCTGAACATGAACTTGTTCAAATGGAAGCTGGGGGTTTGGACTATTCCATTAGGAAGAAAATAGACCCAACCTTTGTGAAAAGTATGTCGCAGTTAGCTGATAGAGTTTGACATCTTGAATGCCTGAGATTAGAAAAAGTCAGACATACCAAGGATAAAAAAGAAAAAGTGGCCTTTATAAACTTTGATGATATAGATCCTATTTATGAAGCTGATTATACCTCATCGACTGAAGTAGAGGTTGATGTGGCTGAGATGAAGCCATGACCTTCTTATGAATGCAAATTATTATTCCCGTTTAAAGGAAAAAATCCTGTCAAGAATAATCCAAAATTTCCGGTGAAAACTTATACTTTTGATGTCACTAAATATGAATAAATATTTGATTTGTTGGTCAAATATGGTTAGATTTTAGTACCTCCAAGTGCTAAGATACCACCATTAGAACAACGGAAAAAAAGAGGTTTTTGCAAATATCATAATTATCTGGGTCATACAACCTCTCAATGCTTTCTTTTCAGGGATCTTGTGTAGAAATCACTGCGGTAGGGAAGATTGAGATTTGTTGGCATAAAAATGAAAATTAATGTTGATCCTCTCTAACAGGAAGAGGCGTTGTTTGTAGATCCTGTCGACATCCATATGGTAGAAATCGCTGAATCCGCAGATGCAGAAATGGTCGAAGTAACTGATGAATGTCCTGACATAGGCTTGGCTGAAGTGTACCCCAAGCCTGAAGAATATTTGCTGGATTTTTTATACCGATGCAAGAACAAGGGTTCACAAGCTTGCTTGTGCCCTAGATGCGGTGCTCTTACTAACAAAATTGCAGCTGAAAACTTCCAGAGGCTACAACTAGAGAAAACCAAAAACAAATTCTCCAACGAGAGGTTCCATCAGAAGAAATAGGGAATTTCAAGAAATGCTATGAGAAAATTCCAATCCAAACCAAGGAGTTTCATTCCATCTGTTAGTGCCCCTAGAGGCACATGGATTAAGACTCAAGGACAAATGGAGGCACATAAAAGTGTTGTTACTGCTAGAGATAAAGGAAAATCATATGTCTATTATAGGCGTGAATTCAGGCTTGAAAAAAAGAGTCATGTCTCTGAGAACTACAGGGTAAGAATACCATGACTAGAACTCAATGGAGGCGTCTCTAGCGTCGAAGGCAGGCTGAAAGACAAGATGCTGAGGAAGATGCTGGGCAGAGTGCTGCAAACAAAGCAGGTGCTGGAAAGAAATACATGGTGAAAGTAGATAGAACTACAAAGGAACAGGTAAGGGAGTTCATCATCCGACCAAATGTCAAATGCTATGAGGAAGTCACTGATGACTTCAAGTCAGGAAAGTCTGAACATTTTGGTTAATGTGGTGTCAATCTTGCTAGTTGAATATGATTGTCTCACTGAAGTAGAAGATTCGGAAGATGCCAACACTGAGGAGATGGATTTACATAAACCTACATGTTATTTTATGGTGAATAGTGATTCTATGGAGAACCAAGATTAGTTTTTTGAAAAACCAAGTATTGCTATGAAAAGCCATCTAAAACCTCTTTTAATCCGAGCTAAGGTTGAAGGGGTAGCTATCAACAAGGTGTTGATAGATTGTGGTGCTATGATAAATATTATGCCACACCACCTATTGAAGAAAATCAGAAAGTCTGACACCGATATGAGATCCCACAACGTGGTTTTATCAAACTATGGGGGCAAAACTAGAAGCACCATGGGTGTCATCCAAGTGAACATAATTGTTGGCACCATTACTAGGCTGATTATATTCATGGTAATCAACGCCAAACCAAGTTACAACCTTCTGGTGGGAAGCGAATGGCTGCATGGAGTAGGGGTTATGCCATCTTCTATGCACTAGTGTCTGGTGATCTGGAGGGAAGATGGGATGGTAGAAAATATCGAATCATATCAAGGGTATTTCATGGTTGATGTGAATAATGTTGGCAAAAGGAAATTTGAGAGAAACTTAGCTAACATCTCTCTTTGCAATCCAGCTGAAGATGTATATTCTAATTTGGATGAGGCATTTGTTTCTTTGAAGTTACATGAAACTCATGGTTTCATTTGGGATGTCAAGTCCTTAGAAGAAACACACTATGGAGGAATTCGGCCGACAGGCTGGGAAGACATTACAAATGATGATGTCTGAGCTAGAATCTCTAAATAAGATTTCGGCATATATTTCTGAAAACAAGTTAAATTCGACTTTAGAAGCTGAAGAAGAAATGGCCATTGAAGCCAATAAATCTATGATACCAAGAGAAGGAATCATTTTGGATATTGAGCCAAAACCACCAGACAAGCCAAAAATGGTTGAGGATAGCGTCGAGAAGCAGTGGCTGGACTGCATTTATGACGACGAACCCCTGGGTTTCGAGAAGGATCCAATGGCACCAGAAAATATGTAGCCACAGGACCCTTTAGAAGAAGTGAATCTTGGAGAATAAGGGGTTAAAAGACCAACATATATCAGCGCCAATATCGTCAAAGAGCTGAAATCTGAGGTAACATATTTACTTAAAAAATTTAAAGATTGTTTTGCCTGGGACTATAATGAAATGCCTGGTTTAAGCAGGGACTTGGTAGAGTTGAAACTGCCAATAAAAACTGGAAAAAAGCCAGTAAAGCAAACTCCTAGGCGTTTCTCCCCAGCCATAATGTCAAAAATCAAAGAGGAGATAGAAAGACTCCTCAAAAACAAGTTCATAATAACTGCAAGGTACGTCGACTGGTTAGCAAATATAGTGACCATAATTAAGAAAAATGGAACTTTAAGAGTATGCATTAATTGTAGAGATTTAAATGTTGCTACTCCTAAGATAAATATGCCATGCCTATAGTAGAAATGTTAGTCGACTCTGCTGCTGGTTTTGAATATTTAAGTATGCTTGATGGTTATTCTGGGTATAACCAAATTTTTATTGCAGACGAAGATGTTCCAAAAACGGTGTCTCGCTATCCATGAGCCTTGGGTACCTATGAATGGGTTGTCATGCCATTCGGCGTGAACAATGTCGGGGCAACGTACCAAAGGGTAATGAATTCAATGTTTCATGATTTTATTGAAGATTTTATGCAAGTATACATTGATGACATTGTAATAAAATCCAATAGTAGGCCTAGTCATGTAAAATATCTTCGAATGGCCTTTGAGAGAATGAGGAAATATGGGTTAAAAATAAATCCATTAAAATGTGCTTTTTGTGTGCTAGCAGGTGACTTCCTTGGCTTTGTGGTGCATAAAAAAGGAATTGAAGTAAATCAAAGTAAAACCAAATCCATTATGGACGTAAAGCCTCCATCGACCAAAAAGGAGCTCCAGTCGTTGTTGGGCAAAATAAATTTCCTTGGAAGATTTATATCCAACTTAAGTGGTAAAATTAAAGCATTTTCGCCACTGCTTTGGCTGAAGAATGAGGAGATTGTTTGGTAGGAAGAACATCAACATGATTTTGACAAAATCAAAGAGTACTTGATGAAGCCTCCAGTATTAGCACCTCCTACTAGAGATAGGCCAATGAAGCTATATATATCAGCGTCAGAATCAACTATAGCAAGCATGTTAGTCCAAGAGAATGAAAAAGTGTCGAAAGACCTATATATTATCTTAGTCAAGTGCTTAATGACCCCAAAACTAGGTATAGTGATATAGAAAAACTATGCCTATGCTTGTACTTCTCTTGTATTAAATTAAGGCAATATATCAAACCAGTAGATGTGTACGTGTTTTATCATTTTGATATTATTAAACATATGTTGTCCAAACCAATTCAGCATAGTCGAATTGGTAAATGGGCTCTAGCATTAACTGAATACTCTCTGTCATATAATCCTTTAAAAGCAATGAAAGGGCAAATAGTGGCTGATTTCCTTGTTGACCATTCAACGGTTAGAATGCCCCATAATTATTTGGAAGTGAGGCCATGGAAATTATATTTCGATGGTTCTAGCCATAAAAATGGAATTGGCATAGGAGTGACTATAATTTCTCCAAGTGGAATTCCAGCAGAATTCAAGTATAGAGTCGACGACATGTGTACAAATAATGAAGCAGAATATGAGTTTTTGATAATAGGACTTGGACCTCTGCTAGAATTGGGGGCAAGAAATGTCGAAATTATGGGAGATTCTTAACTGGTAATTAAACAAGTGTCAAAAGAATATAGATGTGTTAAGGAAAACTTAATCATGTATTTCGTGATCACCATCAGATTGCTTAAACTGTTTGAACATGTGAGTATTCAACACATACCCCGACGGGAGAATCAAGAAGCTAATGATCTAGCGCAATAAGCTTCTAGATATAATGTTCTAAAAGACCAAAATGAAAAACCAGTTCAAGTAAGGGAGAAGGTGCGAACAACTTTGTTGTCACCTTCAGATCTGTCAATTATAAAATTAGGGGCCTTGGATGCAAAAAAATTTGAGATCCTGACTATCGATAATTTGTCAAGAAACGATTGGCATAGGCCACTGGTCGACCTACGATCCCCTACGGGTTTGATAGATCGTAAAATCAAATAGCATGCCCTCAGTTACGTCTTGATAGAGGATGAGTTATTCAAAAAGACAACTGAAGGAGTATTGCTTAAATGCCTTGGAGAAAATGAGGCATATATAGATGTGTCAAATGTGCATAGTGGAGCTTGTGGTGCGTATCAGGCTGGAAAAAACATGAAGTGGCTCTTAGTGCATATGGTTGTCTATTGACCATCAATGTTGAAAGATTGCACTGAGTTCGCTAAAGGTTGCCAAGAATGCCAATTGCATGGGGGCATACAACATGTTCCTGCAAGTGAATTGCATGCAGTGATAAAACCTTGGCCTTTTAGAGGATGGGCATTGGATGTGATTGGAGAAATAAGACCAACTTCATTAAAACAACAAAAGCACATTCTAGTTGGCATTGATTATTTCTCAAAATGGGTCGAAACCATAGCTTTGGTGAATGTCGACCAAGAGGCTGTTATAGAATTCATCCAAAATAACACCATGTGTCGGTTTGGGATTCCATAGCCAATTACAACCGACCAAGGGTCAGTCTTTACTGGACGGAAAATACAAGATTTCACTAAAGAAGTTGGGATCAAACTGCTAACATCTACTCCCTACTATGCCCAGGAAAACGGTCAGGTCGAAGCAGCCAATAAAGTCATAATTAACCTGATCAAGAAGCATGTGGGAAAGAAACCAAAAAAAATTGCCACAAAACACTAGATCAAGCTTTACGGGCATGTAGGACGTCGCCAAAGGAGGCAACAGGGACTATGCCGTTTCGACTAACTTATGAACATGACGTAGTGCTACCAGTAGAGATCCATGTTCAGTCAGCGAGGATTCAAAGACAACACGAAATACCATCTGAAGATTATTGGATTATGATGGTAGATGAACTAGCTGATTTAGACGAAGAAGGAATGTCGGCCCTAGACTCGTTAAGAAGACATAAGGAAAGAGTTGCCAAAGCTTACAATAAAAAGGTAAAGGACAAGGTATTTTCTATCGATGATTTAGTTTGGAAAGACATATTTCCTATGGATAGAAATGATAGGGTTTTGGGAAAATGGTCTCCAAATTGGGAAAGACCTTTTAAGGTAGTGCACATTTTTTCCAACAACGCTTATGAAATTGAAGAATTGGCCTTAGATCGATGAGTCTTAAGGGTGAACGGGAAATACTTGAAGAAGTATAAGCCTATTGTTTAAAAGGTCGAAATTATGATAGAATAAACACATGTCAAGTAAATAAGTTGGAGAAAACTGCATTTGAAACTGACTAAAAGGCATATATAATACGTGCAATAAAAAAAAAGAGGGAGCGTTGCAATAAAAGGTGGCTTAAGGCCATTGTTCAAATATTACATAAAAATCCTAAGACTGGTACAATGATTATAAATCCCAAAATTTGGCCTGGAGTGCTTGCAGTTCAGCATTGAAGTGTACGACCTGGGATTCAAAATCCTCTGCTTGAGCTTTAAGACTCTTTATCTCTGCCTTGACAGAAGAGATTTCCTCACCTATGGCCACAACATCTAAGGCAGTCTGGTCGGCTTGTTCTTGAGTCAGGTTGATAATCTTGTCAATGATTTCTCTCTCCTTCTCAGTAATAGATTCTAATTCTTCATGTAAAGCAGCAATCTGAAGGCGTATTTCAGCAGCCCTTTGCTGTTTGGGAATTAACTCCGCTTTCTTCTCCTCAATCATTGCCAATATCTTGTTGACCTCTTTGTTGGCTTGTACCACCACTGCCCAACTCTCTTTTACAAAATTCTCCTTCGACTCGACCAATTGTTCTTTCTTTCTGACATTCTCAATATTATGGAGCATAGGAACAAGCAATTTCTCAAACGCAGTCATCATGGTTCGAGCAACCTCTGAAATATGAAGCTCTTTTAACTGAGCAAGCGCGCCTAGAATCTCTGGACCAACAGTTGGCTCAGTAAGAAGCAAGTGAGGCAAATCTGGATTCAACGCATAAGTATGAATCTTATCCGTCAAGATCTTAGCTTTTGTTGCCTCAGGTCTTAGTTTTCCACCATGAAGTTGAGACTGGTCGAAGTCAGAAGAAAGTTCACGAGAGCTTATTAAGCTACATAGTCTATCCATTTCCTCCAAATCAGCAGAAGGTTTTATCACAACCTTTTTCGACAATGTAGGCGAGTCCACATTTTTTGGGGGCACAATTTCAGAGGTGGTGGCATCTTTTTTCTCCCCTGAACCCTGCAAGGAATCTGAAAGACTAGAATCAGAACTAGTCGAGCTAGAATCCTTATGCATGGCAGGACTAGTGATTGAGTTAGAATCACTATGAGTAACCTGAATAGTCACATCAACGACCTCACCAGCATCGAAGATAGGAGTCCCTTGATTGTGAGGAGAAGAACCCATTGACAATGGACTGTATTCGGCCATACTTTGGGACTGTCGATCAGAAATCTCAGCCTAAAAAGAGAAAATATATTAGTAAGATGAATCCAATAAGTCGAGTGAGAGAAGAATAAGTGACTACCTCTGCCGACAAGTCAATATTGGCGTTTAAATTCTCTATAACATGGACAACAACAGTGGTCTTAGTTGGCCCTGAAGCTTCAGCAATATTGGGGGAAGGAAGTAGGTCGACAATTATTGTGTCCACCACTATGGAATCAGTAGCTGGGTCAGGGCTAGCCTCAACGTCATTAGCCGAAAGCACCTTGGTTTTCTTTTTCTTTTTCGCTACTCCACCCTTGGAAGAAGAATATTTCTTCCTTTTATGGCCTTTGGATTTGTGGGAATAATGAGGGGACTGAGTATCATGAGACGTCTAAATATAATAGAAGGAAATATAATTTGTTTGAAAAAAAAACATAGGTAGCTAAGATAAAAAAAAATACCTTTGTCCCCATAGTAGGATGATGCTTGTCCTTCTTAGACTTTTTAGATTTGGTGGAGGGAGCAGTTAAATCCGTCGAACGGTTTTGACTCTGCAAATAGACGGAGTGTTAGCAACCATTCGTACCACAAGAAAAGTTGAAGGGATAGTATACAAATATACATACTAAAGAACCAGTTTTCTTAAGAGCAATCGAAATGGTGTCATCATCATAGGGGGATTTATCAGGAATAACCTACAAGGTTTAAAAATTGGTTAAGTATATGATGCTAAATGAAGAACAAGAAACCAGTAAATTTCAAACCTGAACCTTTTCTGTTGAAGGACCGGTCTGGTCGTCAGGAGCACCCCCTTGGTCTATTTGAATGGTTGTATAAAAAAACAATCAAATAAGTAACAAGAGCCAAAAGAGTAAGGGTCAAGCTTTCCAAAAAAACTATTACCAGCTTGCATGGTAGAGCGTACTCTAACATATTGAGGATCAATATGAAGAGGCCCTGAGTAGTTGGGTAGATAATGCTTCGTCGGTACCACTCTCTCAGCCTTTTCTTATAATCATTTTCAATATATGACCAAGGGCTATACCACCAGTCGGGAAGAGGTGGGCCAAAGGCCAAAACCAAGGGGCTAGATGGTAAATAAGGAAATTTAATTTATCCAAAATGAAGGGCGTAAAGATACTTGTCTTTCGCGTAACCCGGAATTTTAAGTTTTGGGATCTTGTTAGTTACCTTCTCCTTTAATTCTCTGGCTGCCTCAAAAATGGTCCGACGAGGATCATTAGGTTGATACACAACTTGGAAATACTGCTTAAAAGCTTGAATTTGTTTGGGATGAATAGTCTTACATTTAGTTTGCCTTCTCCTGCAAATTGGTAAAAGCATCGGTTAGTTCAACTAGCTTTGCCTCAGGGGAGCCAACATATGCAGTAAGATATAACTTCTACCAAGTTTCGAATTCCTTGGTACAGTAAAATGCAGGTTAAAAAAGGATAGAGCTAAGCTTAGGCCTCTTTTCCAAAAAATTATCGACGTCCGCTTTGAAGACATCATAAGATTGATCATTGGTGATGTTAAAGAGCAACTCAAAAGAGGGAAATAGAGATTTGGGGATAAACTGACAGAGCCCAAATTGTCTAGCCACCAAATTAGGTTGGTAAGAAACCAAGCCTGGAGTGGTGCCAATGATCACAACCGACAGAAATTGAGGAACTAAAAAGAACCTCCAGATAGCTAAAGAGTTACTCCTGTCTTCATCTCATGGAGGAGGAAAAGCTCTAGTAAACCACTCAGTGACATCAAGTCTATGATAGAAAGGAGCCATGGAAGGTTCAAAATCGACACGAGTCAACATGATGTTGAACAAGAGTCGAAATACCTCGACGCTGGGTGAAGTTTTATCACTAGGGGTCATAGGGATTAGGCGCTTCCAAACAACGTGACGTTCAGTTGGAGGACACGCCACTCTTCTCATCCCATATGGCTTAATATTTTTATAGAAAGTGGCGTTGGGCCACAATTGTAAGAACCAAAAGGGGCCATGAGCCAAAAAATTTTCTTCTTGAAGTTGGCTGGGTCGAAAGTTTTGATTTGAGCAACAACATCAGATAATGACTCATAAAGAAAAGCCAATATCAGTTGGCCCAAGGCAATGTCACGACCTTGATATAACTGAGTAGCCAAATATGAAAATTGTTTGGCTATCTGCATAGACCTTGAACAAAAAACAAAGTGAGACAACCATAAGGTTAGAAATGATACGTGCTCTTCAGGTGTCACAGGGCCTGAGGTCTTGGCATGATAGTCGATGAAGTTATTATACATCGGCTTGCCAGAATCACCTACATCAAACTTCAAAGATATGGGGTCTACATCCCCATGATTGAACACTCGACCAGTCGGTTTTAGCCCAGTAATAACAGTAATATCTAAAAGTGTGGGAGTAATCATGCCACACTTCGTATGAAAGGTATTGGTCGAACCCTCCAAAAAATGGATCGCTGCCAGCAACATACCACGGGAATAAGGAGGAATACAACAAGAGATTTGTAAAAGGGTATAGATACCTAAATCTTGCCATTAATCAAGTTTTTCTACCTCTAAACGTGTCATCCAGGCACGAAACTTAGGACAATTTCAGGGAAGAGCAGTCCTAAAGTTTCTATCTACGTAGTGTAGTAACAAAGGTTTTTCAAGAGAAATAAGTGGTTTCGTGAGGTAACTTGTTGGAAACGATGCATGTTCGTTCATGGAAATCTTTGGTTTACGCTCTTCAGGAAGAGGACCTAGAAATGCTAGAGGTTTGTCATCTATATTGAAAGGGATTAATACCTGTGATTGCCAAATATTTGTTTTTTATTCTGAAAAGGGGGCTCAGGAACATACTCTTTCCTATCAATAAGGAGTGGATTTAGAAGTGTGGCGGAAGAAGGAATCTTTTTACTGGAGCTTGCCATTAGAGAAAATAGAGAAGCTTGAAGAAGAAGAAGACTGGAAAGTCTTTGTATTCTCTGAGACGAAACATGTTGATTTAGGTTGAAAAGAAGCGTGAAAAGAGAGGAAAGATGTTTTATAGAAAGAAAAACCCTAAGAAAAAAGGAAAAGAAATAATCAAGAAAAAAAAGATTAAAATTTCTTTTCCTAACTCCTCGAATTCGTGTCACATGAATTGGGACACGTGGTGAGAGGGGATTCATAGTTGGTGGGCCACATCTCCCACTAAGAAAAAGAAATAATGGCGAATTGATAGTTGCACGTCTCAAGAAGAAGCTGTGATACATTACCATGATGGCATGATGTCATGAGTAAGGGGAAACAGTTACACCAACTAAGGGAGAAGTGGAAACTAATGAGTTGTTAGAAAATGGTCGACATTTCAAAGATGTCATTGTCTCATGTTGGCCAAAGTCGAAAGTGGCATCTTTGGGGAGCATTTTGTTACCTTAAAAAATCTTTAAGGTATATATTGCGTAAATAATAAGGATAGTCCCACAAGTTAAGAAGAAGTTATCCTACAAATAAAGGTTGTAAAAGATTGTAAGGAAATTAAACTCAAGAATGAGAAATGTCGAGAAAGTCGCCAGTGGAAACGGAAGGTCGACACAAGTGACAAACAAGCTAGTCAAAGATTGGTTTTGTCGACCAAATTGGAATCTGGGACTTAGATAAATTTGGATCATCTATCTACACTAAGAAATTGCATCGAACTAAGCATTAGAGCGAGATAAATTTCAAATTTGAAAATACCAGCAGTTGCAAGGCAATTTTTCTAAATCAAGCGCCAAGTACATGGTGAAAGCATAGATAAGCAGTTACCTTAGGCCAAATACGTGTAAAGTGTATAACATGTTCTAGTGCATAGGCAGTTAGATTTGTAACTACCATAAATAAAAGGGTCCAGTGTAGGATTCAGGGTGTTCACTTTGTACTAGAATCACTTAAAAAACTCCACATTCCAAGCGTAAGGAAGATGAGGGTTTCAAGAGTGTGAATGTACTTGAATCACCATCTTTATGTCAATGCAAATTCCTTTCTTTTCAGTTATTCCTTTTGAATCTTTTACCTCTATTTTATTTAATTTAGAACAATCCTTTTATATTATATTCTACGCTTTTGAAACTCATTTTATCTCTATACTAGAATTTACTAAAGAGTCACTCAACATTTATTTAATTTGAACAAGTCGCAACCTATTGTCGGTCACGAGTCACCCTCAGTCAATCGAAACATTACATTGTTGAAACTCATACTTATTCTTTCCTTTAGAGAAAACCGTTTCACAAAAGGCAGAGTCTTACGTCGAACATGTTATACTTGGATACAGTAGCACATGTCTTAGGATAATCTAGTCGATCCTGCAAGTAACCCTTAGTTTTAGGCTTTGGGAAGACTAGCAGTTGTTTACAATTTTCCACAGTAAAGACGCATACAAAGTATTTTAGAAAATATTTTAAAAGTATGATGTGAGAAATGTTTATTTAGAAATATCATGAGTAAGCGGTTAACAGTTCTTGAATAAGTGAAAAACACAAGAAGGGGGGTTGAATTGTAAAACTTGAAATCAAATGCAGACAACACATTATTTTTATCCTGGTTCATTTGATCTCAAACTACTCCAGTCCACCCGTCAAGGTGATTTCGCCTCTCTCCAACGAGGTCTTAATCCACTATATTCAACTGAATACAACAACTGCTTTAACAACTGTCAAAGCCTTCTTGAGTCTAACCACAAACCGGTTTATCTCAAGGTAATTCTTTTACAGATAAATGAACTAGTGTGTGTTTGATGTTTTCTTACAAAAACTATATATCACAACTGTGATATTACACAAGATGAAGCTTAGATGAAAACTAGATTACTAGAGCTATAGAGTAAGAGCTTGATAACTTTAGCAAACTGGATGAGTGAGAACGTAAAGATGATTGGCTTATACGTATGTGCGTGTAGGAGAATTATTAGCCATTTCTTTTCTCACTGACTTGTTTAAATAGCTCAGGAATAGATACGTTGCTGTCCATAATTCCATTTCAATGCTCATAACGTTCTTTCTTTTTTGAGAAGATCTTTGTCTTGGAATAAAGTCGTTGGTAATTAATCTGCCTTGAATGCAGTAACGTTGACACTTCAGAATGTTCTGCTAATGATAATCAGAGTGTTCTTGGCTTTAGCTTATTCTGACGCTTCAGAGTGATGGTGACATGATAAGTATCTTGCTCAGAGTCAGAGTATGTTTTGCGTAGATTCTGTTCATCAGGCTTCAGCGTAGCACATGTATTGATCTTCTGATGTTGACATATCTTCTGATGCTGATGTTGATACTGATATTCTGATGCTGATTCCATCAGGGTTTCTGCAAATACATAACATAATTTGAAGTAGCATATATGTCCTATAAATCTTACAATTTATTTAATCTTGTATTTTGTTATCATCAAAACTCTAACTGAGGGTTGTAGAATCAAACTATGTTCTAACAATCTCCCCCTTTTTGATGATGACAAAAACCAGATTTTTTCAATTAAAATAAAATGCTGAAAGGTATCAGAGTTTAAGGATAGAGAGGAAACTGTATCAGAGATAATTAATTAGCGAATAAAAAGTATCAGAGTAATGAAGAGAAATACTCCCCCTGAGTTGATTACTTCCCTTTGATTCCTTGAGACCTTGAGCATCAAAACTTTGTTGAACTTTCTTTGAGCATCAGAGTTTTACTTTATCAGAGTTCATCAGATTCTTGTACCTGTAAGATTTTCAGAGCATAGAAATTCAAATATATAAGAATGTTAGAATGTTTGAGACTTTTGTCTCAGTAATCCGTTATTGAAAAATATCATTCTTTCTCCCCCTTTTTGTCAGTTATCAAAAAGCGCGAATAATCAGAGTTAAAATGATCAGAGTAAAAACACGTTTGTATTAAAACAGAAGCAATGATAGTTTAGAGCAAGTAAAAATATTACAGAAAAACATGTAAAGAAAACAAGGAAAAACACAGGAAAAATTCTAAGAAGAAGGAGGAAGTCGTGTGAACAGAGCTTCCAACATGCTCTTGATTTGCTCGCTGGTTTCCTGTTGCTTAGATACCATGTTTGCTATAGAATCAATCTTGATATCCTGCTTGTCCATCCTTTCATTCATCAGCATATCAGATCTCTTCAAATCCTCCAGAGCCTGCCTGTCAAGAGATGAATTTTGAGGATCTTCAGATACATGATGCTTCTCAGAACTTTCTGTAGTTTCTTCTGCTTGACCCAAGTCTTCAGCTTGAATTATCTGTTCTTCTGCATGTTGAACTTTAGATGCTGGACGCTTTTCAGACCAAGGCGCAATGTCCAGATGGAGAACTTCTTCCTTCAGCAGCTTGCTCAGAACTGGACCTTCCATTTCCTTCAGCATATTGCTGAAGTTCTGTTGAGCCTGTCCATAGCTCTGGTCTTGCAGCTTAAAGGTTTCAGCGCATACCCATCTTCTGAATTGAGTCCAGAGGAGATCTGATACAGCAGGATCAACCACTTCCAGACTTGCTTGTTTCAAAGAAGTGATCCACTTCTGCATATCTGTTTCAAAGTTCAAAATGCTGGGACCAACATCTGGTTGTTTTGGTTTAAGGATGGCTGTTTTCTGGTTTATTGCAGCAAGGCGTTCAAAGACTGTTAGATCAATGACAGTCTTGCTGTGGTCAACTAAATTTTTCTTAGGTGAGGGAGTGGGAGAGTCAGAAATTACGATTTGACTTGCTGGGGTGTTTGGTGGAGTTATTTCTGGGGAAGAGGGAAGTTGAGACATATTAACAGTGGTACCACAGGGCAATTGAATGGCCAAAGGTTGTGGTTCAGGAGATTTAGAGGTTTGAGCCTCAGAGTTTTGAGACTCAGGTTGTGGAGATTGTTCATGTTGAGGAGAGGGTGGATTACTTTCTGGTTGAGGAGAGGAAGGTTGTGGGATTTCTGGTTCTGGTATTGGAGAGAGTGGAGTTTCTGGTATTGGTGAGAGTGGAATGTCAGGTTGTGGTGAGGTGGGAATTTCTGGTTGTGGATTTGGATTGTCTGTTTCGGGAGCGGAAGAGTGTTGGTCAATATCAGAAAGAACTTGAGCAAGTTCTGGTTCTGGTATGGTTGCAGTGTTTGGATTTTGTGGTTTGGAGCTGGATCTTCTGAGGGTTAATGACTCAGAAGGGTCAAAGTCAATGTCAAAATCTTCAATGGTTTAGGGAGTTGGGATTTCAGATGGAGTTGGAATAGATGTGGAAACAACAGTTGAATCTAAAACAGTTACAAAAACAAGATTACCTCTTTTCTTTGGAGTCTGTTGAGATGATCCTTCTGGAGCAGCTTTTCTCTTCTTTGTCTTCTTCAGAACAACCTCTGGTGCCTTCTGCTGAAGATCTTGAATATTCAGATTAGGTGTTGTACCATCAACTTTACAAGCATCCAAATATCTCAGAATGATTTGAGGCTTAGAGTCAATCTCTGAGAACATAAGGAAGTCGTCCAGAGGGACTCTTCTGCTGGAGATTTCAGCAAAAGGAGTGACGCTGGGCTCCTTCTTAATGTTCTCTATCAGCTTCATTTTCTTCAGATTTTTTGCATTCAGCTGCTTGCCAACAAAAGGTTCCAGGGTGCTGATCTCTTGTGCCTCTGTCAAATGTTCAATCAGCCTATTCTCTGCCAGAATATCTGATATCAGTCTTCCCAAGGGTATCCAATCCCTTTTAGTACGTTCATCTTCTCTTCTTTCCTTCACGCTTGTTCTGAGATGGTTGAACAGAAGATGAGCTAGATTAATCTTGACCTTCTGGGAGATAAAATAGATCAGAAACTGCTGATCTATGTTTATGTACTCAGGAGAGCTTGTAGGCTTCCTGTGGTTGAAACATCCCAGAATAATCTTTGCCCAAATTCTGTGCTTATCTTTTAAGTCCCTTATCTTGCTGGAGGGAAGCCCCAGCGTGAAAATTTCCGTTGCTATAACAGCAACATCTGAGCACCTCTCTGCCATATCAATACAACGAATACCACCTCCATTGTACCCTTACAGACTTGCAATCAGGTCTTCAGTAATCACAATCTTCTTCCCCATGATGTAATAAGTGACTTGGTGATTTGAGGAAGAGGCGTGAATCCAAAATTCCTTTACTAGAATAGGGAATGTTGGACCCACCAGCCTGTCGAAGTACTTTTCCCATCCTTGAGCTTGAATCTCTTCTGATAAATCGAAACCATTTTCCTTGAGACTGTTGAAATCCATTATTATCTCTGACAGAACTTCAAGGTTCTTGACTGGAGTGAGAAGCGTTTTGAGAGGAACTTCATATTGCTCAGCTGATGCATCTTTCTGGGAACCTGAAGAGAGATTGCTGGAAGACGCCATGTTCACACGAGGTTTTTTAAAAGAAAATGAAAGGGTTTTCTTGAAAAGGAAGAACACAAAAATCAAAAATATTGATTGAAAACGAAAGTAAGGGTAAAAGGTGTGAATGGTGTGAATGGTGTTTAAATAGATTTCGAAAAAGTTTTTGAAAACATAAACGCTTAAGAGAGAGAAATAAATCATGATTAATAGCATTTAATGATAGCTGATTTTTGGGGATTTCAGAAAGATACTTAAACGGTTACCAATGACATGTGTCTCAATGCATCCAATCGGCGCTTTGCCTTTTCAGAAGCGTGAACACGTGTTCTGCCTCAGGAAACAGCTGATGACTGGATGACACTTGTTTGCTTGAGTGAACAACACACCTATCCTTGAACTGAAGCGCTCAGATCTTCATGGATAGATTCTGATACAATCTGCATTTCTAAAATTCTGAAAGAGGATTGATCAGAAGTTCACAGAGAAATACACACAATTCTGAAGGTTAATATATAAAAATTAAAACAGTTTTATTCTGGACAGAGCTTCATGCTGACATGTTTCAGAATGAAGTTGAACCTATCTTTAGAAAGTGGTTTTGTGAAAATATCAGCCCATTGATGGTCTGTATCAATAAATTTTAAGTTTAAAATTCCTTTCTGAATATAGTCCCTAATAAAATGATGTTTTATTTCTATATGCTTAGCCCTAGAATGCAAAATCAGATTTTTACTTAAGCAAATAGCAGAAGTATTGTCATAGAGTATAGGAATGTTACTCTCAAAAATCTGGAAGTCCTCAAGTTGACTTTTCATCCAGAGCATTTGTGTGCTGCATCCAGCTGCTGCTATGTATTCAGCTTCTGCTGTTGATAGAGCAATTGTGGATTGTCTTTTGCTGGACCATGAGATCATATTTTCTCCTAGAAACTGGCAGCTTCCAGAAGTACTTTTACGCTCTACTCTGTCTACAGCAAAGTCAGCATCACAGTATCCTACTAAGCTGTAATCACTTGATTTTCTATAAAACAGACCCATATTAGTAGTACCTTTAAGATACTTGAAAATTAGCTTAACAGCTGTTAAGTGAGATTCTCTAGGATCTGATTGGAATCTTGCACAAATGCATACACTGAATAAAATATCAGGCCTTGAGGCTATCAGATAAAGAAGAGAACCAATCATACCTCTATAGACCTTCTGTTCTACCTTTTTGCTTACCTCTTCTCTTTCCAGAATGCACGTGGGATGCATTGGAATCTTTGATGGCTTACATTCTGAGAGATCAAATTTCTTCAGAAGTTCTCTGACATATTTGCTCTGATGAATGTAAGTTCCTTCTGGGGTTTGATTGATTTGAATGCCCAGAAAGAATTTCAGTTCCCCCATTAGGCTCATCTCAAATTCTGCCTGCATACACTTAGCAAACTTTCTTCCCAGAGAAGGTTTAGTAGATCTAAATATTATATCATCAACATAAATCTGGCAGACTAAAATGTCATTCTTAACTGTCTTACAGAATAAGGTTGTGTCCACCTTCCCTTTGGTGAATTCCTTTTCTAACAGGAAGTTACTTAGTCTTTCATACCAAGCTCTGGGAGCTTGTTTCAGACCATACAGTGACTTCTTTAGTTTGAAAACATATTCTGGATTTTTTGAACTTTCAAAACCAGGGGGTTGGTGCACATATACCTCTTCTTCTATATAGCCATTTAAGAATGCACTCTTAACATCCGTCTGATACAGAGTGATGCCTTTATTAACAGCAACATAAATTAAAATTCTGATAGATTCTAACCTGGCGACTGGAGCAAAGGTTTCTGTATAGTCTATCCCCTCTTGCTGACTATAACCTTGTGCTACCAATTGTGCTTTGTTTCTGATGACTTCACCTTGTTCATTCAGTTTGTTTCTGAACACCCATTTTGTTCCAATGACGTTGAATCCTTTTGGTTTAGGAACTAGATCCCATACGTCATTCCTTGTGAATTGATTCAGCTCCTCTTGCATTGCTAGAATCCAGTCATTGTCCAGAATTGCTTCATCAATTGTTGATGGTTCAATTAGAGAAACAAGTCCCATGAGAGATTCTTCAGAGTTTCTGAAGCTGGCTCTTGTTCTGATTGGATCTTCCTTTCTTCCTAAGATTGTTTCTTCTGGGTGATCCATGATGCTTCTGGATGGTCTTTTATGAGGTTGATCAACAAAAGATGCTGGATTGCTTGCAGTGCCTCTTTCTGATGTTGAGGGAGTGTCTCTGTTAAGAGCTTCTGATGACTTGTCTTCAGTACCTGTGAATTCAACTTCCATACCTGCAAGTAATTCATTCTGCTTTGACTTTTGAGAGTCAAGCTTATCATCAAAACGAACACTGATTGATTCTTCCACAATCTGTGTTTCTGTATTGTATACTCTGTACCCTCTTGAGCGTTCAGAGTATCCTAACATAATACACTTCTGTGCTTTAGAGTCAAACTTGTTCAAATAATTTTTAGTATTCAAAATAAAGCAAGTACATCCAAATGGATGAAAATATGAAATGTTGGGCTTTCTGTTCTTCCACAATTCATATGGAGTCTTTTCCAGAATAGGTCTTATGGAGATTCTATTCTGAATGTAGCACGCTGTGCTTATTGCCTCTGCCCAGAAGATCTTAGCAACGTTAGACTCGTTGATCATGGTTCTGGCCATTTCTTGTAGTGTTCTGTTCTTTCGTTCTACAACTCCATTTTACTGGGGAGTTCTAGGACAAGAGAAATCATGCAGAATGCCTTTGTCATTAAAGAATGACTCAAAATCTTTGTTTTCAAATTCTCCACCATGATCACTTCTGACTTTAACGATTCTAAGATCCTTTTCATTCTGAACTTGGTTGCAGAAGGTGAAAAACACATAGTGTGACTCGTCCTTGTGTCTTAAGAACTTTACCCATGTCCATCTGCTATAGTCATCTACGATTACTAACTCATACTTCTTGCCACTGACTGAAGCAGTTTTAACTGGTCCAAATAAGTCAATGTGCAGAAGTTCTAATGGTTTAGAGGTGGAAACAACATTTTTAGATTTGAAAGCTGGTTTTGCAAACTTGCCTTTCTGACATGCTTCACACAGAGCATCTGAATTGAACTTCAGGTTAGGAAGTCCTCTGACCAAATTGAGTTTGTTAATATGAGATATTCTTCTCATACTAACATGCCCCAATCTTTTGTGCCAGATTCATTGCTCATTGTTAACAGACATAAGACACTTTACATTCTGACTTTTCAGTTCAAAAAGTTTTATTTTATAAATGTTGTTTCTCCTCTTTCCATTAAACATGATAGTCTTATCTTTCTGACTAACAGCTTTGCATAAATTTTGATTAAAGATTATATCATAACCGTTATCACTTAATTGACTTATGGATAACAGGTTATGCATTAATCCATCTACTAATAAAACATTACTTATAGAGGGAAGGTTTTCGTTACCTACTGTTCTAGAGCCAATTATATTTCCCCTTTGATTGCCTCTAAAGGCTACGTGGCCTCCAGGCTTAAGTTCCAGGCTTTGGAACATATGCCTTCTTCCCGTCATGTGTCGTGAGAAGCCAGAGTCCAGGTACCATGACTGGTGTTTCTGCTTTGCTGCTAAAGATATCTGCAACATGTATTATTTTATCCTTAGGTACCCATATTTTCTTGGGTCCTGATTTGTTAGTTTTACCAAAACTCTGGTTGAATTTTGGTTTGACAGAATAATTACTACTAGTATATTTGATGTCATGTGTGTACCCATATACAAAGTGAGAATTAAGTGAAGTGCGTTTTATCACTAAATCCATGGCATTCTTTGGTGTAGGTACCTTACCTTGGTATCCTATTCCTTTTCTGCCATTTCTGTTAACTCCATAGATCATTGAAGCCATTTTGCTTCTATCTATGCTTTTAGCTAGAAACTTCTGAAAGCTGTGATCATACTCCTTGATGATCTCATCAACGCTACTGGGAGTTTCAAGAATTGTTTCCTTCTGAGAGTTTTGTAATAGATTTTCTAATTTTGAAATTTTATTTTTCAACTCAGAATTCTCCAATTTGAGACTCTCAGTTTTATCAGAGTCAGAAGCAAGATCCCTTTTCAGGTTTCTGAATTTGACTCTGATCTGCTGATATCGTTCTAGAATTTCATTAAGGCTTTCAGCTAGTTCAGCCTTAGTAAAGTTAATAGCAAAGTCAGGAAATACCTCTTCTGTGTCTGATTCAGAGTCTGATTCAGAAGCTTCACTGTCTTCTGATATGTTTGCCATGAGAGCTATGTTTGCTCTCTCATCATCTGATTCTGAGTCAGCTTCAGATGTATCAGAATCATCCCATGTGGCCATGAGACTTTTCTTCTTTTCCTTGCCAAACTTTCTTCTGGGCTTTTCCTTCTGAAGCTTTGGGCAGTCACTTTTGTAGTGCCCTTGCTCGTTACATTCATAGCAGATGATGTCTTTGTTGTTTGGCTTTCTGCTTCCTGAAGAGCCTTCAGATCTTCTGTGTCCAGAGGAGGATTCTGACCTTCTGTATCTGGAGGAAGATTTGTTCTGATTGTCTGATCTCCTGGGATTCCTGAACTTCCTTTGCCTCTGCTTCCACAGTTGGTTCACCCTTCTGGAGAGGAGATACAGTTCATCTTCTTCTGATTAGGACCCATCAGAGGTTTCTTCTACAGCTTGAAAAAGTTTGGAGTCAGATTTTCTGTTACATTTTAAAGCTAATGGCTTACCTTGCTTTTGAGGTTCATCAGCTTCTAGCTCTATCTCGTGACTTCTGAAAGAGCTGACAAGTTCCTCCAGAGAGATTTTGTTGAGATCCTTGGCTAGCTTCAGCGCTGTGACCATTGGCCTCCACTGTTTTGGCAAGCTTCTGATGATCTTCTTGACATTATCAACAATAGAATACCCTTTCTCTAGGACTTTGAGACCAGCCACCAGAATTTGAAATCTTGAGAACATCGTTTCAATTGATTCACTTTCTTCCATCTTGAATGCCTCATACTTCTGAATGAGCGCAAGAGCTTTAGTTTCTTTGACTTGAAGGTTGCCTTCATGCGTCATTCTCAGAGAGTCAAACATGTTCTTTGCAGTGTCTTTGTTTGATATCTTTTCATATTCAGAGTAAGAGATAGCACTGAGAAGAATTGTTCTGGCCTTGTGATGATTTTTGAAATCACGCTTTTGTTGATCAGACATTGCTTTCCTGTCAATCTTCTGACCACTTGCATTCACTGGGTGCGTGTATCCATCAGTCACCATATCCCACAGATCAGCATCATGGGCTAGAAAGAAGCTTTCAATTCTGTCTTTCCAGTAATCAAAGTTCTCTCCATCAAACACTGGAGGTTTGCCACTGAATCTGTCTCTTTCTTCATTGTTGTCATTGCTGATGTTTTGATGTGTTCCTGCCATAGTGTTTTTCAACGCTGGATCTTGTACTGACACAGTTAAGTGTTATAAGCTCAGAACCAGGTGCTCTGATGCCAATTAAAGAAGTGAAAAACACAAGAAGGGGGGTTGAATTGTAAAACTTGAAATCAAATGCAGACAACACGTTATTTTTATCCTGGTTCGTTTGATCTCAAACTACTCCAGTCCACCCGTCAAGGTGATTTCGCCTCTCTCCAACGAGGTCTTAATCCACTATATTCAACTGAATACAACAACTGCTTTAACAACTGTCAAAGCCTTCTTGAGTCTAACCACAGATCGGTTTATCTCAAGGTAATTCTTTTACAGATAAATGAACTAGTGTGTGTTTGATGTTTTCTTACAAAAACTATATATCACAACTGTGATATTACACAAGATGAAGCTTAGATGAAAACTAGATTGCTAGAGCTATAGAGTAAGAGCTTGAGAACTTTAGCAAACTGGATGAGTGAGAACGTAAAGATAATTGGCTTATACGTATGTGCGTGTAGGAGAATTATTAGCCATTTCTTTTCTCACTGACTTGTTTAAATAGCTTAGGAATAGATACGTTGATGTCCATAATTCCGTTTCAATGCTCATAACGTTCTTTCCTTTTTGAGAAGATCTTTGTCTTGGAATAAAGCCGTTGGTAATTAATCTGCCTTGAATGCAGTAACGTTGACACTTCAGAATGTTCTGCTAATGATAATCAGAGTGTTCCTGGCTTTAGCTTATTCTGACGCTTCAGAGTGCTGGTGACATGATAAGTATCTTGCTCAGAGTCAGAGTATGTTTTGTGTAGATTCTGTTCATCAGGCTTCAGCGTAGCACATGTATTGATCTTCTGATGCTGACATATCTTCTGATGCTGATGTTGATACTGATATTCTGATGTTAATTCCATCAGAGTTTCTGCAAATACATAACATAATTTTAAGTAGCATATATGTCCTATAAATCTTACAATTTATTTAATCTTGTATTTTGTTATCATCAAAACTCTAACTGAGGGTTGTAGAATCAAACTATGTTCTAACAGTTCTTACCCACTCAAGGTCGTTCTTGTTATTTTCCTTCTCCTTTAGAGATAGTACTATATGTACCATTAGTTGGTAGGTAGCCCTATCTATTGGATGTGAAGGAACAGACGAAGGGTCATCGTATGGTCATCAAAGGCAACATATAGAGATACTATAGCAATTTACTAGAGGGACTAAATCATTTTTCGTAGGCAACGTTGAAGGGTCATCGAGGGACTATGATCTTTATTTCAAGGGACTTTGTTAAAGTATCCCTATTTTCTAGGGACATGACCATGTTTCTGAAGGAAACGAAGAGGGGTTACCTTAGAGGTGCGAATATGAATAGTGTGCTCAATTCAGTTATTTATCTTGTATTAGGGTTTTCTATCGATTCATTTTAGTCTTTCCATATAAACCATAATTACTAGGAGTTTAATATATAGAATAATAAAAGGTGCGGAAAGTAAATCCTAAGCTATTACAGGGCTTTGGGGAAGTTACATAAAAAAGATGCGTAAAATAAAGTGCAAAAATTTAAACCTAGACTATTACATCATGTAAGTAGTTACATAATAGGAAAAAAACGCGGAAAGATAAAGCTAAAATATTACAAGAGAATGCCGCGTGACATATACAATATCTTTAAGAATTTAAATGTGAAATAAAAAAATGTCTAAAATTGTTTGAATGTGGCTTTTTTATGAAATTAACTTGATGTTAATTAAAAATACCTAAGTCTAATTATTTTAATTAATAAAAAAACCTAAAGTTTAATTAATTTTATCATTTAAAAAAATACTAATGAACCTAATTAATAAATAAATAAATAAATAAGTCAAAATTAATTTATTAAGAAACCTAAACCTAATTTATTAGTGTTTTTGAAAAAAAGATTAAAATTGATTGATAGTTAATTAAGAAAAATAATTAGGGTTAGTGAAAAAATTAGGGTTAAAAAAGGGAAGAAAATAGGTTAGTAAAACAAGAAGAAAAAAAGATTCGTATGGGGTGGGTGTTGAACCCACGCCCTGGATATCATAAGCGCACCCTCCTTCCACTAAGACAAGCTATTGTTTGTGTTAGGAAATAAGCGTTGCATATTATACAGAAAACCTGCGTAAATTGGGAAAATAACAAAAAAAGTTGCAAAAGGCAGGGATCAAACCCACACCCTTGTATACCAAAGCCTTAGCATGCGTGTTCTTGCCACTGTGGTGGGTGTTTCATCTGTTAATAACATAAAACAAAATAAATATATTATAAATAAAATATTTGGATCGGAGAAGCGCCGGAGTCCTAGCTCTGGTCATCTTCTCCAGTGAGTATGTTTTCCAAACCTGCAAAACAAAGCGTGTTAGTGATCAAATAGAACCATATCCCCTCATTTGAGGGCTGCGAACTCATTGGTAGCCTTGGTTTTTGCTGAATCATCCTATACAAAGAGATATAAAGAAAACAAAGCAAATCGGTTCAAGCATGGTGATCCATCATCCTGGAAATATGTGACTCATGTAAGGGTTCAGTCCTATATAGTTTTATCTCAAAAATACATTACGCGCGTTAGTTTCAATCAAAGCATAATAAAAACTAAAATATGAAATTCAAGAAAACATGTAAATCGCTGATGCATGTAGTGCTCGTTTCAGGCTTCTTTGATCATTAAGAATGTTCAATACTTACTCTATAGCACCTCAGAAGTCGATTTGGATGGCTGGTTTGCTTTGAGAGTGATTGTATGAGAGGTTTCAAGTTTGCTCTAGTTTGACAAAATTTGAGGTTTTTGGAGAGTGTTCTTGAGGCAAGTTTTTTGTTTTTTCTTGTTGTCTGAACATGAAGGATATATATATATATATATAGGAGAAGATTAGGTCAAGGAGAATGGGCTTGGACCTCTTGTAATTATATATTTTATTCTTGTTTGAAAATAGGTTGGAATAAGACAAAAGAATGGAGATTTGATACAAAAATAAGCTCCACATGGTTTCTAATGCAATCTTGGGTCTCCAAAAGATTTGAAACAAAAGCCTTTTAAGCCTTATACCTCCATTAATTATTTATTTGATTTAATTTGCATTTAAATGATTAAAAATTCAAATAAAAGACATAAAAATAATAAAAAATATGTGAATGCTTTTAGGGGTCACCCAACATGTCATGAGCACGTTTGAACTTCAAAAATTAGGCCCATTAGTCCAAAAGCTCAAAATTGTTCAATTGAGATTTCATGCAATTTCACAAAATTACCCAACTAATGCAACTCATAACTTGCTCAATTTTTATCATATGAAGTTGATCTTGGACTTTTTAAAATGCTCAAGTTGTCCCCTATAACTAACATGTTGATCATTTTTCCATTTGAAGATTTTAACTTGATGTAAATTTCTTTGACAAAAGTGTCTTTTTATTGACTTTTAAAATGACCTATAATGTTTTGGCCCATATCTTTCAAATGAAGCATTTTTTGGACATGATCTTAGAGAGACAAAGTTGTAGATAATTAAATTTCCATCTAAATGAGCTTTGGTTGAGAATTTTATGATGAAGCATGTGAAAGTTATGCTTGTTCAAAGTTCAATTGACTTCTCCTAAAGAAAATCCTAATTTAGCAACTTTTGATGAATCTTGAGTTTCCTTGATGAGTTATGGTCAACCTTTGAGAAAATGATGAATGTTACCTCAAAATGTTGATGTTGACCAAATGTTTTGAAGTTTGACTGCATGTTAACCATAATTGACTTTTTACCCAATATAGTTGATTTTTAATCGTTTGAGCAATTGATTGAGCAAATTTGTGATGTAAGGCTTGAAACTTGATAAGAGGATTATTTGAAGCATGTGGGGAACTATGAAACTCAATTGAGGCATTAGAAATCCAATTTTCTTTGAGAAAACCAAAGCCCTAGTTGTAGGCTGTTGTACCCCAAAATTTTCCCTCCCATTTATACTCAAGACATGTTCATTGAGGTCCTCAATCGCTCAAGGTTGACCAAATAATTGATCAGATAAATTCTCCTCCAAAGCAATGAACCTCCAACTAGGGTTTCACTTTTAACCAAGATGTTTGGATTTCAAAGGCTCCAAATAATTTCCATGGTCCCTAATATGTCTTTAAGAATGTCCATGCCAAATTTCATGCCTTACACTACAAGTTTGCTCAGTCAACTACTCAAGTGTTTGAAAATCAATTGTACTATGTCAAAAGTCAATTATGGCCAATATACAGTTAAACTTCAAAAAAAATTGTCAACATCAACATTTTAAAGTGGTAATCATCATTTGATCAAGGGTTGATCATGATTCCTCAAGAAATGCTCTTAATTTATCAAGAATCAAGAATTGCTAAATTAGGGTTTCTATAGGAAAAGTCAACTAAACTTTGACCAGGCATAACTTTCACATACTTCATCCATTTTGCCCCAACCAAAGCTTATTTTTAAGAGAATCCAGTTCCCTACAACTTCTGTTTTATCCTCAAGTTCAAGAAATGCATCAATTGGAAGATACAAGCTCATACATTACGTTCATTTTCAAAAGGTCAACAAAAACACTTCATACCACATAGAGATTGTTCAAACACAAGAATAGTTTCTGTAGTGCCATTATCATCACTTTCAAACACAACAAAAGACCGTATTGTATAACTTGACTGAGTTGGAGAGTGGTCCAACAACTTCCAATACAATTCAAGACACTGTGAAGCTTGGAATCAGACCAGATAACAATATAAGTTGCTGGGAAGCCTAGAATATGACCAGTTAGCAGTTAACTCTGCCAAATTACAGCAAAGGCTGGAGTACGACCAGATAGAAGTTTATTTTGTCAATTACTCTGAAGCTTGGACCCGACCAGATGACAGTATAATCTACAACACTATGAAGCCTGGACCCGACCAGATAATAATATATCTTAAATTCAATTTGAAGCCTGAATCAGACCAGATAACAACTTAATTTCTTCAAATCACTGAAGCCCGGACACGACCAGATAACAATTCAAGTCACTGAAGCTTGGATTCCGACCAGATAACATTTTGAGTTACTGTGAAACATGGAGTATGACCAGATAAGAATTCAATTTCATTTTTATTGCGAAGCCTGGAAACCGACCATATAATAGTTAATTTCATATTCCCCAGTAAGTCATTGTGAAGCCTGGAATACAACCAGATAACAGTCAACTTTATTATCCTCAACAAGTTACTGTGAAGCCTGTATTTCGACCAGATAACAACTAATTTTCATCTCTCCAGTCAAGAGATAACTCCCCAGTAGATTAGTGGACAACTAAAGCTCCTAGAATCTATTCCCCAAACAGAAACCAACATTTCCCAGCGGAGTCCTCCTCAAACAACTGGAACAGTAATCCCCATAAAGGGACCTCTTATAAATCAACATCTACTTTGGATGGCATCTTTAAGCCCATCTCCGATAAATCTCAATCATCTTCTCCTAATGGCATCTGTAATCCCATTCCCGATATCATCAACCAGCAGTGCTACTTCATGTATATACGAGTGCAGATTTTTGGGCACTCTAGTGTTCAATCATATTCCACCTTCAGATTATGAAAGGCATACAAACCAATCTAAATCCTCAGGTTTAAGAAGATTTAACAGGGGAAGCTGTCGTAACCCAAAATTTGCCCTCCCATTTTTACTAAAAACATGCTCATTGAGGTCCTCAATTGCTCAAGGTTGACAAAAGAATTGATCAGATAAATTCTCCTCTAAAGCAATGAACCTCCAACCAGGGTTTCACTTTTCACCAAGATGTTTGGGTTGAAAAGGCTCCAAATGATTCCCATGGTCCCTAATATGTCTTCAAGGATGTACATGCCAAATTTCATGCCTTACACTACAAGTTTGCTCAGTCAACTGCTCAAGTGTTTGAAAATCAACTATACTGGGTCAAAAGTCAACTGTGGCCAATATACATTTAAACTTCAAGATTTTTTTGTCAACATAAAATTTTTGAAGTGATAATCATCATTTGATCAAGGGTTGATCATGATTCCTCAAGTAATGATCTTAATTTATCAAGAGTCAATAATTTCTAAATTAGGGTTTCTATAGGAAAAGTCAATTGAACTTTGACTAGGAATAACTTTCACATACTTCATCCATTTTGCCCCAACCAAAGCTTATTTTGAACATAATCCAGTTCCCTACAACTTCTCTTTTATCCTCAAGTTCAAGAAATGCATAATTTGGAAGATACAACCTCATACATTACAGGTCATTTTCAAAAGGTCAACATAAAACACTTCATACCACATAGAGATTGTTCAAACACAAGAACAATTTCTGTAGTTCCATTATCATCACCTTTCAAACACAAACAAAAGATTGTATTATATAACTTGATTGAGTTGGAGAGTGGTCCAACAACTTCCAATATAGAGGGGGGACTGGAGTAGTATCCTGGAGGTTCACTGAGGCTAACACAACATCTTGAAATAGGTTCAAATTCAAAACAAGTTGCAGTCTCAAGAACAATGTTTAAGGCAAAAAACTGCAACTTGAGTCGACACATACCCACATGAGTCGACTCATTTTGGTGACATAACATTGTATGATTCGACACAAAGCTTTATGTGTCGATACATACTGTTATCTAGGCCCCAAAACAGAAGGATGAAAGGTGCATGAGTTGACACAAAACGCGTATGTGTCGACACAAATAGGTGCATGAGTCGACACATTTGATTATGCATCGACTCATACTGAGTTGATTTTGTTTTACAGTAGCAAGAAGAGTTATGTGTCGATGCATAGCAGCATTGTGTCGACACATAATAGTTCAAAATGCATTTTTTATTTCTTTTTACACTGTCTTTACATTTTTCACATATTTTCTTCATTATTGTCCAACTATTCAATATGGGTTGATGTTTGGATTTATTTTAAGTCTCAAGAACTCGTGCAAAACATGACCAGGTGTATGCTGGTCCAAGAATGGCATGAAATCATCATTTTTGGAAAGTTTTCAAAATGGAATCATGGTCTTCAAACATGGTTATGGGCTTGATTTATTTCCATGCTATCACCCTAATCTCATCTCCTATAAATAAGCATCACATTTAAAAGTCAAAAACACGCACACATTTCCTGAAAAAGCCACACAAAAATTCATAAAATTTCCATAAATTGTTAAAACTCGAAACTGTATTTGCGGGCATCCTCAGTCCAAACCAAGCCCATTACTCACTCCCTGAAGGTCCCAGGAGTATTTCCCAGGCCTTAAGCAGTTCCAACACGCGTGAAAGCTCCCTCACCCGATCTCACCGTTTGGTAAAAATTCCTCGATCCCAAACTCATAAAATATACGATTTAAATTCATATTGATTATATATACATATTGATGTTGATGTTTATGTTTGATTGAACGTGTTACATGTGAGAAAAGATTCATGAATGAGATCGTGACATTATTAGGGAATGATCTGAACTTACCTTCGAAACATATGATTTAATCCGTTTAAGACCAAAATAACCCCGTATTTGGATTCAGGGGATGATTTTACGTGGGATAGGGTCTTTAGATTTGCTTTAATCTAACGTTTGATTAGGTTTCAGGTTTTGTAAAATCGGAGAAGAAGACCGAAGTTTGACTCTGGCCTCTCTCCGTCTATTGACTCAGGCGAGGGAGTTACGTGTATCAAAGCCACGTTCTGATTGGCTGGTTCAAAAATAATAGGGGCCCACTGAGCACGCGGTTTTTATGTTTAAATAAATACTGCATTTTTTATATTATAATATTATTGTTTTGTTTTATATAACAAATGAACATCTGACACGAATGGCAACACAAGTGCCCTTAAGGCATATCCCCTCATGTCCCGGGTTCGATCCAGGCGTGAGGGGGTTTTATTTTTCATTTTTTTCCTTGTTAATCAGGTATGACCAGGCCAAGCGTATGCACCATGTATCATCAACCCATCATCATCAGATTCAGATCTGAAGGCTTCAACGTGCAGATCACCATGCATTCTCCAGATGCTCCCTCACTAGATCCAGTTGCAGCTTCTGGGCTCCTCTTTACATGGGCCTCACGTTTTCACTTCACCCCCCCCCCCCTCTCATTTCACTTTAATACCAGGCCCATTTTTACATTTTTGTTTTGTTTTATTCACTTATTTCTTTTAATTATTATTTTTTATTTAATCAGCAAAATAAATATAAAAATCACCAAAAAATAGATTTAGGATTTTTTTTTATTTAAAATTAATAGACTTAAGATCTAATTAATTTCATTTCTTTTCATAAATAAAAAATACAAAAATGTTAGATTTATTTTAGAATTAATTAATAATTTTATTTTCTCTTTTTAATTAACTAAATTAAATTAAATTAAATATTTTCCAAATAAACCAAATGACAAAAAAGATTTTCTTTTGACTTAGAAGTACCTTAGGGTTTTAGACGTTATTTTTAATTCGCACGCATTTATTGCTTCGTTACTATTTTTCATATTATTGTACTTGCTTATGGGATGTAATAGATTTAAACTAGGATATTTACTACTTTATTTCCCCCAAGTTTTGCATATGTAATTAATCCCCCTCCTCGAAGCCTTGTAATAATTTAGGATCTATCTTTTCGCACTTTAAATTTCGGCACACTATTAACTGTCTAGATGCATGATAAATAGGATTGTATGGCAAGAGATAATAATCAAACACTACCAAACCTAACACAAGACAAAAATAATTGAAAATAACACACTCTCACATATACACCTCTAGGGTATTTCCACTTTGGTTGCCTTCAGAAAACAGTCACAACTCTCGAAACGTGAGAGACTTTAGTGGCTACCCTCTGGTTTAAAAGATCAAAAATGACCCTCTCGATGCTGCCTCGATATGATCTTAAAACCCTAGGATAGTTACTAAGTTTTCTTGCCCAGTTGCCTTTGTGACTATATGATGTCCCTTCGAATGTCCCTCAAACATCAAACGATTAGGGCTACCTACTCACTAATAGTAGGATAGCAATGTCTAAAGGAAAAGAGGAAAAGAACAACCCTTTTGAGTAAAAGTAGATAGTTCATAGATTCTTGCTCAAAACTAAAAAAAAAACTATTTTTTTCTCACATACACAAATACTCTTTCCAAAAACATTTCCAAAACACCTTGTATACGTTCTCTACCAATCCGAGAAACATTACAAAGTTCGCCGCACTAAGGTGTTTCTTTCAAAAATACTTTTCAAACACGCAAAGCACAAGGTATTTTTCAAATGAGCTAAGTATCTAAGAGCCCATAAATAACTACGGATGGAAAGGGTGCTAATACCTTCCCTTTCCATAATCTACCCCCCATACTAAAAAATAATCTCGAAAGGCCTTTTTATGTTCTTTTCACCCTTTCCTTTGTTGGATAAAAGAAAAGTTGGTGGCGACTCTTTCTTACCGCAACATTTGTGAATACAAACACAAAACCAGTATAATAGTCAATTCTCCCACCGTATTACAGAACTGGAGACTATGCTAGGGAAAAATAAAAAGTGGGGTTACCTTGGAGTTAGATAATTTTAAAATTACTTTCCTTGTATGCTTTGCTTTCTTTACTTTAAGGGTTGTTTGGGTTTACTTGTAAAGATCCTATACCCGGATCTGGGGCACTTTTAGATAAGCAACAATAGATTGTGGTGACTATATAGCATAAACCGATATGGTTGAAGCGATGGATGCATTAGTGTGACACATTTGTTGGTACCGGTATCCCTTGTGTTAAATCAAGGAGAATACGAGGCCGCTGTGTGGTGTCATAAAGCACTAACTGACCTTAGAACCTTAGTTAAAAAAACTTGTCCATTAGAAAGTTGTAAGATAGCCGACCTCGATATAAAGCTGAGGATTGGTTGATACTCGATGCTACACTCATTGATATTGGACTTTCGGAATATTTTGGCCGCGAGAAAAGATCGCCTGAGCTGAAACAATGCCTGATAAAGAAAGATCAATGATATTGAGACTCCTTAGAACCCGGTTAATTTTCTAGGATAGGTTGAACCAACTAAACTTCAAGAGGGTACTTGCCTATAAACCCCATGTGTTGTACCCCAATTTTTGCCCCTAAGATCCCTCATCATACTTTGTACATTTCGCACATAGCATTGGTCTTATTGTTATAAGATCGAAGCACTTTGACATTAGGGTTTCTCTCTATGAATTGAGTTTGCTATCTTACTAAAAATTGATTCAACTAGCGCTCTCATTTTTCTTTGTATGAGCTTAGGGTTTTGGATCTCAAGCAACATAGATGTCTTCGCTATCAGGTTTCCTCAAGATACAAATTTTTCTTCATTCAAGGTTCTTTCAAGGAACAAAGGTATTAGGGCCTAACTCAGCCAGAGAATCAGGATTTCTCTTTATTTTGTTTGAGCTTGGTGGTGATTCTTCTATGGAGATTTACTGGATTAAAGTCGAACTTCAAAGCTACATTGAGCGCTACTCTTCCCTTACTGAAATATTGCTTTGAGTTTTATCAAGTTTAGATATGTACCGTTGGGTAAGCTATGGGTTAGGAGCTCATTCAGCTCATTTCATCAAATGGAGGTCGGTCGCTTCAAATGCAAGATGACTAGAATCTGTGGATTTAATTGAGATTGAGGTACATAACCTTCATTAGGTCATCTGACGCATCGTACATTATTAGTCAATAAATTCAGCATGGAATCAAAGATTTCAAGGAATCAGGGTTATTATGGATTCCTTTCTTCATCTAATGTTCATCCAGAGCAAAGGGGATTAGGATTTTCATTTGTGGTGCTTAATGCTTCATCAAGATTTCAATTGAGGTTATCTTGAAATAGAGTTGGTTCTAAAGCTATTTTGAGTTTCTCTCCTTCAAGATTTCAAGCGTGATTTTCATATGAGATTCCCTTCCAATTACATGATATAATCAAGCGGTCTTCTAAAGGATATGCAGTAGAACTTTCCTTGTTGAATTGGAATCAAGATATCTTCTTCTATGTGTATGATCATTAATTTGTCAAGAGGAGAGTTAAGGCTTCTTCCGGTTCTTTTCCATCAAAGAAGACTCATAATTGCTTGAATCCTAAGGCAGTCATCACTTTATTATGCTTATCATCTTCGTGGGAGTTAGGGTTTCAATCATTGCTTGAAGTACTTGATTCAATTATCTCAAGTGGAAGCTCAAAGTTTCATGGATAAAGATGCGTGCAAGGCATTTCATTCGAGTCATTTAGGCGCGGAGATACATTTTATGGTGGAGTTAAAGGGAAGTGGCATGGAAAATATTATGAAGAGTATATGGAATCAAGATTTTCAAGTGATCTTATTCAAGTTACATTACATTGCATTCGATCTCAAGTCGTACTCCAAACCATTCCATATACATAAACACCATTTCTATTACATCACATACTACATCAAGATTCAATCTCCAAACATTACATCCATCATTCTAATACACCATACTATATTTCAATACCATAAAGTACATCACATAGGAAATGAGAATTACATTAAATACATCCAAAATCTAGACTTCGTCTTTCATCCTTCAAACGAAGAGCCTCATCATAACCGCCATTTTCACCTTGATTCCGTTGTTACTTTGCACTTCACCTATTTCGAGCCATCTCACCATTGCTAATATTCGGGCTGTTGCTACAGATGTCCGCCGAACATAACCTGCCACATCAATGTCTACATCAGTTCCAACAACACAATTTAACATGCACAAATGAATAAGTTCATGACAGGGCTGAAGGCTAATACATTACAACACATGTCATCACAATGTCACCCCAAACCTAAGACACATTCCATAAGCTAAGCACAATACAGTTCAAGTTTAACCAGAACATATCCATCTGCTATGACCAAATACATACAGCATATACAATATGAAAACACATTAAAACTTGCCATTTACAAAACAGAAAAAACGTTATAATACAGATCTTCACATAGCGAAGAAAACCAGTCAACAAATAACATGAATAGGCCCTGCATACACCATTCAAAAATAGTCCCAACAAACTAACAGAACCAAGGAAAAATCTCTAACAAAACTGGCAGCCAACAGAAAATTCAGAAGAAAAAGAAAGAAGAAGAGCAGAAAGGGAAGAGGAAAATTGAGGGACTTCTAGAAGCATTTTTGAAGCTGATCGGTACGGGGAAACAACACACATATATTGAGACTGAGAACATGCGCTATGTTTACCAGCCAATAAAAGCTCTATACCTGCTACTTGTAACAAACAAACAGAGCAACATACTCGAAGATTTGGATACTCTGAGACTCCTCTCCAAACTTATCCCTGAATATACTTATTCCCTTGACGAAGAGGGTATTTGCAGACATGCCTTTGAGCTGATTTTTGCATTTGATGAAGTCATCTCTCTTGGGAACAAGGAAAATGTGACTGTTGCACAAGTTAAGCAATACTGTGAGATGGAAAGTCATGAAGAGAAGCTGCACAAGCTGGTTATACAGAGTAAGATCAATGAAACTGAGGATGTGATGAAGCAGAAAACCAATGAGATTGATAAAAGCAAGATTGAAAAGAATAAAGGTGATAAAGGAGGATTTGGTCCATTAACATCAATGGTTTCTGGAAGAATTGAAAATATCTTCAGTGATATGAGCATATCTAGCATTGGGACTGGTTTTGGATTAAGTACTGATGTTGATTCCTTTTCTACCAAACTTAAAGGCCGTCCAACTGCATCTGCTTCTGCTCCGCCAAAGGGCCTTGGTATGAAGCTTGGTAAATCTCAAAAGACAAATCAATTTTTGGAATCATTGAAAGTAGAAGGTGAGGTCATTCTTGAATATGTTCAGCCAAGACTTAGCCAGTCTCGGACAACTGCCCCACCACTTACCGATCCTGCAATAAAAGCATCATTATCATCATGATTTCAACCTCACAACAATTTCACATGACAGAAAAAGCTAACTGTCAACAGAATAATAAAAAGGGGTAGGAGGAAGTTTGGAAAGGAGGACGGAAAATTGAAAATAGAATAAAGAGAATCCAACAACCTTTAACAGAAAGAGTTAACATCTCCAAACTTGGTAACAAACTTCTAATAGATTCCTAACCAACTTTCTATCCTCTAACTCACACTCTAACAAAAGATATTACAGAAGAAGAAAGGGAGGAGAAAGTGGAGAGGGCTTCGAGAAGAGATGCATAACAGAATGGAAAGAGGAGGATAACAGATTCAAAAAAAGAAAAAAGGATCCATGATAAAAAAATATGACAAAATACTGACCTTGGAGATTTTTCTCTTCGACACTGGAATCCTCCTCATCATCTTCATCAATTCTCTGCAAGATGATTCAATCTTGAATCCGTATCAAGCGCAACTTCATCAACATCAACCTCTCTCTCCCTCTGCAACTAAACATCATTATCACCAACTATGTTCCTGATAAAATCACGATGTCCAGGAGCATCGAGGACCGTGTAAGTAGTACTTGTCAGGTTCAAACTTCCACAAGGCAATATCAATAGTAATACTTCTTCCAAAATTCAACCCTTCCATATTCAAAAACACCCAAAAAAACAGTTTAACAATCTGCATAAAAGGGCCAACAGGTTTCCAACTTGCATCCGGTTGGTTAACTGAGTTGTAATAGAAATTTGACAGCTCATCACATCAGTTATAACAGAAACTAACAGAATTGCAACATTTTAAAACTTCTAACCTCCTCAATCTAGACCCTTCAATCCTATAACAGATTTTATTAATCCAAGGGTTGAAATCTGATTCCATCTAACTAACTTTTCTAGATCTAACAGAAAGATAAAAAAGAGAAACGGACCTCAAAGAGGGGGGCTCCATTTTTTTCGTGAGGAATCACAAAACTATTCAACAACCTCTCTCTTCTCCGGTGATCTTCATCTTCATCATTCTTCAACATTCGGAAGAATCACCACAAAAAACCAGAAAAAGCTCTCTCACATTCTCTGCAAAAATTCCTCAGCACACTCTCTCTGCATCTTCAAAGCTTCAACATCATCTTCACTTCTCAACAACGATTCCTTTCATCATCTTTGTATTTGTTACTATTTCCTCTTTAAACACAAAAAAACTTCATCTCTCTGTATCATCGTCTTCGTCGCAACATGGATTCTGCATTGCGAGAACAACAACATTATTTTCGCATCATTCTTCATGCAACAGAAGCGACACAGTAGAAGAAGGAGGAGGAATAGATAAGCATATTTGAGAAAATATATGTGGATTTCGATTCATTTTCATCATGTTTGAAACACCGTCGGAGCGACTCTGATATGTAAGTATCTCTATCTTCTTCATCTTTCTTTGAACATTATCATCAATATGCTATTTTTGCCCGACCATTTGCGTCCATGTCATAAGGAGAGGATGAAGAGGAACAAACCAAATCTTGAGACAGAGAGAGTGAATAGAAGGTCTATTTATGGAGGAACACGGAGAAGCTGTGACGATTTTGTCGAAGAAGCATGAAAGGAATTAGGTGCCATCATCAAAGAAAAGAGTGAAATGGAGGTTAAGAATCACGGTTTAAACGGAGATTAAGTAGAACTTCGAATCGTAAGGACGAATCGGGGATGGAGATTGGTGGAGGAGTCGCGCCATCAAGTTGAAGAGGAGGGAGATCAACTTCTCAGAGAATCTGAAGAGTCATAACCTAACTCTTATCAAACTGCACCGTTTCATCACATTATCTATTTTTGTATTCAGTTTTTATAAGAGTATTATAGAATGAACCAAAAACTGATGGTGATGTTGGAATATCACAAACTAAACCATTTCTCCATAGGCCCGTTATTTTTTTTTTATGCTGGATAATTGAACCCCAAAAAAAACTGGCTAATGAACATTACTGCATGGGCCCAGCACCCAAATTACTTCTATACCTCCAGTATTCCAGCTCGCACCCCCTGAATTTTTTTTAGTAATTTTCTTTTAAATAATTTTTGTGAATTGTTTTGACTTGTTTGAGTTTTTTTACATGATAAAAAAATTATTATAAAAAAAAACATTAATGAAAAATATTATAGTTTTTTTATTATTTGTTTTTTTAGAATTAAACTCTGATTATACAATTACTTAAGGTTTGTGATTCACCTTTGCTTGCTGAGTTGAGTCTTATGCAGGTCTATTGTTTGATATGCGGATGTGTTTGAATTCCTATTGTGATTTATTTTCACACCGACGAAGTTTCGACACCTATTCTAAATATTCGAACTCTGACTGTTTGTTTGTTGATGCCAACTCGTACGAAGTATCTCCGATTTCTTTACTTTGGTTGCGCTTTTTGCAGACGTCATTGTTCGTTTGGTATTACACTGCTTGCAAGTTATATTTATGCATTTATCGCTTTTCTAGATATCAGGAGAAGTAGGAAATAAAGATCGTGCGCTCGAAGTCGCTGTTTAAAGACCTGTAGCAGGCATTCGACACTTCATTTTTGTTATGTGTTGTGCTTGTGTTTGCTTCCTTTCTTGTTGATCGATGAGTCACTCAATTTAGAAATTGAGATCACGACTTCGCTCTCAGTGCATGCTCCCTATAGGATTTTATCGCTTTCCTTTATTTCTTGTTGATCGATGAGTCACTCAATTTAGAAATTGAGATCACGACTTTGCTCTCAGTGCATGTTCCCTATAGGATAGTTTGTTAGACTTTCCATGCATGCTAACTTAGATAGGATCCCTCATTGTATGATAACATTAGGTTAGAGGTAGGTTAGTCTCCCTTAGATGTTTTCTTCCCGTTTTTGCATAATTGCATTTAAAACTAAAACTTCTTTTTCTTGGAAAATATATAAGAAATGCTAATCATACAAAAATTCTTTTCATGGTAAAAAGATACTAACCAATCCATTTCTTTTCTCCATTCGGCTTTTCTATTCTAAGAGAATGTTAGCTCCTTTCCACTACATGTCATAAGTCTCCAATGGTCGAGCAGCGGTGGAATGATCGAATGCAACATTGTTCATTTAAAAAATACAAACAAACAAAACATATAAGCCGAACTACGGTAGCTCTGATTCCTCAAAAAGGTTACGTAGGCATTGGGGTAGGGCCCAAACGAGTACAACTTTATTTTCCCTACATTCTTTCTCTTTTCTTTGCATGCATTCTCTCTTAGTTCATAACCCTTAAGTATTAGATTGAACACACCCTTTGATTATAATAACGAGAGTGGATCCCGTAGAGTACTATGGACGTGTGGGGTGCTAATACCTTCCCCTCAAATAATCGACTCCCTTACCCAATCTCTCGGTCGCAAGACCTTGATTTCCCCCTTTAGGTTTTTCTTCGATGATATTTCTGTTCCCCTTCTATGGGATAAATAAATACCCGGTGGTGACTTTATTGATTTTACCGTTACAGAAAAATGGCGACTTCACTGGGGACAATGTCGACCAATTGCTGGTCCATCCCGTGAGTCAATCCTAGCTCCCGTTTTTATTTTCTTAGGGTGTTTATCATTATTGATTTTATAGATTATTCATTTGTATATGTTTGAGCATATGTTTGCATTGCATCTTTATTGTTATTTGTTATATTTTTGTTGTGTTGGTTTCTTTGTTTCTTGATGGGTGGGTGTTACTATGAGGTAAAAGGCCCAATACCCAGGCCAAGTGGAAACCACAGGAACAATAGGAATAGAGTGGAACATGAATGGCTAGTTGACTTAGGTTTCACTATGCCGCCATGTCGTCCACGCTCAGATGAGGTACAAATGAGGGGCTATCGTTTTCAAGTAGGTGATATGGCGATAGTTCTTCAGGAGTACCCTCGATTCTGAGTTACCATTGATCTTACCATGACCTAGTCTTTACCCGTGAGTGGGGAGGGAATAATCTATACAGGTATATATGGTGACTATACATGTTCCGTTGGTGACTCTGATTATATTGATGACTTTGATCCTTGGTATTCTCAATTGGGCCGGACTTTTGATCATGTTACACATGACAGTGGTTCTATTATCAGTTCAGTAGTTATCCAGTATCGCAGAAGCTTTGATCCCATATGTTTGCATACATAGCATGTTAATATAATTATCAACATACATGTTTTTGTTTCCAAACATTACTTCCTTGATTCCAATTGTTAAGACAAAAAATAAACATAAAAATAATATATAATAAATACATGAAAAAAATACATAATAATATTGTGGCTTAATAACTGGAATCAAAATGTATGAACTTTTGGAAATAAGAATGTGGCATTTGTATTGCATGCCATGCATCGTGTTACGTTTTACTATGCATTTCATGAGTTCCACATAAGTCTTACCCTAGGTCCTTTGGTCTTCAGAATCAAGTTGTCTCATCAGTATAACACTTGTGCTAAGGGAAGATGGGAAGCATTAAGCAAGATATTTTTGAACTCCGCAAAGAGATAACTACTTTGAAAGCGGATATGAAATATCTAACTGCTTTGGTTAAAACTTTGGTCTCCGCCCAAGTAAATCCTTCTAGGAAGGAAGAAGAGATGGAAAAAGTCTTCATAGAAACTCTAAAATCATTCTTTCATGAGAAGGTGATAGTCAACGCACCCGGTGAGTTCCCAGAAAAGGTGAATGTGAGAGTGCTTCTAGAAGAGGATGTCCGAAAGGAATGCTTATCTGAAGACAGTGGCATAATTAGTGGTGTGAAGAAGTTTGATAATAACTTTTCCAAGAAGAGAACTAGAGGAAGAAGCAATCATCATCATAATCAACATGTTTCTTCTGTCACCCCTGTGTTCAATTTACCTTCAGCCGCTTCAGTTTGTCAACAGAATCAACAAGTTCCTAATCATAAGAAAGCTCAGTTTGATCCAATTCCAATGGCTTATGCAGAGTTATTTCCTATCCTAATGGAGAAGAATTTGGTTCAAACCTGACCTCCACCAAAGATTCCTGAGAAGATACCTTGGTACTACAAAGCTGATTTGACTTGTGTCTTTCATCAGGGAGCCCCTGGGCATAGTATTGAACAATGTTATTCGTTGAAAGCTGAAGTCCAGAAATTGGTCAGAAGTGGTATCTTGTCACTTGAGGGTATTTGTCTTGAGGTTCAAGCCAAGTCTTTATCAAAGAATAAACGTGATTGAAGAATGCCCTGGATTTCAAGGATGATTAGATTTCTCATGTTTACCAGCAATTTTACTGATTTCTCATTCGTAATTCTTCTTGTTAATCATTGTACTGTTTGCATATAAGAACTTGTTTACATTTGAATGATTATCATAATACAATGAATATGTTTGTCTTGAAGAAATCCATTCGTTTCACTCGTATTTATTGATTTTTGCATTATGATACCAACTTGTTATCCATTCTCTTTCCTAAGCATAGATTGGAGGGAGGATGATGAATTTAAAATGCAAAATTTATGGCTGTATGCTTTTGAATAAAACCCTGTTAACGATGTACATGCATTGTTTCAAATTCCCAAACACCGGAGATATAAGGGATTGAAACCCTCGTTAACCCCTTTGAGCCTTGAAGCAGGAGTTTATTTTCTATTTTATAAAAAACCCTCAGTTTAACCTGGGGCAGGGTAGTGTTCAGTTAATTTGATCGAGCATTCGCAACTCATCAAAAATGCGCATCTAAGGATACAATAATGGTTATCCTCCAAAAGGTTGATGAAACCCAAAATTGTAATGTCTAACCTTCACTTATCAAGAGTGGGCGTCAATCGACGATACTCTAATGAGTATCTCTCGCACATCAGAAAGTCAGTAGACGATGATACAATAATGGTTATCCCTCATTTTCCAAGAAATAGGGCAGTCACAATTCTTCCAACAAGTCGAAAATGACTCAACATCACGCGACATGTTCAAGAAAGAAAGAAAAGGTAACATAAAAATGAATGAAAAAAATGAAATGAATAAGAAGTGATTAAATAAAAAGACAAAAAACCCTGCTAAGTCGAAACTTGGAAAAAGCTCGCTTAGGCAATAGTCAGGGCATCCCGCTGGGCTTCATAGTCAAATTCAAAAATAATTTGTCCAGGAAAAAGTTAGGGAAAATGATGGAAAGCCTGAAAGGAGAAAAATGATTACAAAATGGATATCCTTAGAAAAGAAATATGTTGCGCGATCAGACAATAAAAGTAAAGATAAGTGATTTTCGTAATCAAAGAAAACCTTGGTTGGTTCCTCAACCGTCTCGAAATTTCTTTTGAGAGATGAATGTTTAGGTCGAGTTAACTGAACTTAGGATTCGAGAACATCATGAAGGAGGTGGGCACCAAATAATTTTGAGCCTTAAAATCTGTTTTTTTCTAAAACCGTGAACCAGGCCACGTTACAACCCTCAAAAGTCCTAATTGAAACAAGGTTTATTTTGAAAGCATACTTCAACGAGATAGCGTTTTCTGACTCTCATGAATTTTGCTAAAAAATATTGTGTTGGTATCATATGCTTTTGTTATCTTTTTTTTTTTTATAAAAAAAATCAATTTTGCGTCCTGGCTAGTGATTCATTCATAAGGTTTTGCAAAATATCTTCAATAAAATCTTCAAGACTTACATAATTATTGCATTAAAATTATTATTCTTAGAATAAACATTATTCTGCTTGTAAAACCATTGCATGATATCAAAGAAGCTTACATTTGAGTATCAGCAAAGGGCATGTAGCTAAGAAGCAGTTGTCGAGTAAAGAAGGTGCAACATTCAACTAATCTATGGCAGTTATGTCGAGATTCGACGAATCTCTAGAAATTTTTTTTGGTCAGGCAGATTATCCTAAAAGCAGACAACCAAGGGAAAGTCGTGAAAAGATATCTCGATCGGTATGGTAAACTTGGAACACTAAATTTGTTTCCAAGGGAATTTCTAGATTTTTTGTCAAGACTATTACTAGGTTCTTCTACGAGCCGAAGATTTTCCTCAAGCAATATTGTTTCTGGTGATCTGCATGGCAGATACGTGCATGATTCCCTCTACAGTAACTCACCAGCTAGTGGGTGTCGTCCAGGTTATGGTGTGGTAGTGGGTTTGCAATCCAATTTTCTTCCCCAGTTAAGCCTTTGTTCAGATTTTCTTCAAGTTATTATTTGATGCTAGGTTTGTGATCCCATCCTCCCCAGTCAGGTCCTGATTCAGATTTCTCCGACTGAGTGTAATTTCCTTCCATGGTCAAAAGGTGATCAAGCAGAGGTTGCAAAGTTACAAAGCATGTGCTTAGTTGTTGAACTTCTTCTCCCTTCGTGTTGAGAAGTAATCTTTAGTAGGATATTATGCCCTCCGGTTATGATATTGTTGTTGTAGTGTGCTTCTAAGCAACCAGACAAGGGCAATATACATTCTATAAAGTTTTGAGATAAGTGTCTACTCCTTGGGTTTTCTCTCGCTATGCACTGAGTTTGATTTAAAATCCCCATGAGTTGACCCATTACTGTGTTGTCAACTTCTTAATTCTCCAGATATGTCGAATATAATACTTCCCTCTGAAGTTGTTATCCCGTGAAATTCCATAATCTCTCTCTCCAGAGAATTTTGCAAAACTATTATGCCTAATATTGAAGACTGTATTCAGGCCCTCTTTGGTGTGTGTGGCTTCTTTTTACCCAATGAAGTTAGCATAACAATCCCCAATTGAAGTATCAACGATGTAGTTTTGCATCTTCCCCGGTAAAGTATGTATTGACATCCCCAATTGAAGTCTCGACGACATGGTTTTCATCATCCCCTAGTGAAGTTAGTTTTGGAATCTTCGATGAGGTCTAGACAATGAAACTTCCTCTTCCCTTATCAAAGTCCGTATTGGTATTCCTTGGTGAGACACAGAAGAGTTTACGATATTCCCGCAACTTTATTTGTTGTTAGTAAGGTAGTTCTTTGATTGTTTTCAAGCCATTTATTTCCCATCAAAGTTAAGCCGTGAAATAGGACTTTGTTTCCTCTGTTGATGCTTACTCTCTCGTGGAATCTGATCTTCATCCTGCATGTGACTTGGCCAAGTGTTCTCTTCACCCAAGATTAGATTTGTCTGGTTACCCCCAGTATATTATGGTTGTTTTATCAGCATATACATGATAACATCCATACATTCATACACATCATGCATAGATGAATTTAAAATTCATCACTCATTTGCATTCGTTAATGTTTTGTCAGCATATTATCCTCTTTGCAAAGTTATGTTACTCTCTCTCCAATAGAGTTGTCAATGTTAAACAAAAAGTGTATATCCTTTCAATCTCCCGATTGAGTTATCCCCCGTGCAAGATTTTTGCTTCAGCCTTCCCATTTGGTTTATTAATTGGATGGAGTATGATCCCCTTTTGAGTTTATTTCTCATCGGGTGCTGACTTGGTCGATTATCTCATCCTAGTTTGTTTCTGGTTTAAATCTATAGTTCCCGACAACATCATTATTCTGACTTCTGCAAGCTTCGAGCCTTGATTTGAGAATGTGCATTTATTTTGCATGCAAAGACTTTTTCTCCTCAACAGGAATATATTAGAATTTCCCCAGGAAATCAAGCTTCATTTCCCGCCAATCTTGTTACAATTCCTTCTTAAACAGCAAGTAACAAGTCTCTTTATTTGAGTAACCTGTTCTTTCCCAGTAAGTCTGTTAATGTCAGAGAAGATGTTTTTTCCAATGAATGGTAGCCTTGTCATTATGGAAGGTAGTTCGTTGCTGAAATTTGTTACTCCAATGAAGGGTAGTCTCGTCATTATGGGAGATAGTTCGTTGTTGAGTTTGGTTGTACTTCAATGATAAAGACAGTTCGTTGAAAGATTTCTACAGGTGTATTTTTACCCTTTCCAAGTGAAATATCTTGGTTAAAGAAGAAACTGAGACCAGTTCGTGGCTTATAGTCAGGATCGAGGGGAATTTTATCTAATTCTCCATCAAATGGTATGTCTTCGAGGAAGTTTCGCAAGAGAAGTTTGTTATGAAATGTTTACAAGTGGTAGTCTCTTTATTTGAGATAACTTGTCTTTTTACCCTTTCCAGGTTAAATATCTTGGTTAAATAAGAAATTGAGACCAGTTCGTGGCTTATAGTCAGGATCGAGGTGAAGTTTATCTAATTCTCCATCAAATGGTATCTCTTCGAGGAAGTTTCGCAAGAGAAGTTTGTTGTGAAGTGTTTACAAGTGGTAGTCTCTTTATTTGAGATATCTTGTGTTTTAACCCTTTCCAGGTGAAATATCTTGGTTAAAGAAGAAATTGAGACCAGTTCGTGGCTTATAGTCAGGATCAAGGGGAAGTTTATCTAATTCTCCATCAAATGGTATGTCTTCGAGGAAGTTTTGCAAGAGAAGTTTGTTGTGAAATCTTTACAAGTGGTAGTCTCTTTATTTGAGATAGCTTGTATTTTTACCCTTTCTAGGTGAAACATCTTGGTTAAAGAAGAAACTGAGACCAGTTCGTGGCTTATAGTCAGGATCAAGGGGAATTTTATCTGATTCTCCACCAAATGCTATCTCTTCGAGGATGTTTCGCAAGAGAAGTTTGTTGAGAAATATTTACAAGTGGTAGTCTCTTTATTGGAGATAGCTTGTGTTTTCACCCTTTCCAGGTGAAATATCTTGGTTAAAGAAGAAACTGAGACTAGTCCGTGGCTTATAGTCAGGATCGAGGAGAAGTTTATCTGATTCTCCACCAAATGGTATCTCTTCAAGAAAGTTTCGCAAGAGAAGTTTGTTGAGAAATATTTACAAGTGGTAGTCTCTTTATTTGAGATAGCTTGTGTTTTAACCCTTTCCAGGTGAAATATCTTGGTTAAAGAAGAAACTGAGACTAGTTCGTGGCTTATAGTCAGGATCGAGGGGAAGTTTATTTGATTCTCCACCAAATGGTATCTCTTCGAGGAAGTTTCGTAACAGAAGTTTGTTGAGAAATATTTACAAGTGGTAGTCTCTTTATTTGAGATAGACTGTGTTTTAACCCTTTCCAGGTGAAATATCTTGGTTAAAGAAGAAACTGAGACCAGTTCGTGGCTTATAGTTAGGATCGAGGGGAAGTTTATCTGATTCTCCACCAAATGGTATCTCTTCGAGGAAGTTTCGCAAGAGAAGTTTATTGAGAAATCTTTACAAGTGGTAGTCTCTTTATTTGAGATAGCTTGTGTTTTAACCCTTTCCAGGTGAAATATCTTGGTTAAAGAAGAAACTGAGACCAGTTTGTGGCCTATAGTCAGGATCGAGGGGAAGTTTATCTGATTCTCCACCAAATGGTATCTCTTCGAGGAAGTTTCACAAGAGAAGTTTGTTGAGAAATCTTTACAAGTGTGTGATACGGTGGCAAAACCGACTGTTTAATACTGGTTTGCGTTTTGCGTTTTTTATTCATAAAATGTCGCGGTAAGCAATAGTCGCCACCAACTTTTATTTTATCTAACTGGAAAGGAAAAAAGCACAGAAAAATTCCTTTTTTCGAGATTTTGAGTACGGGGGGTAAATTATATAAAGGGAAGGTATTAGCACCCTTTCTATCCGTAGTTTTCTATGGGCTCTTAGGTATTTGCTCATCATTTCAAAATTGCTTCCATGTTTGTGTGTTTTGAAAAGTTTTTTTTGACTTTGTTTTAACTCTTGCTTCTGTCTTCAAGAGTGTTACAAAGTGTTTTTGAAAACTTTGTTTGGAAAAGTGTAAGTGTGAAAAAGTTTGTTTTTGAGCAAGTACCTACTAGCATCTACCTACTCGAAAAAAAGAATGTTTCTATTTTTGTTTCCTTTAGACAACGCTATCCGACTATTAATGAGTGGGTAGAACCGTCGTTGGAGTTGTAAAGGTCAATTCGAAAGGGACGTATGATCACTAAAGCAATGGTAGGACGTCTTAGTAATAACCCTAGTGTCTTAAGATCATATTCGAGGCAACATTTCCGAGGCAACATTTCCGAGGCAACATTTGATCTTTGTTTAGACAAGAGGGCAACCACTAAGACACCCTATACTTAATGATCGTTTACCGAAGGCAACCGAAGTGAGAGTATACCCTAGGAGTGCGCATGTGCGAGTGATTTGATTTCAGTTATTATCTTTGCACATTTAGGGTTTGCTAACCATTTTAAAATTAACATACATTCTTGTCATGCAATCCTATTATCATACATATAATGGTTAATATTTGCGAAAATTAAAATGCGAGAGATAAAACTACGCTATTACAAGGCTTCGGGGAGGGGGGTTAATTACATAGCCTAAAACCCGTAAAATGATAAATAAAAGAAAAATCCTAATTAAATTATTACATCCCATGAGCAGTTACATTAATATCGTAAAAATAAATAAACGCGCGCAATGAAACGAGAACGAGAAAAAATTAGGGTTTTGACCCCGTCTAAACCTAATTAAAAGAAAAATCATTTTTTGTTGTTTTTGATTATTTTGAGAAAAATAAGGTTTTAATTAAAGAAATACAAACCTAGTTACTAATTAATTTAAATTAAGAAAAATAATTAATTTGACCTATTTTTGCATTTTGGTTATTTTAAGGAAAGAAAATAAAAATTAAATCAAACAAACCCTAATTTCTAATTTATTTTAAGTTATTTACAAAAAGGTTAAAATTACCCTAAAATTAAATTAAACTAATTATTAAATTAAATTTGACAAAAATAAAATCTAAATCTAAATTGTTGAAAATTGATTTTATGAGTTTTTTGTAAAAAGAATTAATTTTATGTCAGAAAATAATTAATCAAAATAAATAACTAAAAGAAAAATATAAGAGAAAAATAAAGAAATGGGCCTGATAGTTAGCAAACAGGGGGGGTGTCAATTGCCAATCCAAGCCCAAATGCACCTGGCCCATGTTTGACTTCAGATCCCATGCATTGGCTTGACTAGGGTGCATTGTGGACCTCTAAAGGATGGCCCTTGGATCTAGCTTGCTGGTAGCCTGGATGATGAGATATTGATGATGCACGGTGGATGTCCTGGAAGCTTGTACACCTGATCATGTAAAATAAAATAGCATTGAACAAATATGGGGGACCTGGGAATCGAACCCAGGCCCTTTGGCTTTTCCAAGCGCCTCCTGACCAACTGAGCTAGCGTGCTTTGTTGTAAAAAAGATAGAAAATAAACATTATATTGGAAAAAGGCAAAATAATATATTAAAACGCGCGAAGTTTGAATGAGCCAGTCAGGGGGTGCCACGCCACCCTTCTTCTTCCTCCCTCCGTTGGCAAAAGTCCAACACTTTTACCTAAGGTTTTCTGGGTGTAGGTACAGCCCTGTGATCTTCCAAAATTCACTGCGCGCATGATAAATTATTTCCAGTGGTACCAATCAACTCGTTGCAACCTCACGAGCGTCATGCTACCACTTTCTATGGCCAATTGTACCTGCAAGCAAAACCCCTAAAAACGAAACCTAAACCCTAATCGTGGCAACTTTCTGTATGATTAACCAAAATGCAATTAATTATTATCATTAGCTTGCAAATGTTTCAAGGATTCAGAATATATAAACAAATCATGCTAAGAGTGCCAGGATTATGCTATGCGATTTCAAGAAAACATGGAGTTCGTGGGATACTTACAACGCGTATCTGGGCACAAAAATGCTTTCTAATGATTGGGATAGAGTCCTTCAATGTCCAACAAGTGAATGGCGTGCTTAGAATGGCTTGAAAAAGCATGGAACTATGAAATCAGATTGCCACTTTTCTATGAAATTTTGAGATTTGTTCTTCTCTTCTCACGCCTCCAATCCCCTTTCTTTTGGTCCACACTTGTTCTATATGTACCCTAGAACGAATTAGGGTTGCAATTTGGCTTCAAATCTTTTCCAATAATGATCATTGATTCAAGATTTGATCCTTTATGCAAATCTTTCCAAATTGAGAAAATCCAATCTTTTTGTGTCCATTTGAAGTTTGCACGATTTGAATCTTCTTCCAGCTGTATAAGAGACCTAAACATCCATAAAATCTCAAGCTTTGATTAGTTTTGATATTTTTCATGATTTTATTTTGATTTTATTTGATTTAATTGAAATAAAATTCAAATAAATGACAAAAATAAAATAAAGACAAGTGGGAAGGATAATGGGTCGTGGGTCATGTTACAAACTCAATGAAAGCACAAAAAGTTGGGCCCATTTGACAAAAATTGCAATTTTGGCCACTTTTGACTTTTGGCAATTTTGCAAAAAGGTCAACTTTACCAATGCATAACTCCTTCAATTTTGACCCTAGAGATGTGTTCTTGGACTTTTTAGAAATATTGAGATGTCCTCTAAGCAACCCTTTTGGTCTCATCTCAATTGAGTATTCCATGTTCATGTATTAAGCTTTGACAAAAAAGGTATTTTTGTTGACTTTTCAAAATGACCTATAATGTCCAAATTTATATATTCTTATGAGTGCATATTTTGAACTTGGGAGCTGAAGATGAATTGTAGGGCATTGCATCCTCTTCGCAATGAGCTTTGGATGGGTCATTCTTGATAAATTATGAGAAATTTATGCTTGGTCAAAGTTGAGTTGACTTTTCCTACAAAACCCTAATTTAACAACTTTTAGGTTTTAATGAATTGTGAGCAATCCTTGAGGAATCATGATCAAACCTTGATCAAATGATGAATAATACTTCAAAATTAGGATGTTGACAAAAAATATTGAAGTCTGACTGTATGTGGGCGACAATTGACTTTTGACCTAACACAATCGATTTTCAGGCCTTTGAGCAATTGACTGAGCAAACTTCCTCTGCAAGGCTTGAAACTTGACATGGATGATATTGAGATCATATTAGGTCAATGGTGAGCATTTGGGATCCTTTTGATTCAAACATCTTGATGCAAACTGAAACCCTAATTTGAGGTAGACTGCCTTAGGAGAGAGTTTGTCTGGTCAACCCTTGTACTTCCTTGAGCAATTTGAGGATCTCACTTGAGATATATTGAGAAATATGGGAGGGCAAATTTTGGGGTACAACAGCTGCCCTTGTTCAATCTTCTTAAACCTGAGGATGTAGATGGCTTGATTGCCTTTCGTGATCCGAAGGTGGAAGATGATTGAACACTAGAGTGCCCATAAATTTGCACTCGCATGAAGTGGTACTTGTCTTGTGATGTCGGGAATGGGCTTATAGATGCCATTTGGAGATTGATGTTGGAATATGGGCTTAAAGATGCCATCAGAAGAAGTATCGATCGCATAAGAGATTCCTTTGTGAGAAGCTTGTATACCTGTTATTGAGGAGGACTTCGCTGGGGATGATGTTCTTTATCTTAAGAGAAATAGAATTTTAGGAGCTTTAGTCGTTCGTTATTCTACTGGGCAATCGTCTCTTAGTCAAAGAGGTGAAAATGAACTACTATCTGGTCGTGATCCAGGCTTTGTAGTGATAAGATCGACGGTTATCTGGTCGTGCTCCAGGCTTTACAGTGACTTAACGGGGAGATGAGATTAAACTTGCTATCTGGTCGTGCTCCAGGCTTTACAGTGACTTAACGGGGAGATGAGATTAAACTTGCTATCTGGTCGTTCTCCAGGCTTCGCAATTTCTCAATTCTTATCTGGTCGTTCTCCAGGCTTCAGAAGGAATGAACTTGTTATCCGGCTGCATCCGTGCTTCAACTTGAATTTAGGGCACACTAATATCCGGTCGATTCCGGGCTTCTTAGTAATTGTCCAGGTAAACTGCTATTTGGTCTAAATCCAAGCTTCGCAGTGTCTTATACTATTATCTGGTCGATTCCAGGCTTCAGTGTCCTTTGCCTCTATTTGGTCATAATCCAGGCTTCGCAATTTCTTACTTCTTATCTGGTCGTGTTCCAGGTTTCAGGAGAAATCAAGTGGTTATCCAGTTGCATCCGGGCTTCCATTTAATTTTTAGGCCTACTAATATCCGGTCGATTCCGGGCTTCTTAGTAATTGGCCGGGTAGACTGCTATTTGGTCGAAACCCAAGCTTCGCAATGTCCCTTACTGTTATCTGGTCGTAGTCCCAGGCTTCAGTGTCTTTTGCTGCTATCTGGTCGTAATCCAGGCTTCACGACGTCTTATACCATTATCTGGTCGAATCTAGGCTTCATGGTGTCCTGTACTACTATCTGGTCGATTCCAGGCTTCATAATACCTTGTTAAGCTGTTTTCCAGTCGATTTTCGGGCTTCACCGCTTGTGTTTATGATATACCACTATCTGGTCGATTACAGGCTTTATGGTGTCTTTGTACTGCTATCTGGTCGACTTCCAGGCTTCACAGTAACTTGCATTGCTATCTGGCCGTTCTCCAGGCTTCACAATAACTTGCTGGGGATTCAACTATTTTCCGGTCGATTTCCGGGCTTCATAGCTTGAATTTAAGATAAACCACTATCTGGTCGATTCCAGGCTTCGCGGTATTTTGGTATTGTTATTCGGTCGTTCTCCAGGCTTCACAATATGATGGAGAAATCAAGATATTATCCGGTCAGACCCGGGATTCATAGCTTGAATTGGAATAGAAATCTTAGCATCGGTTTGACTGAACCAGAGAAACTTGTGAGAATTTGATTGTATCTTTCCCTGAAAGGTAAAGAGTTAGTCGTATGTAATGTCATGATATATGAAATGTATTGAGCAATGATGTTCTCGAAATAAATGAGACGGTGCTGTATGATGCGTATGCGCATGCCATGATGTATGGATATGCAATGTTTTTATGATGTTTTCTAGTTGGGGCAAATAAATCTCGGACTGCTGCTGGAGAATATAAAGAGTTGAGTTCTTCGTTCTCGCTGGAGGTAGCGGCCGAAGATGATTTGAGAATAAATTGGCGGGAGAATAACTCGGCTGGAGAATAAACTGGCGAAAAAATGGCTCTGTGGGGAAGAGAGATATTCTGCCAGAAGATCTGTTGATTTGGAGAAATAACCTCGGCTCGGGATGAATTACTGTTGCTGGCGATAATGAACCCGGTTGGGGATTGAGTTTCTTCCCGTGGAAGAAATAAACTCCACTGGGGATAGTCTTCCATTGTTGGTGATAGATGAACTCTGCTTGGGGAGAATTAACACCACTATTTTTGGGTATTTCTTACTCTGCGGGGAGTGTATGTACCTTTAGTCATATTCTCCAGCTAGGTCTATCCCTGTACCTGGTGGGTAGAGTAACTATCAGGTTTGGGCACTTCTGTTTGCCCCTGTTCCTGAAATTACCAGTAATCGTCTTTTTTCGCATGTAAATATTTATGAGCAACAATTATTTTCAAATGCATATATAAAAAATGAATCATTGGACGTTCTTGCAAAACAAAACAGAAAAAGGAAAAAAACAATCTTTGGAATTTATTGTAAAATGAATTGTATTGATTCTGAAGTTGGCCTGTAATAGGCATTTTGTACAAGAGGCTGACGTCCTAGTAAGAGAACATCGCCGAAAGATAGAAATTATACAATTTGTGAAAAACAAAGAAAAACAGCTATGTGAACAATCCCACTGGGTTCCAACTCTGCTATTGCCCTTATATCTTCGAGCGTCTCATCACTTTGCTACTTGGTTGAAGGTAGATCAGATTGATTGGTGTCGTCCGAGCTTGATAGTCGATACTAAAGTCTTGTTGTAAGATGATCCAATGAGACATAGTGTTGCGCTTTAATCCCTATTTTTTTCCTGGACCTCCCTTTCAGGTTTTCAGTCCACCGGGATACCCTTTTTTGCCCAAGCCGCCTTTTCAGGTTTTCGACTTGCCGGGTGTACAATTTTTTTTCATTTTCATCCCTTATTTTTGCCCGAACCCTTTTGGTTCGCCAGGAAGCCCTTATTTTTGCCTAGGCCAGTCAACCTAGCGGGTCTTTGATTATGCGTAGTATTTTTTCACTATGTCTGCATTGACGGGGTGAAGAAGGTCGTCACCGTCCATGGTGGTTAGAATCATAGCTCCTCCTGAGAAAATGTTCTTAACCACAAATGGCCCTTCGTACGTAGGGGTCCATTTTCCCCTGGGATCACCTTGCGGAAGTATGATGCGTTTGATCACCAGATCCCCGGCTTAATACTCTTGTCGTCTGACTTTCTTGTTAAATGCCTTGATCATTCGCTTTTGATATGTCTGACCATGACAAATAGAAGTAAGTCTCTTTTCATCGATTAAGTTCAGCTGATCAAGCCGGGTCTAGATCCAATCGTCCTCGCTCAAACCTGCATCCTTCATAATCCGAAGAGAGGGTATCTGGACTTCAATGGGTAGGACTGCCTCCATGCCATACACCAAAGAGTAGGGTGTCGCCCCTGTCGATGTCCGTGCTGAGGTACGGTACCCATAAAGAGCAAACGGTAACATCTCATGCCAAGCTTTGTATATCACCGTCATCTTCTGCACAATCCTCTTGATGTTCTTATTAGCTGCTTCAACAGCCCCATTCATCTTCGGCCGGTAAGGAGAAGAGTTGTGATGTTATATATTAAACTGTTTGCTGAGCTCGGTGATCATCGTATTGTTGAGATTTGTATCATTGTCCATAATGATCCTCTCTGGTACACCGTATAGACAGATCAAGTTGTGTCGGATGAACCGTGCCGCGACGTTCTTGGTTACTGTAGCAAAGGAAGCTGCCTCAACCCACTTCGTAAAATAATCAATGGCTACCAGAATGAAACGATGCCCGTTGGATGTAGTAGGTCTGATCTCGTCAATCATATTGATGCCCCACATTGCAAAAGGCCAAGGAGCTGTCAAGACGTTCAGAGGAACTGGAGGTACATGCACCTTATCAGCATAGACTTGGCATTTATGACAGGTCCGAGAATGCTGATAACAATCGGCTTCCATAGTAGACCAATAATATCCCGCCCGTAGGATTTTCTTTGCCATGTTATGTCCACTGGAATGAGTTCTGAAGGTACCTTCATGTAATTCTGCCATGATCCTTTCTGCCTCGCTCTTGTCCACACATCGCAGTAGGGTCGAATCATGGTTACGCTTATAAAGAATCCCATTACTAATGAAGAACTTTGTAGCGAACCTTCTCAAGAACTTCTTATCATTAACAGATGCACGCTCAGGGTACTCTTGATCCTCAAGATACCTCTTTACCTCATGGAACCAGGGTTTATCTGCCACCTCTTCAGTCTCAATGTCACAGTAATGTGCGGGTTCATCCAACTTCTCGATGGTAATATGGGGAGCTTCATTGTCCCACATGAATTTGAACATAGAAGACATGGTAGCTAGCGCGTCCGCTAACTGATTCTCCTTTCTTGGAGAGTGTTCAAAGGTTATCTCCTCAAAGTGTGGGAGCAACGTCAATACATACTCTTTGTAAGGAATAAGATTTGGGTGCTTCGTATCCCACTCGCCTTTGATCTGACTGATCACTAGAGCGGAATCTCCAAATACACTCAAGAACTTAATCCCCAGGTCAATGGAAGCTCGAAGACCCATGATGCACGCTTCATACTCCGCCATATTGTTGGTGCAGTTAAAACATAATCGGGCGGTGAACGGAGTATGACAGACCTCAGGAGATATGACCACAACACCAATACCATTACCCAATGCGTTTGAGGCTCCGTCAAAATACATGGACCATCGAGATCCCTCCTCGAGTCCTTCATCCGGTCCAGGTTCTTCATAGTCGGTCACCAACATGATGTTCTCATCCGGGAACTCGAAATTCATGGATTGGTAATCATCCACGGCCTAATGCGCCAAATGATCCGCCAATACACTCCCCTTGATTGCCTTTTGGGTTGTGTATTGGATGTCATACTCAGTTAAGATCATCTGCCATCTTGCTATTCTTCCGGACAAAGCGGGCTTTTCGAAGATATACTTGATTGGATCCATCTTTGATATCAATAGGGTAGTGTGAGTCATCATATACTATCTCAGCCGGCGAGCAGCCCATGCCAAAGCGCAACAAGTTTTCTCGAGCAACGAGTTTCGGGTCTCGCAGTCGGTAAACTTTTTGCTAAGGTAGTAAATAGTGTGCTCTTTTCGGCCAGACTCGCCATGCTGCCCCAGCACGCACCCCATTGAATTGTCCAGTACTGTCAAGTATAAGATCAAAGGTCTTCCTTCAATAGGAGGCATCAGAATAGGTGACTCTTGGAGGTATTCCTTGATCCTTTCGAAAGCAGTCTGACATTCATCATTCCATTTTACCACTTGATCTTTCTTCAGCAGCTTGAATATTGGCTCACAAGTAGTAGTCAGATGTGAAATGAATCTTGCAATGTAATTTAGACGTACCAAAAAGCCTCTCACTTCCTTTTCCATTCGGTGAGCTGGCATCTCCTGTATAGCCTTCACCTTTGCGGGATCCACCTGAATACATTTATCACTAACAACGAAACCCAACAGCTTACCAGACCTTACCACGAAGGTGCACTTGTTCGGGTTTAACCTCAGCTTATATGTTTTCAACCTGTCAAATAGTTTCTGGAGATGGTCAAGGTGTTCTTCTTCAGTCTGGGACCTTGCGATCATATCATCAACGTAAACCTCAATCTCATGATGAGTCATGTCGTGGAACAAAGCGACCATGGCACGCTGATAAGTTACCCCAGCATTCTTTAACCCGAAAGGCATTACCTTGTAACAGAAGGTTCCCCATTGCGTAACGAAGGTTGTCTTCTTCATGTCCTCGGGAGCCATCTTAATTTGATTGTAACCAGAAAAACCATCCATAAAGGAGAAGATCTTATGTTGCACGGTATTGTTGACCAGAACATCGATGTGTGGAAGTGGGAAATCATCCTTGGGGCTCGCCCTTTTCAGATCTCTATAGTCCACACACATCCGTACCTTACCATCCTTCTTAGGCACCGGAACCACGTTGGCAACCCACTGTGGGTAAGAAGTGACAACTAGAAACCCGGCGTCAAACTACTTCATGACTTCAGCTTTGATCTTCTCAGACATCTCGGGGCGCATACGACGAACCTTCTGCTTTATCGGAGGACAGTCTTCTTTGGTCGGCAGGCGGTGTACCACAATGTCAGTGTCCAAACCAGGCATATCTTCATAAGACCAGGCGAAGATCTCAACATAGTCGCGTAGCATCTGTATCAACCGTTGCTTGACGCTAGGCTCCAGATCTGCACCTATCTTGACCTCTTTCTTGTCTTCCTCTGTACCTAAATTTACTGATTCTACTGGCTCTTCATGAGGCTGTATGGCCCTCTCTTCCTGTAGTAATAGTCTAGCAAGTTCTCCAGGTACCTCACAATCATCCTCACCTTCGTCCTCGGCTTGGTTGATCGGATTTTCGAAGTCATAACTGGAAATAGCAGAGTCGTTATCAACGGGATCCAGAGTGGATGTGGATCTGCATTATGATATGTGAGTGTGTGTAAGACAATAACTGTTTTGATAAAGTGCGAGATAGAAAGGAAAAACAAGGAGCGCAAAATTTGTAATGCAAGAAAACGTCCAATGCTTTATTGATTATATATTAAAAGGACAAATAATAAGCCCTCACAAACAAAGCCAAGGTGCCTTGGGCAAGGCACCGGGCCGTAAAGTTTTAAACTTGTTTATTACAACTCTTAAAACAAAAGTCAATTACTGTGTAATAAAAGAAACGGGTACGAAGTCTTTCACCGTCCAGTTGTTCAATCCAACATCAGTTGTCGGGTAGATCCAGCTGTCGATATCTGAATCTTCTTCACCATCTTCAATTACACTCACTCCTTGATTACTAATATGTAGAGGACGTCTTCTAATCCGCGCGCGCCAAACAACTTTTTGAGCCTCTACAATAAATCCTAAACCAAACTTGTCAGTTTTGTGTGTGAAATCAGGGATCTGACCCCAATTTGCACACCCACCTTTTTCAATTACATCCCTGGCATCCTTAAAGGTAGCCATCTTCATCGGAGGTTCGTCAATAGCCACTTCAGTCGACGCCAAAGTCTGGGGGACTTCTTCAAAGTTATGACAAGGGGTTTCGATGAACTCCCCATCCATCTCCACATAGCGAAAGGAATTGAGATGACTCACCATGTACTCCTCCTCACCTTGTACCGTGACGATCTCCCCCTTTACTGGATATTTCAACATCTGATGGAGCGTAGAAGTCACTGCCCCAGCTTTATGGATCCAAGGGCGACCCAGCAAGCAAGAATATGATGGCCTGATATCCATCACATAGAACGTAGATGCAAAAGTCTGAGAGACAACTTTAACAGGGACGTCCACTTCCCCGTGCACCATTCTTTTGGACCCATCGAAAGACCTGACCACAATATTGCTCGGCTTCAGAATCAAACCTTCACAGTCCAGACGGTCTAATGCTTTCTTTGGCAAAACATTTAATGAGGACCCGGTATCCACTAGTACATGGGCCATAGTAGTGCCCTTACACTCGATCAAGACGTGCAGAGCATCATTATGATTTCTTCCTTTAGCAGTCAGATCTGCATCTGAGAAACCCAAACCATTATCGGCAGTTAAACTAGTTACGCAGTCTTTGAATTGATCGGCAGAAGTTTCCTGCAGAACATGCGCAGTTTTGAGGAAAGCAATTAAAGCCTTTGCATGGGCTTCCGAACATAATAACAAGGACAACATGGAGATTTTTGACGGGGTCTACCCCAGCTGCTCAACTACGTTGTAGTCGCTCTTCTTGATAATCTTCAAAATTTCCTCTATCTCTTGCTTAGAGGTTTCTATAATGATCTTCTTAGGCGCCTCCATCCGGGCAGGCTCACCTATGATTTCTTTGCCCCGAGTGCCAGATGGCTCGGCGACAGGGGTGATAACTGGAATAGGAACTGGGACAGTAGCTGATGTACTAGAAGATGGAGTGACAACAGGTTTGTGAACATTCGGAGGGGAAATCTCAAGAGAGAAGAGTCTTCCACTTCTGGTGACCTTGCTAGCCCCGATAATATTGCTGATATCAGCATCAGCTTTTTCAATCTTTAAGTCTTGCTTAACTCCATGGTAATACACATCGGCCCCATAGTGCCAAGGGACAACCTTATCCGAAGTGTATGGGATAAGACCAGGGATAATAATGATTAACGGAGCGATTCTTGGAACGGGTGTAATCCTAAGAGGCTTTCTCGAGGAAGCCTTGGAAGGATTGGAGGAAATGGTTATGATGGAAACATCTTCAACTGGAACTAACGAAATCATAGTCTTCTCGAACATGATCTCTCTATTATCCATCAGGCTTTGAACACCTGATTTCAATAAGTGGCAACCAGCAGGTAGAATTGAACACAGATGGCAACCTTCGCCACAGCCCGAAAATAAACCGGCCAACAATAGATTCTTCTTAACTGTCATCAAAGGAGTAGAAATTTCTTCCACGGAGGTTACAAATAAATCATCATCCACAGCATTTACTCCATGACCATGTTTGGGCATAGGAGCAGTTATGACGTTGGGTTTCTCTGGAGCGTCAAACTCAATCTATTTAGCTTCAATCAAGTCTTGCACCTTATTCTTCAAGTCCCAATAGTTGTTTGTATCATGGCCTGGGCCATCAGAGTGATAGGCGCAACGGGCATTCGGGTTATATAGCAGAGATATGGTCTTGGGATTCTTTGGGGCTTCCCTCAGAGTTACCAGGTTGGTCTTCAATAATTGTGGTAGAATTTAAGACAATGTCATATTGAGCCGAGTGAACTGCCTTTGTGATCTTTCCATCCTTTGTTGATTGTTGCATTATGGAGAAACTATGGGTCTTGATATCACTACCACATTCACTGCTTGTCGATGTTCAGGTCTGCTTTGGCCCCTCAGGCCGTAAACTGCACTAGCTTCTTTCTTGCCGGTGAAAGGCTTCTTTACTGCACTTGATAAAGTATCCTTCTATATCTTACCACTTCGGATACCAGCTTCTACTCTCTCTCCAATCAAGATCAACTCAGTAAACCCAGATGATGAACTGACGAACAGATGATTGAAAAACGGACTAGATAACATCCCTAGAAACATATCAACCAACTCCCTGTCAGGAAAAGGGGGTTGGACTCTTCCATCCAAATCTCTCCACTTCTGAGCATAGTCCTTAAAACCTTCACTTGCACCCATAGACATACCCTGAAGCTGAGTGCAAGTGGGAGCAAGGTCGGCGTTATACTGGTACTGCCTATAGAAAGCAGCAGTAAGGTCCTCCCAGTTTCGGACATTATCTCCTTCCAATTGATAAAACCATTCAAGCTGAGTCCCTGACAGACTATCTTGAAAGAAATGCACCCATAAATTTCTATCAGCAGTGTAAGGTTGGAGTTTTCTGACGTACGAGCGGAGATGGAGTTTTGGACAAGATACTCCATCGTACTTGGCGAAAGCCGGAGCTTTGAACTTATGAGGGATCACTTCCCCAGATGCCAGTCTCAAATCTTCGAAATCCAAACCAGAGATCTTCTGAATCTCCATAGCGCTCAGACGGTCTTCTAGTTGTTTGTACATAACCTCAGCAGGAGGATACTGTTCCTCATCATAATCTGTATCATTATCAGAAACTGCAGGACTGGGGCCCTTTTCTTCTTCTTGGTCCTCCCCTCCCTTGGATGAAAAGGACAGATCAGCTTGTTGTTTCAAACTATCTCCAAACCTTTTACCCATACTCAGAAGAACGACCTTCTTCTTCTTCTTCTTCTTCTCTTTCTCTTTCATAATGAGAGCTTTCAAGTCCTCTTGTCCTTTAGCCAAGCTCAAGAACATCTCCTGGAATTTGGCATTTTGTGTCTGAAGATCTTTGATAGCTTGATCGGAAGACATTTCTGCTGAAATAAACAGTGAAGAAGATGAGAAACCTGTAATGGTACCTGTAATGATGTGCATGATAATGGGATGCGTATGTAATGATTTCAAATACTTTGGGAGATTTAAATTTTCAAACCAAGAAATAAACAAACTTTATTAGATTAAACTTGTAAAAAGGTTCAACAAATGCCTTTAAGGCGTTTACAAAGAGGTAAATTAAAAACAAATCTAAACTAGAAAAAGCAGAATCAGAAATCCCATGGACGCTTCCCCTTCGTGCTGACGTAGTCATTGATCATTCTCTCATTCTCGAGTTGCCTGGTAAGCTTCAAGATCTTCCTCTCTTGCTCATGGTACTTCTCCCGGTAGGTATCCCTCTCCTCTTTCATCTGAATCCAGGATCTCTTCAATGCCCCAAGATCAGTGGGCATGTAGGGATAAAGGACAGTATAAGGAATTCCCTTTTCATTGCTAGGCTCCACAATCACTGGCAACACAGCTTCATAAGGCATCCCAAGCTTCTGGGGTCGAGCTCGGACCCACTGGAGATAAGGTTGCATAGGGAGAGAAGTCTTTGGTCCTAGCTCTTGAGGGTCAGACATGTTCACCATGCCCCAAGCTCGTATAAACCTTCGGCGATGCTCGTCAACATCCTCCTTGTAGTCAAATGCAATATCTGTAAGAAGTAACTCATGAGGACCGTCTCTCCGAGCACGACCAAACTGTCGCAAAGTTAAACAAGGATTGTAGGTTATCCCTCCTCTGATTCCGAGCAATGGGACATTAGGGTATCCCCCACATCGATCAATGACATCAATGCTTTCCAAAGACTTAGAACTCCAAAGAATGTCTGTATGGGCAAGGGACATTATCCTGTAAGACCATGCTAAACCTTCATCATTTTTCAACACAAACTTGGGGAGGTGTGAAATAAACCACGTCTCCACCAGCGACATGCAACACATGAGAGTCCCTCTTCTACGCACAATACGAGTGTAAAGGGCATGCAAGATATCACCCATAAGAGTAGGTACAGGATTGCGGGACAGGAAGATCTTAACCACATTCACATCTATGAAGGAATCTGGATTCAAGAAAAGAACCAAACTGTAGATAAGGAGAGCCAAGATGTCTTCGAAAGCCTGAAAATCCAAGTTATCCCATAATAGTTGAGCTTGATCTATCAGAAACTTGGCTAAGAAACCTTCAACTCCGCTTCGTGTCTCCCAGTTAGATACTACATCAACCCATTTCAAATGTAGAGCTGAAGCAATGTCTTCTGGTCTAGGAGTCTCTTCCAAACCTGTGAAGGGCATCTGCTCAAGGATGGATATGCCTAATAAGTGAGAAAACTCTTCCATAGTGGGAACTAGCTGATAATCCGGGAAAGTGAAGCAATGATGCACCGACTCAAAGAACTAGAAAAGCACACTCATCATCTGCTCATCAAACTTTGAGGTAACCAAGCTAAGAAGCTGACCATGTCTCCTAATGAATGAAGAAGTATCAGAAACTCTCGAGGCTAAATCTTTGAGTTGAGCAGGTATTTGCACAAAGTTAACTCGAATGGTGTTTCTGCACACGGAAGCCATGATTTTTAAAACAGAACAAAGATAAATCCCCTCGGTCTTTGAAATGGTTAGTATAATGGAGTATGCATGCTATGTCATGATGCATGATGTCATGATAAAACACACAACAGGTATAGCAAATAACAGACATGGTAAAGGCAAACAAGTCACACAAGAGCCTTTAAGTTTCAGGCTTGCTTGGGGTCTAGGTACTACCCTCTTGAAGTTCTGTTGGTTTCAACTTGTCCTAATAATAGTAACCGGGTTCTAGAGGTTCTCAATATCATTGACCATCCTCCATCGGTCATGGTTTCAGCTCACGCAATCTTTTCTTGCGGTCGGAACTATCTCGAGAGTATGGTCTCAATGAGTGTAGTATCGAGTATCAACCAGTTCTCATCTTTACACCGAGGCCGGCTATCTCACTACTTCCTAATGGCCAAGTTGGTCAATTATAGGTTCTAAGGTCAGTTGATGCTTAACGACACACATAGCAGCCCCGTATTCTCCTTGTTTCCCCACAAGGGATACCGGTACCAACCAATGCGCCACATCAACGTAGCTACTGCTTCAACCGAATCGGTCTATGTCGTACAGTTCCCTCACAGTTTATTGCTACTTACCTAAAAGGTGTCCCCATATCCGGGTTAGGATTTATAGTAACTCCCAAACAACCCTTAAAAGTAAAGCAACCAAGACAAACAAGAGAATAAAATATGATGAACTAGATCCTAAGGTATACCCCACTTATTAATCCCCAGCAGAGTCGCCAGTTCTGTGATATGGTGGCAGAACCGACTGTTTAATACTGGTTTGTGTTTTGCGTTTTTTGTTTGCAAAATTTCGCGGTAAGCAAGACTCACCACCGACTTTTATTTTATCCAACTGGAAAGGAAAAAAGCACAGAAAAATTCCTTTTTTCGAGATTTTGAGTACGGGGGGTAGATTATAGAAAGGGAAGGTATTAGCACCCTTTTTATCCGTAGTTTTCTACGGGCTCTTAGGTATTTGCTCATCATTTTAAAATTGCTTCCATGTTTGTGTGTTTTGAAAAGTCTTGTTTGACTTTGTTTTAACTATTGCTTCTGTCTTCAAGAGTGTTACAAAGTGTTTTTGAAAACTTTGTTTGGAAAAGTGTAAGTGTGAAAAAGTTTGTTTTTGAGCAAGTACCTACTAGCATCTACCTACTCGAAAAAAAGAATGTTTCTGTTTTTGTTTCCTTTAGACAATGCTATCCCACTATTAATGAGTGGTTAGCACCTTCGTTGGAGTTGTAAGGGTCAATTTGAAAGGGACGTACGATCACTAAAGCAATGGTAGGACGTCTTAGTAATAACCCTAGTGTCTTAAGATCATATTCGAGGCAACATTTCCGAGGCAACCTTTCCGAGGCAACATTTCCGAGGCAACATTTCCGAGGCAACCTTTCCGAGGCAACATTTCCGAGGCAACATTTCCGAGGCAACATTTGATCTTTGTTTAGACAAGAGGGCAACCACTAAGACACCCTATACTTAATGATCGTTTACCGAAGGCAACTGAAGTGAGAGTATACCCTAGGAGTGAGCATGTGCGAGTCGTTTGATTTCAGTTATTATCTATGCACATTTAGGGTTTGCTAACCATTTTAAAATTAACATACATTCTTGTCATGAAATCCTATTATCATACATCTAACAGTTAATATTTGCGAAAATTAAAATGCGAGAGATAAAACTACGCTATTACAAGGCTTCGGGGAGGGGGATTAATTACATATCCAAAAACCCATAAAACGATAAATAAAAGCAAAATCCTAATTAAATTATTACATCCCATGAGCAGTTACATTAATATTGTAAAAATAAATAAACGCGCGCGATGAAACGAGAACGAGAAAAAATTAGGGTTTTGACCCCGTCTAAACCTAATTAAAAGAAAAATCATTTTTTGTTGTTTTTGATTATTTTGAGAAAAATAAGGTTTTAATTAAAGAAATACAAACCTAGTTACTAATTAATTTAAGTTAAGAAAAATAATTAATTTGACCTATTTTTGCATTTTGGTTATTTTAAGGAAAGAAAATAAAAATTAAATCAAATAAACCCTAATTTCTAATTTATTTTAAGTTATTTACAAAAAGGTTAAAATTACCCTAAAATTAAATTAAACTAATTATTAAATTAAATTTGACAAAAATAAAACATAAATCTAAATTCTTGAAAATTGATTTTATGAGTTTTTTGTAAAAAGAATTAATTTTATGTTAGAAAATAATTAATCAAAATAAATAACTAAATGAAAAATATATAAATGGGCCTGATAGTTAGAAAACAAGGGGGTGTTAATTGCAAATCCAAGCCCAAATGCGCCTGGCCCATGTTTGACTTTTCAGATCCCATGCATTGGCTTGACTAGGGTGCATTGTGGACCTCCAAAGGATGGCCCTTTGATCTAGCTTGCTGGTAGCCTGGATGATGAGATATTCATGATGCACGGTGGATGTCCTAGAAGCTTGTACACCTGATCATGTAAAATAAAATAGCATTGAACAAATATGGGGGACCTGGGAATCGAACCCAGGCCCTTTGGCTTTTCCAAGCGCCTCCTGACCAACTGAGCTAGCGTGCTTTGTTGTACAAAAGATAGCAAATAAATATTATATTAGAAAAAGACAAAATAATATATTAAAACGCATGAAGTTTGAATAGGCCAGTCAGGGGGTGCCACGCCACCCTTCTTCTTCCTCCCTCCATTGGCAAAAGTCCAACACTTTTACCTACGGTTTTCTGGGCGTAGGTACAGCCCTGTGATCTTCCAAAATTCACTACACGCATGATAAATCAATTCCGGTGGTACCAATCAACTCGTTGCAACCTCACGAGCATCATGGTACCATTTTCCATGGCCAATTGTACCTGCAAGTAAAACCCCTAAAAACGAAACCTAAACCCTAATCATGGCAACTTTCTGTATGATTAACCAAAATGCAATTAATTATTATCATTAGCTTGCAAATGTTTCAAGGATTTAGAATATATAAACAAATCAAGCTAAGAGTGCCAGGATTATACTTACAATGCGTATCTGGGCACGAAAATGCTTGCTAATGATTGGGATAGAGTCCTTAGATGTCCAGCAAGTGAATGGTGTGCTTGGAATGGATTGAAAAAGCCTAGAACTATGAAATCAGATTGCCACTTTTCTATGGAATTTTGATATTTGTTCTTCTCTTCTCACGCCTCCAATCCCCTTTCTTTTGGTGTGCACTTGTTCTATATGTACCCTAGAACGAATTAGGGTTGCAATTTGGCTTCAAATCTTTTCCAATAATGATCAATTATTCAAGATTTGATCCTTTATGCAAATCTTTCCAAATTGAAAAAATCCAATCTTTTTGTGTCCATTTGAAGTTTGCACGATTTGAATCTTCTTCCAGCTGTATAAGAGACCTAAACATGCACAAAATCTCAAGCTTTGATTAGCTTTGATATTTTTCATGATTTTATTTTGATTTTATTTGATTTAATTGAAATAAAATTCAAATAAATGACAAAAATAAAATAAAGACAAGTGGGAAGGATCATGGGTCTTGTGTCATGTTACAAACTCAATGCAAGCACAAAAAGTTGGGCCCATTTGACAAAAATTTCAATTTTGGCCACTTTTGACTTTTGGCAATTTTGCAAAAAAGGTCAACTTTACCAATGCATAACTCCTTCAATTTTGACCCTAGAGATTTGTTCTTGGACTTTTTATAAAGCTTGAGATGTCCTCTAAGCAACCATTTTAGTCTCATCTCAATTGAGTCTTCCATGTTCATTTATGAAGCTTTGAAAAAAAATGTGTTTTTGTTAACTTTTCAAAATGACCTATAATGTCCAAATTTATATATTCTTATGAGTGCATATTTTTAACTTGGGAGATGCAAATTAATTGTAGGTCATTGCATCATATTCACAATGAGCTTTGGATTGGTCATTCTTTATAAAGTATGAGAAAGTTATGCTTGATCAAAGTTGAGTTGACTTTTCCTGCAAAACCCTAATTTAGCAACTTTTAGGTTTTGATGAATTGTGAGCAATCCTTGAGGAATCATGATCAAAACTTGATCAAATGATGAATAATACTTCAAAATTAGGATGTTGACAAAAAATCTTGAAGTTTGATTGTATGTGGGCCACAGTTGACTTTTGCCCTAGCACAATCGATTTTTAGGCCTTTGAGCAATTGACTGAGCAAACTTCCTCTGCAAGGCTTGAAACTTGACATGGATGATCTTGAGAACATATTAGGGCAATGGTGATCATTTGGGATTCTTTTTATTCAAACATATTGATGCAAACTGAAACCCTAATTTAAGGTAGACTGCCTTAGGAGAGAGTTTGTCTGGTCAACCCTTGTACTTCCTTGAGCAATTTGAGGATCTCACTTGAGATGTAATGAGAAATATGGGGGGGGGGGGAAATTTTAGGGTACAACAAATTGGTAGTCTCTTTATTTGAGATAGCTTGTGTTTTAACCCTTTCCAGGTGAAATATCTTGGTTAAAGAAGAAACTGAGACCAATTCGTGGCTTATAGTCAGGATCGAGGGGAAGTTTATCTGATTCTCCATCAAATGGTATCTCTTCGAGGAAGTTTCGCAAGAGAAGTTTGTTGTGAAATATTTACAAGTGGTAGTTTCTTTATTTGAGATAGCTTGTATTTTTACCCTTTCCAAGTGAAACATCTTGGTTAAAGAAGAAACTGAGACCAGTTCGTGGCTTATAGTCAGGATCGAGGGGAAGTTTATCTGATTCTCCACCAAATGGTATATCTTCGAGGAAGTTTCGCAAGAGAAGTTTGTTGAGAAATCTTTACAAGTGGTAGTGTCTTTATTTGAGATAGCTTGTGTTTTAACCCTTTCCAGGTGAAATATCTTGGTTAAAGAAGAAACTGAGACCAGTTCTTGGCTTATAGTCAGGATCGAGGGGAAGTTTATCTGATTCTCCACCAAATGGTATCTCTTTGAGGAAGTTTCGCAAGATAAGTTTGTTGAGAAATATTTACAAGTGGTAGTCTCTTTATTTGAGATAGCTTGTATTTTTACCCTTTCCAGGTGAAACATCTTGGTTAAAGAAAAAACTGAGACCAGTTTGTGGCTTATAGTCAAGATCGAGGGGAAGTTTATCTGATTCTCCACCAAATGGTATATCTTCGAGGAAGTTTCACAAGAGAAGTTTGTTGAGAAATATTTACAAGTGGTAGTGTCTTTATTTGAGATAGCTTGTGATTTAACCCTTTCCAGGTGAAATATCTTGGTTAAAGAAGAAACTGAGACCAGTTCGTGGCTTATAGTCAGGATCGAGGGGAAGTTTATCTGATTCTCCACCAAATGGTATCTCTTTGAGGAAGTTTCGCAAGAGAAGTTTGTTGAGAAATCTTTACAAGTGGTAGTCTCTTTATTTGAGATAGCTTGTGTTTTAACCCTTTCCAGGTGAAATATCTTGGTTAAAGAAGAAACTGAGACCAATTCGTGGCTTATAGTCAGGATCGAGGGGAAGTTTATCTGATTCTCCATCAAATGGTATCTCTTCGAGGAAGTTTCGCAAGAGAAGTTTGTTTTGAAATCTTTAGAAGTGGTAGTCTCTTTATTTGAGATAGCTTGTATTTTTACCCTTTCTAGGTGAAACATCTTGGTTAAAGAAGAAACTGAGACCAGTTTGTGGCTTATAGTCCGGATCGAGGGGAAGTTTATCTGATTTTCCATCAAATGGTATCTCTTTGAGGAAGTTTCGCAAGAGAAGTTTTGTTGTGAAATCTTTACAAGTGGTAGTCTCTTTATTTGAGACATCTTGTATTTTTACTCGTTCTAGGAAGAACACCAGGATTTTGGGAAGTTCGTTATTACTCTTTGAGACGTCACCTTCAGTAAAAGCTGGTACATTCTATTTTCTCCACCTTCAGTAAACGTCGGTGTATCTTCTATTTCTTTACCTTCATTAGAAGTCAGTATTTTCCTATGTTTATTTTACCTTCATTCTTGAGTGGGTAGTTCATTACCATTCTCAGGAAAGTTTGATCTTTTCTGATTAGCGATTGTTGATCCCCTGTGTTGATGTTACTCTCTTTTTTCTATCTCCTCTATGAGTGGATAGTTAATAGCTATCGATTAATCGTTGTCATCCATTACTTTCCCCTCAGTTTTGAAGTTTATGTTATTTTGTATCCTCTCGGGATCTTACCCCCCAGTGAAGTTGAGTTTTCTTTTCCCCAGCGGAGCCGATTTGTCTCCAATAGATTCAAATTTCTATCCCAGGAGTCGTGTTGTTCTCCGGAGGTTTATTATCCTGGTTGAATTATTTTGTTTAATTTTTAGATTCTACTTTTGCTTCTCCAGTGTGTGTATTGCCCGTCTGCAAGAAGTTTATATGTTACATCCATAATCATAAGCATCGCATGGTATCTTAGGGCCAAAAATAGGGCTTGTTTTATATTTAAGTATCTTTAATCACGTCGAAATGAAGATTTTAATCTTCGTATCTCCATATAGAAGACACTTAAATAAGGGCAGCTGTTGTACCCCAAATTTTTCCCCTAAGATCCCTCATCATACTTTGTACATTTCGCACATAGCATTGGTCTCATGGTTATAAGATCGAAGAGCTTTGGCATTAGGGTTTCTCTCTATGAATTGAGTTTGCTATCTTACTCAAAATTGATTCAACTGGCGCTCTCATTTTTCTTGGTATGAGATTAGGGTTTTGGATCTCAAGCAGCATATATGTCTTTGCTATCAGGTTTCCTCAAGATACAAATTTTTCTTCATTCAAGGTTCTTTCAAGGAATAAAGGTATTAGGACCTAACTCAGCCGGAGAATCAGGATTTCTCTTCATTTTGTTTGAGCTTGGTGGTGATTCTTCTATGGAGATTTACTGGATTAAAGTCACACTTCAAAGCTACATTGAGCGATACTCTTCCCTTACTGAAATATTGCTTTGATTTTTATCAAGTTTAGATATGTACCGTTGGGTAAGCTATGGGTTAGGAGCTCATTCAGCTCATTTCATCAAATGGAGGTCGGTCGCTTCAAATGCAAGATGACTAGAATCTGTGGATTTAATTGAGATTGAGGTACATAACCTTCATTAGGTCATCTGACGCGTCGTACATTATTAGTCAATAAATTCAGCATGGAATCGAAGATTTCAAGGAATCATGGTTATTGTGGGTTCCTTTCTTCATCGAATGTTCATCCAGAGCAAAGGGGATTAGGATTTTCATTTGTGGTGCTTAATGCTTCATCAAGATTTCAATTGAGGTTTTCTTGAAATAAAGTTGGTTCTAAAGTTATTTTCAGTTTCTCTCCTTCAAGATTTCAAGCGTGATTTTCATATGAGATTCCCTTCAAATTACATGATATAATCAAACGGTCTTCTAAAGGATATGCAGTAGAACTTTCCTTGTTGAATTGGAATCAAGATATCTTCTTCTATGTGTATGATCATTAATTTTCCAAGAGGAGAGTTAAGGATTCTACTGGTTCTTTTCCATCAAAGAAGACTCATAATTGCTTGAATCCTATGGCAGTCATCACTTTATTATGCTTATCATCTTCGCGGGAGTTAGGGTTTCAATCATTGCTTGAAGTACTTGATTCAATTATCTCAAGTGGAAGCTCAAAGTTTCATGGATAAAGATGCGTGCAAGGCATTTCATTCGAGTCATTTAGGCGCGGCGATACATTTTCTGGTGGAGTTAAAGGGAAGTGGCATGGCAAATATTGTGAAGAGTATATGGAATCAAGATTTTCAAGTGACCTTATTCAAGTTACATTACATTGCATTCGATCTCAAGTCATACTCCAAACCATTCCATATACATAAACACCATTTCTATTATATCACGTACTACATCAAGATTCAATCTCCAAACATTACATCCATCATTCTAATACACCATACTATATTTCAATACCATAAAGTACATCGCCTAGGAAATAAGAATTACATCAAATACATCCAAAATATAGACTTCGTCTTTCATCCTTCAAACGAAGAGCCTCATCATAACCGCCATTTTCACCTTGATTCCATTGTTACTTTGCAGTTCACCTATTTGGAGCCATCTCACCATTGCTAATATTCGGGCTGCGGCTACATATGTCTTCCGAATATAACCTACCACATCAATGTCTACATCAGTTCCAACAACACAATTTAACATGCACAAATGAATATGTTCGTGACAGGGCTGAAGGCTAATACATTACAGCACATGTCATCACAATGTCACCCCAAACCTAAGACACATTCCATAAGCTAAGCACAATACAATTCAAGTTTAACCAGAACATATCCATCTGCTATGGCCAAATACATACAGCATATACAATACAAAAACACATTAAAACTTGCCATTTACAAAATATAAAAAACGTTATAATATAGATCTACACATAGCGAAGAAAACCAGTCAACAAATAACATGAATAGGCCCTGCATACACCATTCAAAAACAGTCCCAACAAACTAACAGAATCAAGGAAAAATCTCTAACAAAGCTGGCAGCCAACAGAAAATTCAGAAGAAAAAGAAAGAAGAAGAGCATAAAGGGAAGAGGAGAATTGAGGGACTTCTAGCAGCATTTCCCAAGCTGATCGGTACTGGGAAACAACACACATATATTGAGACTGAGAACATACGCTATGTTTACCGGCCAATAGAAGCTCTATACCTTCTACTTGTAACAAACAAACATAGCAACATACTGGAAGATTTGCATACTCTGAGACTCCTCTCCAAACTTGTCCCTGAATATTCTTATTCCCTTGATAAATAGGGTATCTGCAGACATGCCTTTGAGCTGATTTTTGCATTTGATGAAGTCATCTCTCTTGGGCACAAGGAAAATGTGACTGTTGCACAAGTTAAGCAATATTGTGAGATGGAAAGTCACGAAGAGAAGCTGCACAAGCTGGTTATGCAGAGTAAGATCAATGAAACTAAGGATGTGATGAAGCGGAAAACCAATGAGATTGATAAAAGCAAGATTGAAAAGAATAAAGGTGATAAAGGAGGATTTGGTCCGTTAACATCAATGGGTTCTGGAAGAATTGAAAATAACTTCAGTGATATGAGCATATCTATCACTGGGACTGGTTTTGGATTAAGTACTGATGTTGATTCCTTTTCTACCAAACCTAAAGGTCGTCCAACTGCATCTGCTACTGCTCCGCTAAAGGGTATTGGTATGAAGCTTGGTAAATCTCAAAAGACAAATCAGTTTTTAGAATCATTGAAAGCAGAAGGTGAGGTCATTCTTGAAGATGTTCAGCCAAGACTTAGCCAGTCTCGGACAGCTTCCCCACCACTTACCGATCCTGCAATAAAAGCATCATTATCATCATGATTTCAACCTCACAACAATTTCACATAATAGAAAAAGATAACTGTCAACAGCATAATAAAAAGGGGTAGGAGGAAGTTTGGAAAGGAGGACGGCAAATTCAAAACAGAATAAAGAGAATCCAACAGCCTTTAACAGAAAGAGTTAACAACTCCAAACTTGGTAACAAACTTCTAACAGATTCCTAACCAACTTTCTATCCTCTAACTCACACACTAAAAAAAGATATAACAGAAGAAGAAAGGGAGGAGAAAGTGGAGAGGGATTCGAGAAGAGATGCATAACATAATGGAAAGAGGAGGCTAACAGATTCAAAAAAAAGAAAAAGGATCCATGATAAAAAAGATGACAAAATACTGACCTTGGAGATTTTTCTCTTCGACACTGAAATCCTCATCAGCATCTTCATCAATTCTCTACAAGATGCTTCAATCTTGAATCCGTATCAAGCGCAACTTCATCAACATCAACCTCTCTCTCCCTCTGCAACCAAACTTCATCATCACCAACTATGTTCCTGATAAAATCACGATGTCCAGGAGCATCAAGGACTGTGTAAGTAGTACTTGGCGGGTTCAAACTTCCACAAGGCAATATCAATAGTAATACTTCTTCCAAACTTCAGGCCTTCCATATTCAAAAACACAAAAAAACAGTTTAACAGTCTGCATAAAAGTGCCAACAGGTTTCCAACTTGCATCCGGTTGGTTAACCGAGTTATAACCGAAATTTGCCAGCTCATCACATCAATTATAATAGAAACTAACAAAATTGCAGCATTTTAAAACTTCTAACCTCCTCAATCTAGACCCTTCATTCCTATAACAAATTTTATTAATCCAAGGGTTGAAATCTAATTCCATCTAACTAACTTTTCTAGATCTAACAGAAAGATAAAAACGAGAAACGAACCTCAAAGAGGAGGGATCCATTTTTTCGGGAGGAATCACAAAACTCTTCAACAACCTCTCTCTTCTCTGGTGATCTTCATCTTCATCATTCTTCAACATTCGGAAGAATCTCCACAAAAAACAGAAAAAGCTCTCTCACATTCTCTGCAAAAATTCCTCAGCACACTCTCTCTGCATCTTCAAAGCTTCAGCATCATCTTCACTTCTAAAAAACGATTCCTTTCATCATCTTTGTATCTGTTACTATTTCCTCTTCAAACACAAAAAAAAACTTCATCTCTCTGTATCATCTTCTTCGTCGCAAAATGGATTATGCATTGCGAGAACAACAACATTATTTTTGCATCAGTCTTCATGCAACAGAAGTGACACAGTAGAAGAAGGAGGAGGAATAGATAAGCATATCTGAGAAAATATCCGTGGATTTTGATTTGTTTTCATCACGTTTGAAAAACCGTCGGAGCGACTCTGACATGTAAGTATCTCTATCTTCTTCATCTTTCTTTGAACACTATCATCAATATGCTATTTTTTCCTGGCCATTTGCGTCCATGTCATGAGGAGAGGATGAAGAGGAACAAACCAAATATTGAGACAGAGAGAGTGAATATCAGGTCTATTTATGGAGGAACACGGCGAAGCTGTGACAATTTTGTCGAAGAAGCATGAAAGGAATTAGGCGCCATCATCAAAGAAAAGAGTGAAATGGAGGTTAAGAATCACGGTTTAAACGAAGATTAAGCAGAACTTCGAATCATAAGGATGAATCAGGGACGGATATTGGTGGAGGAGTCGCGTCGTCAAGTTGAAGAGGAGGGAGATCAACTTCTCAGAGAATCTGAAGAGTCATAACCTAACTCTTATCAAACTGCACCGTTTCATTACATTATCTATTTTTTTTATTCAGTTTTTATAAGAGTATTATAGAATGAGCCAAAAACTGATGGTGATGTTGGACTATCACGAACTAAACCATTTCTCCATAGGCCCGTTATTGTTTTTTTATGTTGGATAATTGAACCCAAAAAAAAAACTGGCTAATGAACATTACTGCATGGTCCCAGCACCCAAATTACTTCTATACTTGAGTATTCCAGCTTGCACCCCCTGAGTTTTTTTTAGTAATTTTATTTTAAATAATTTTTGTGAATTGTTTAGACTTGTTTGAGTTTTTTTACATGATAAAAAATTATTTTAAAAAAAACATTAATAAAAAATATTATAGTTTTTTTATTATTTGTTTTTTTAGAATTAAACTTTGATTATCCAATTACTTAAGGTCTGTGATTCACCTTTGCTTGCTGAGTTGAGTCTTATGCAGGTCTATTGTTTGATATGCGGATGTGTTTGAATTCTAATTGTGATTTATTTTCACACCGACGAAGTTTCGACACCTATTCCACATATTCGAACTTTGAGTGTTTGTTTGTTGATGCCAGCTCGTACGAAGTATCTCGGATTTCTTTACTTTGGTTGCGCTTTTTGCGGACGTCATTGTTCGTTTGGTATTACACTGCTTCCAAGTTATATTTCCGCATTTATCGCTTTTCTAGATATCATGAGAAGTAGGAAATAAAAAGCATGTGCTCGAAGTCGCTGTTTAAAGACCTGTAGCAGGCATTCTGCACTTCATTTCTGTTATGTGTTGTGCTTGTGTTTTCTTCCTTTCTTGTTGATCGATGAGTCACTCAATTTAGAAATTGAGATCACAACTTCGCTCTCAGTGCATGCTCCCTATAGGATTTTATCGCTTTCCTTTATTTCTTGTTGATCGACGAGTCACTCAATTTAGAAATTGAGATCACGACTTTGCTCTCAGTGCATGTTCCCTATAGGATAGTTTGTTAGACTTTCCATGCATGCTAACTTAGATAGGATCCCTCATTGTATGATAACATTAGGTTAGAGATAGGTTAGTCTCCCTTAGATGTTTTCTTCCTGTTTTTGCATAATTGCATTTAAAACTAAAACTTCTTTTTCTTGGCAAATATATAAGAAATGCTAATCATACAAAAATTATTTTCATGGTAAAAAGATACCAACCAATCCATTTCTTTTCGCCATTTGGCTTTTCTCTTCTAAGAGCATGTTAGCTCCTTTCCACTACAGGTCTTAAGTCTCCAAAGGCCGAGCAATGGTGGAATGATCGAATGCAACATTGTTCATTTAAAAAATACAAACAAACAAAATGTATGAGCCAAACTACGGTAGCTATGATTCCTCAAAAAGGATACGTAGGCATTGGGGTAGGGCCCAAGCGAGTACAACTGTATTTTCCCTACATTCTTTCTCTTTTCTTTGCATGCATTCTCTCTTAGTTCATAACCCTTAAGCATTAGACTGAACACACCCTTTGATTAGAATAAGGAGAGTGGATCCCGTGGAGTACTATGGATGTGTAGGGTGCTAATACCTTCCCCTCGCGTAATCGACTCCCTTACCCAATCTCTCGGTCACAAGACCTTGATTTCCCCCTTTAGGTTTTTCTTCGATGATTTTTCCTTTCCCCTTCTATGGGATAAATAAATACTCGGTGGCGACTTCATTGATTTTACCGCTACACCATGCAAGCCTAAACCTAAGGTCTTGTGTGTTTTACTTGTGTGTGATTAAATTGTTCAAACATGACATCATGCATCATAACATCCATTCTCATTTCACTAACCATTTCAAGGATCTCTAGGGCCTGTAATGCAGGTTATGATGAACCAGACGTCTAGAAAGGGGTAAGGGGATTTATTTTCCTCTAGCCAATGTCGTCAAAAGACCAAAGTACGATAACTTGAGTCAGAGGCTATGACCCACTCAACATGGTGAGCTTGATTCTCGTAGAAGGACGTTCAACAATACAAATTTCTTCAATCAAAGCTGCAGTCGGATTCTAATGTTTTCTTGTGTTTACCCTGCGGGATCCTTGAAAACATCACATACACATGTCATACATATCATTACATAAACAAGAATTTCAAGGAAAGGCTTCTTATCTTTTTGCTATTTATTTCAGAAAAAAAAAGAAATGGCTCTCGAACAGAATATTAAGGACCTTCAAGCACAAAATGCTCAATTCTAGCAGATGTTCTTGGCTCTGGCTAAGGGACAAGAAGACCTGAAGGCTCTTATTCTCAAAGACAAGAAGAAAAAGACAAAGAAACCAGTGGGTGTCCTGAATATAGGAATGAGGTTTAGAGGACCACAAAATGAGATCTAGAATTTGAAACTCCGTCAAATGAGGGGGACAATCAGGAAGAGAAGCCAAAAGAAGAAGACCACAGTCCAGAGCCTGATGAAGAAGAAGCTGATTATGCTGAAGAGAAATATCCTCCTGCTGATGACAAATACAAGCAACTGGAGGTCGTCTCAATACCATGGAAATTCAGAGGGTACCTAGATCAGATTTTGAAGAATTACGGCTGGTTTCTGAAGTGGTAATTCCATAGAAGTTCAAGGTTCCCGCATTTGCTAAATATGACGGGGTTCCATGTCCTAAGCTGCATCTAAGGTCTTATGTCAAGAAAATCTAACCTCATACCGTTGATAGGAATTTGTGGGTGCATTTCTTCCAGGAAAGTTTATCGGGGACTCAATTGGAATGGTTCTATGAACTGAAGGGAACCAACATCCGCATCTGGGAGGATCTGGATGCTGCTTTCTATAGGCAGTATCAATACAATGCTGACCTCGCTCCAGCCCGTACATAAATTCAAAGCATGTATATGGGTTCTAGTGAGGGCTTCAAAGATTATGCCCAGAAGTGGAGAGATCTTTTAGGAAGAGTCCAGCCTCCTTTCTCTGATAGGGAGTTGGTAGACATGTTCCTGGGCACTTTGTCTGGTCCATTTTTCAACTACTTGATTGGAAGCTCTTCAGTCGCGTTCACCGAGCTGATATTGAGAGGTGAAAGAGTATAAGCTGGTATCAAGAGCGGTAAGATTCAAAGGGATGCATCTTCAAGTACATTGAAGAAGCCTTTCATTGGGAAGAAGGAAGTTAGTGCTGCCTATGGCCATAGAAATCAGGGTAAAGTTGAACACCATCCAACGGTAAGAGCTGTAATAATCTCTAACCCTATATCAACTCAACAACAAAACAATCAGCGCATGCAAGATACGCCTAGAAGACAATTCACCAGACTCAACATGCCTTTATCTTAGGTATTGGAGCATCTATTGAAGGCTAGCTTGGTCACTCTGAGGGAGCATCCTCAAAATCCAAACATTACATCTCCCCATTATAATCCAAATGCTCGGTGTACCTACAACTCTAACAATCTAGGGCATGATACAAATGATTGTTGGGCTCTGAAGAATAAAGTTTAGGATCTTATTGAGGAAAATGAGATTGAATTTGACCCTCCTGAAACCCCCAATGTGATAATTGTACCCATTCCCAAGCATGACCAGGGTATTAATGTTGTTGATGATGTTCTATTTGTTTCTTCTGTGGATGATTTGACTACCCCTCTGCCAACTGTTAAAAAGAATCTCCTACAGGTTGGTTTATTTCTGGGATGTGGTGAAGGTTGCCACCTGTGTGCATCTTTGCCCAATGGTTGTTTGTTGTTGAAGATAGGTGTCCAACACCTGATGACCAACAAGGAAATTTTGTTTGAGAAGACTCACTCTATGAAAAGACTATGTTAAGATGCAAGCTGCTTAGATGTGTCAATTATTACCATTTCTGACAATCCTCCCAGGGTCTCCTCTAAATGACCTGTCAGGATTACATCCACTCCTAAGGTTGCTCCTTTAATTATCACCTTTCTAGGGCCAATACCATATTCCTTTGACAAGGTTGTTCCTTGGAATTATGGAGCTAACATTTACTACCATGGCATCAAGCAAGACCTATTGGTTATTAAGAATGAAGCTACTAAAGATATTGATCCTAATATTGACAACATTGTTGAGACCAGTAAGATTACCAGAAGCGGGAGGATTTTATCTCCCAAAATCTCTCCAAAGGTTGTTCCACTCCTTTGGTTATTCCTGCTAATGTTCCTATTGTTACTCCTGTTTCTACTCCTACTATCACTCTTGTTTCTATTCCTGCTACTGAGTCAGCTGAGACTCGGGGTAGAGAAGTATTGGTTGAGCCTGCCATGACGGGGGCACCTAAAGAAACCATTCCTGAAGCCTCCAAAAAATAAATGGAGGAAATACTGAAGATTATACGAAAAAGTGACTATAATGCTGTGGAACAATTGGGGAAAACACCCTAAAAAATTTAAATACTGGCCTTGTTATTATGCTTCGAAGCCCATGATAAGGCTTTGGTGAAGTTCCTGAAGTCTGCCTATGTGCCACAAGAGACTTCTACCGACTAATTTGAGAACTGTGTTGCTAGTCTGACTGCTGACAATGGACGCAGTTTCTCTGATGGTGATTTGATGTCCAAAGGAAGAAAGCATAATGATGCCCTGCACGTCTCTATTGAGTGCAGAGGCACTACCCTGGTTCATGTTCTAGTTGATACGGGTTCATCACTAAATGTTCTACCCAATGGGCCCTAGATAAATTAGACTGTGAAGGACTTAAATTGAAACCTAGTAATATATGGTGAGGGATTTTGATGGTTCCAATAGAATGGTACACGGGGAGATGGACATTCCTATTAAAGTGGGTTTTCATACCTTTGACTCCGCTTTCTATGTGATGGACATACGCCCGTCTTACTCCTGTTTGCTAGGACGCCTTTGGATCCATAGAGTCGGTGTTGTTACTTCTACTCTGCGTCAAATGTTGAAGTATCTGGTTAATGGGAAGATCATCATAGTATATGGTGAGGAAGAGTATATGGTGAACCATTTGAAATCCTTCAGGTATGTTGAGATAGACGACGAGTTCATCGAGACCCCCTGCCATAATTTTGAAGAGGTTCCTCAGACAATTGTTGTAACCAGGACTGCTACCAATGTTCCGAAGATTACCAGACCTCCATTGAAGATGGCTTCTCTAAAGGATGCCAAATCTGTAGTTGAAGAAGGTGGGGTTAATATCTGGGTCCAGCTCCCTAACATCCCCTATAAGTCTGACAAATTTGGTTTGAGTTTCACTTCAGGAGCTTAAAAAGTTATTCGTCATGCTCGTGCCGGAGGACACCCACTATGTATTAGCAACCATGGAATCAATGCTTTGGAGGACAATGAAAGTGACTGCGACATGGACAAGTGGATCTTCCCAACTATCAATGGTGGACTCAACAATTGGAGAGCCAAGGACTTTGTTCCCATTACTTCATCCAGAAAAAATTGTCTTTTTGTTTTTTGGGATATGTAATATTTGAACAAACTCTAAAGCCTTGTGTCTTACCCGAGGCACAATGGTTTATTTATGAGGGTTATCATTTCACTTTCATATGTCATAAATAAATCATTGGACGTTTTGCATACAAATTTTACACTCCCTGTCTTTTTTTTACTTTTGTCAAAATATATGTGCTCTCTTACACACACCCACATATCAAACTGCAGATCCACATCCACTTTGGATCCCATTGATAACGGTTCTGCTATTTCCAGTTATGACTTTGAAAATCCGATCTACCAAGCCTAGGAAGAAGGTGAGGAAGATTGTGAAGTACCGGGAGAGCTTGCTAGACTGTTAAAACAAGAGGAAAGAGCAATACAGCCTCATGAAGAGCCAATCGAGACTGTAAACTTGGGTACTGAATAGGATCAAAAGGAAGTCAAGATAGGTGCCAACTTAAAGCATAATGTCAAAGAACGATTAACTCAGATGTTACATGATTATGTTGAGATCTTTTCCTGGTCATACAAAGACATGCCGGGGTTGGACACTGATATTGTGGTTCATCGTCTGACAACTAAGGAAGACTTCCCTCCAGTGAAGTAAAAGGTCTCTCGTATGCGTCCTGAGATGTCAGAAAAGATCAAGGCTGAAGTTATGAAACAGTTTAACCTCGGGTTCTTAGTTGTTACTTCTTATCCACAATGGGTTATGAACATGGTACCGGTACCTAAAAAGGGCAGTAAAGTATGTATGTGTATGGATTACAGAGACTTGAATAGGGCGAGCCCGAAGGATGACTTTCTGCTTCCCCATATTGATGTTCTGGTTGATAACACCGTGCAACATAAGATGTTCTCTTTCATGGACGGTTTCTCTGGTTATAATCAGATCAAAATGGCACCTGAAGATATGGAGAAAACAACCTTCGTCACACTGTGGGGCACCTTCTTCTACAGAGTTATGCCATTTTGGTTGAAGAACGCCAGGGCAACCTATCAGCGTGCTATGATAGCTTTGTTTCATGATATGATTCATCATGAGATAAAGGTCTATGTCGACAATATGATAGCCAGGTCTCACACTAAAGAAGAGCACCTTGATCACCTGTAAAAGCTGTTTGAGAGACTCAAGAAATACAAGTTGAGACTGAACCCGAACAAGTGCACCTTTGGAGTAAGATCTGGTAAGCTCCTAGGTTTTGTTGTCAGCGGAAAAGGTATAGAGGTAGACCCTGCAAAGGTTAAAGATATACAAGAAATGCCAACTACCCGCACTGAGAAGGAGGTTAGGGGATTCTTGGGATGTATAAACTATATTTCCAGATTCATTTCCCATCTAACCGCTACTTGTGAGCCAATCTTCAAACTACTGAAGAAAGATCAAGTGGTGAAGTGGAATGACGACTGCTAGATTGACTTTGACAGAATCAAGGAGTATCTTCAAGAACCTCCAATCTTGATGCCGTCAGTTGAAGGAAGAACTTTGATCATGTACTTAACAATATTAGAGAATTCAATGGGGTGTGTGTTGGGGAAGCATGACGAGTCTGGTCGAAAAGAGCATGCAATATACTACCTTAGCAAAACAGTTTACCGACTGTGAAACAAGATACTCACTACTCGAGAAAACTTGATGCGCTTTGGAATGGGATGCTCGCCGACTGAGTGTTGACCCTCACCACTCTATTGATATCTAAAATGGACCCTATCAAGTACATATTTGAGAAGCCCGCTATCTACAGAAGAATAGCAAGATGGAAAATGGTCCTGACCGAATATGACATTCAATACACTACCCAACAGGCAATAAAAGAAAGTGTATTAGCTGATCATTTGGCTCATCATACTGTGGACGACTACCAATCCATGAATTTTGAGTTCTCGGACGGGAATATCGTGTTAGTGACTGATTGTGAAGAACCTATACCAGATGAAGGACCTGAGAAAGGATCCCGATGAACTATGGTTTTTGACGCAGCTTCCAACGCACTTGGCAATGGCATCGGTGCTGTGATCATGTCTCTCGAAGGCTGTCATACTCCTTTCACTTCCAGGCTATGTTTCAACTGTACCAACAATATGGTTGAATATGAGGCATGCACTATGGGTCTCAAAGCTGCTATCGACTTTAGAATCAAATTCTTGAGTGTATTTGGAGATTCGGTCCTGGTAATCAGTCAAATCAAAGGAGAATGGGACATGAAGCATCCCAATCTCATTCCTTACCGAGAGCATATGTTGACATTGATTCCATACTTTGAAGAGATTACATTTGAACATATTCCATGAGAAGAAAATCAGTTAGCGGACGCGTTAGCTACCATGTCATCCATGTTCAAGGTCAGATGGGATAACAAAGCCCCTCAAATCACTATCGAAAGATTAGACAAACCGGCATACTGTTATAAGATCGATACTGACAGAGTAGAGGAAAAACCTTGGTTCCACGAGGTGAAAAGGTATCTTGAAGCTCCAGAGTACCCTGAGGGAGCTTTCATCAATGACAAAAAGTTCTTAAGAAGGTTCTCTGCCAAGTTCTTCCTGAGTAACATAATTCTCTACAAATTTAACCATGATTCTACCTTACTGCGGTGTGTGGATAAGAGAGAAGCAGAGAAGATTATGGAGGATATGCATGAAGGCACCTTTGGAACCCATTCTAGTGGGCATGGCTAAGAAGATTCTGAGGGCAGGTACTACTGGTCCACTATGGAAGCAAATTGTTATCAGCATTCCCGAACTTGTCACAAATGCAAAATTTATGCTGACAAAGTCCATGTGCCTCTGGTTCCCTTGAATGTTTTGACTGCTCCCTGGCCTTTCGAAATGTGGGGAATTGATATTATCAGAGAGATTAGACCTACCGCTTCTAATGGGCACCACTTCATCTTGGTTGCCATTGATTACTTCACAAAATGGGTCGAGGCAGCCTCATTTGCTTCTGTTACCAAGACTGTTGTGGCCCAGTTCATCATACGTAACCTTATCTGTCGGTATGATATTCCAGAAAGAATTATCACAAATAATTGTACCAATCTCAATAATACTATAATCACCAAGCTCTACACACAATTCAAGATTCAGCATCATAACTCTTCTCCTTACTGACCGAACTTGAATGGCGTTGTAGAGGCTGCTAATAAGAACATCAAGAGGATCATACAGAAGATGACGGTGACATATAAATAGTGGCACAAGATGTTACCGTTTGCACTTCATGGTTATCGTACCTCAGTGCGCACATCAACAGGGGAAACCCCATTTTCTCTCGTGTATGGTATGGAAGCTATCTTACATGTCGAAGTCCAGATCCCTTCCCTAAGAATCATGAAGGATGCAGGTTTGAACAAAGATGAATGGGTTCAGACTGGACTTCACCAATTGAACCTGATTGATGAGAAGAGGCTCGCGTCTGTTTGTCATGGTCAGATGTACCATAAGCGTATGATCAAATATTTTAACAAGAAGGTCAAACGTCAGGTATATCAAGTTAGCGACCTAGTAATCAAGCGCATCATCCTGCCGCAAGGTGATCCCAGGGGAAAATGGACTCTCACGTACGAAGGACCATTTGTGATCAAGAACATATTTTCCGGTGGAGCTATGATCTTAACCACTATGGAGGGTGACGACCTTCTGCACCCTGTAAACACGGACATAGTTAAAAGATACTACGCATGAACAGAGACCCGCTAGGTTGACTGGCCTATGAAAAAAATAAGGGCATCCCGGCGAACCAAAAGGGTTCGGGAAAAAGTTAGGGATATATATATATATATATATATATATATATATATATATATATATATATATATATATATATATATATATATATATATATATATATATATATATATATATATATATATATATATATATATATATATATATATATGAAAAAATTTGTACACCTGGTAAGTCGAAAACCTGAAAAGGCAGCTTGGGCAAAAAAGGGTATCCCGGTGGACTGAAAACCCGAAAGGGAGGTCAAGGCAAAAGTTAGGGTTTAAAAGCATACAATTATGTCCCGTTGGATCACATCATAGATAGACTTCGGTAACAAGTGTCAAGCTCAAATGGTACTAATCAATCCAGTCAACTTCGGCCAAGCAGCAAAGTGATGAGACACTCAAAGATATAAAGGAAATAGCAGAATGAGAACCCAATGGGATCATTTCACATAGATGTTATTCTTTGTATACTACTTTGTATAGTTTTCACTCTTAATACGGAATTCTCTTATTAGGATGTATGTCTCCTTGTACAAAAAACGCCTGTTATAGGCAGACTTCTTTAGGTTAATATAAAAGCTATCTCTTTGAAAGTGCATAAACTACTTGTTTTTATTTTTCTGTTTTGTTTGCAAAAACGTCTAGTGACTATTTCTGAACATGTGCATTCGAATGTGATTACCATTTACAAATACACGCATAAAAAACAGGAAGACAATTACTAATGGTTTTAAGAAACAGGACAACATCTAAAAAGCCATATGCAAATCCCCGCAGATACATCCCACAATAGATATAGAGACGTCCTCCCGCGAGGTCACTACCATATCTTCAGCATACATCCTAATGATATCAGAGGTTCTGATATCCCCTGCAGAGCAAGAGTCTCCAATCATCTCCCCAACATCTTGAAGAATTCCTCAGCATGGTTCATAAACATCTTGGGTTCCCCAACAGGGCTTCATAAAAAATCCCCAAGCAGTTTACGAAGTTTTACTTTCCCCAGTAGAGTTTACTTCTCTAGCCACGTAAGTCCATCTCCCAACAAAGAATCACGTTCCTCATCTCCAGCAGCAGTTAGGGATTTATTTTCCATCAATTCAATGACGCTACAAAGAACGACTGATCAATTCATATATTGCATTCATACATCATTTTATAAACGTCATAGCATATGCATACAAAATACATATAGCACAATCTCATTTATTTTGATAACATCATTACATGATGTGTGTCATGCATCATGACATTGCATACAGCTAATTCTTTACCTTTTCAGGAAAGTTTGCAAACAAACAAATATCATCATCAGCTTTCAACAAGTTCCAGATTAATTGAAACAAGACAGGGCAACTATCTGAAGTAACAACTCATCAATCACTGTGAAGCCTGGACCCGACCAGATAGAAGTCAACATTATTGTTAAAGCCCAGAATTCGACCGTATAACACTCAAACATCTACAAAACTATGAAGCCTAGACCCGACAAGATAACAATCAACATCATTGCTGAAGCCTTGACCCGATAACAGTCAATCTATAATTCAGGACACTGTGAAGCCTTGACCCGGCCAGATAGCAGTTAATGTCATTGTGGAAGCCTGAAATCCGACCGAATAATAGTCAACCTACAATTCAAGACATTGTGAAGCCTGGAATCTGACCAGATAACAATATAAGTTATTGCGAAGCCTAGAATCCGACCAGCTAGCAGTTTACTCTGCCAAATTACTGCAAAGCCTGGAGTCCGACCAGATAGCAATTTAATCTGTCAATTACTATGAAGGCTAGACCCGATCAGATGACAATATAATCTACAACACTGTGAAGCCTAGACCTGACCAGATAACAGTATGTCTCAAATTCAATTTGAAGCCTAGATCTGACCAGATAACAACTTAATTTCTTCAAATCACTGAAGCATGGACACGACCAGATAACAATTCAAGTTACTGAAGCCTGGATTCCGACCAGATAACAGTTTGAGTTATTGTGAAGCTTGGAGTACGACCAGAGAACAGTTCAATTTCATTTTTACTGCGAAGCCTGGAAACCGACCAGATAATAGTTAATTTCATATTCCCCAGTAAGTCACTGTGAAGCCTGGAATACGACCAAATAACAATCAACTTTATTATCCTCAACAGGTTACTATGAAGCCTGGATTTCGACCAGATAACAACTAATTTTCACCTCTCCGCTCAAATGATAACTCCCCAATAAATTATTGGACAACTAAAGCTCCTAGACTCCATTCCCCAAACAGAAACCAACATTCCCTAGCAGAGTCCTCCTCAAACAATAGGAACAGGAATCCCCACAAAGGGACCTCTTATGAAGTCAGCATCTACTTTGGATGGCATCTTTAAGCCCATCTCTGACAACTCTCAGTCATCTTCTACAAATGGCATCTGTAATCCCATTCCCAATATCATCAACCAGCAGTGCTACTTCATGTATATGCGAGTGCAAATTTATGGGCACTCTAGTGTTCAATCATCTTACACCTTCAGATTACGAAAGGTAGACAAGCCAATCTAAATCCTCAGGTTTAAGAAGATTGAAAATGGGCAGCTGTTGTACCCCAAAATTTGCCCTTCCATTTTTACTCAAAACATGCTCATTGAGGTCCTCAATTGCTCAAGGTTGACCAAAGAATTGATCAGACAAATTCTCCTCCTAAGCAATGAACCTCCAACTAGGGTTTCACTTTTCACCAAGATGTTTGGGTTGAAAAGGTTCCAAATGATTTCCATGGTCCCTAATATGTCTTTAAGGATGTCCATGCCAAATTTCACTCCTTACACTACCAGTTTGCTCAGTCAAATGCTCAAGTGTTTGAAAATCAATTGTACTAGGTCAAAAGTCAATTGTGGCCAATATACATTCAAACTTCAAAATTTTTTGTCAACATCAACATTTTGAAGTGATAATCATCATTTTATCAAGGGTTGATCATGATTCCTCAAGGAATGTTCTTAATTTATCAAGAGTCAAGAATTGCTAAATTAGGGTTTCTATAGGAAAAGTCAACTGAACTTTGACCAGGCATAATTTTCACATACTTCATCCATTTTTCCCCAACCAAAGCTTATTTTGAAGAGAATCCAGTTCCCTACAACTTCTCTTTTATCCTCAAGTTCAAGAAATGCATCATTTGGAAGATACAAGCTCATACATTATAGGTCATTTTCAAAAGGTCAACAAAAAACACTTCATACCACATAGAGATTGTTCAAACACAAGAACAGTTTCTGTAGTGCCATTATCATCACCTTTCAAACACAAACAAAAGACCGTATTGTATAACTTGACTGATTTGGAGAGTGGTCCAACAGCTTCTAGTACAGAGGGAGGGCTGGAGAAGTATCTTGGAGGTTCACTGAGGCTACCATAACATCTTGAAAGAGGTTCAAATTCAAAACAAATTACACTCAAGAACAATGTTTAAGGCAAAAAACTGCAACATGAGTCGACACATACCCACATGAGTCGACTCATTTTGGTGACAAAACAGGGTATGAGTCGACACAAAGCCTTATGCATCGATACATAATGTTATCCAGGCCCCAAAATAGAAGGATGAAAGGTGCATGAGTCGAAGTCTTATAATAGTTTAGGATCTATCTTTCCACACTTTAAACTTATGCACACTATTAACTGTCCAGATGCATGATAAATAGGATTGTGTGGCAAGAGATAATAATCAAACTCTAGCAAACCTAACACAAGACAAAAATAACTGAAAACAACACACTCTCACATATACACCTCTAGGATATTTCCACTTGTGTTGCCTTCGGAAAATAGTCACAAATCTCGAAACGTGAGAGACTTTAGTGGCTACCCCTTGGTTTAAAAGATAAAAAATGACCCTCTCGATGCTGCCTCGGTATGATCTTAAAACCCTAGGGTAGTTACTAAGGTTTATTGCCCAGTTGCCTTTGTGACTATACAATGTCCCTTAGAATGTCCCTCAAACATCCAACGACTAGGGATACCTACTCACTAATATGAGGATAACAATGTCTAAAGGAAAAGAGTAAAAGAACAACCCTTTTGAGTAAAAGTAGATAGTTCATAGATACTTTCTCAAAACAAAAACAAAAAACCATTAATTTCTCACATAGACAAAAACTATTTCCAAAAAACATTTCCAAAACACTTTGTATACGTTCTCTATCAATTCGAGAAACATTACAAAGTTCGCCGTACTGTCATACCCCAATTTTTGACCTAAGATCCCTGCTTCATCTGCATTTTTTTATATATACATCAAGGTCATAGAATACGGTAGGGTTCAAATGTTTCGGTGTCGAGCTTTGACTGTGTAGAGATTATCAAGTGTTGTGAGCATTTTACCTTATGAATGACTAACCACGAATCAAGCACGAAGTGCATGTTTTGCTGTTTTGTTTTCATGTGCAGAAAATAGGTCTGAAAGAAGAGCATCAGACGTGGTACGTCGATCAGGATTCTGAGTCTCAGAATAGAAATGTTGTCGTTCGTTAATTTCCAAAAGACTGGTTCATCAAAGAATTTTAGAGAATTGTGCGTTTATTTCCATACTCTGTCAAGCAAATGGTCTTCGTTCTTCTCCGAATATTTTTTAGGAAGAACAGTCAAAATTATACCGGCATTGGTTCATGTGTGTTTCACATTGTTCAAAAATACAAGAAAAACCAAGTTATACTGTCACTTTCGATTTCTTGGACCAAAAGTCATCTGCAAATTTTCTCATGACGTGGGTTGAATTTCGCCGAAATGGGATAATTAAATTCAAAACCGTTCTAGAAGAATTTATTCGGAATATTCGGAATATTTGGAATTTTTTTTATATTTTTATTTGAATCCAAGTGATAATTAAAGAGGAGCTATTCAAGAGTTTTCATCCAAGAATATTCATTTATCACATGAGATATTTATTCAAGATTATTTTTGTGATTATTTTGGAAGATCTACATCATGGTTATTTAAATACATGAAGCATTATTTCAAGAAGTTAGTGGGGAATTCTATTTAATTACATGAGGAATTTTATTTGGTTACAAAATTAGTATTACAAAAGTGCAAGATTAAAGTCCAAGACTTGCATTATTATTTATTCATCATTCAACAATTGATCAAAGTACTATTCAATTATTTTCCAAATTTAAATGGAAGATCTTGAATTTTTATCAAGATATATCAAGATTTATGTTTATGTGAAGATTTAAGATTATTCATAACTACCAAAGAATGGAAAATATATTGAAGAATGCATGTTTATTCATGTTATAATTTATTGGAGTTTATTACAAAGTTGCAAGAAGCTACAAGTGTGTACCAATGCATTTTTCAACATAAAAAAATGTCAGCAAAGTTGCTAATGCAGCCCATGTTTGCAACCTTTCTTCAAGCCCACTTTTGCTGCATTTTTATTGGTCAACAATGCTCCAAACAGCCTGAAAAAAAATAACAAATAGAGATGTTGTAAAATGCTACAAAACAGTAAAAAAAAAACAACATACAACAGCTCCAAGTGCTGCCAAAACCTACTCCAACCTGCATCAAAGTGGCATCAATTTGTATCAAAATGACTAAAGTAATTTGTGAGAACAAAGCATAGAAACATCTTGCCAAAATAGTTCAAATTTCTACTGGTTTTCCCCCTCAAATCCCGCATACTCCACTATAAATAAGAGCTTTTGTCAACACAAAGAGGAGGGAAGAAAAATTCAACAGTTGAAGAAAAACAGAAAAATTGGTGTTATTCTAAGAAAAATTCAGCAAAGTAAGAAAAAACCAGAAAAATAGAGTGTTGTTCTAAAGTTTCAGCAAGAGTGAAAACAGAAAATTAGTGTTGTTCTAAGAAAAATCCAGCAAGGAGAAAAGATAAAAAACTCAAGGAAGTTTACCATTTTGTTAGAAGCCCCGTCGGAGAGGCTCCGATAGGTATTATTCTTTTCTCCTCTCTATCTACTGTTGCATATGTTCATGCTTGAATCACTTGTTGTATCATTTTTCTTTGCCATGCAATATTTTGCTTTATTATTCTTTGCTTTGTTGTACTGTATTTGAGTTGAGTTGCTGCATGATTGTTAGCATTTAAACATGTTATTATTCATAATATCGATAATAATAACAAGTGTAATAAAAAGCTTACTTCTTCCGTCACATAATACCAATTTATCACTTGCTGTCTCAAATACTTGTTATCCAACTTGCTGTCCTAAAATAAATAAAAACACCTTTGCTGTCCAAAACACCTTGGTTATCCTTTTGTTGTTACAAAATTTTCAAAACACTTGCTGTTACACAATAAAAAAAAAACCATTGGTTGTTACAATATCCAAAAATATTTTGTTGTTACCATATCCAAAAATATTTTGTTGTTACAATATCCCAAAATATTTTATTGTTACAATATCCATAAAAACCATTTTTGTTGTTGCTGTCCCAAAAAACTTGGTTATCCTTTTTGCTTTACAAAATGTCAAAGTCCTCAAATCATTTGCTGTCACAAAATTTTCAAAACATTTGCTGTTACAAAACCAAAATATTTTGCTATTATAATATCAAAAACCAAAATATTTTGCTATTCTAATATCAAGAACCAAAAATATTTTTGTTGTTCTAATTACAAAACCAAAAAATATCTTGTTGTTACAAAAATCCAAAATCCATGTAAATATTCAATCAGATTTTATTTATTATATTTCTTGAATTAAAAAATAAACAAAAGAAAAGATAAAACAGCTTCCAAATGCATCTCACTGGAAACTCACCACTACAACCTCCTTCCATAAACCACACCCTCTGTATCTCTTCTTCATCACCATCGTAATCACCTTAGTACCATCCCAACCGTTATTCTCTTCATCTTTTCGCGAATTCATCATTAAACCGCAACTATCAACGCCATTGACCCCCACAACCAGATCTCCACCGATCTCATTTCCCTCCTCGCTCACGACTTCCTCCGCCGCGCCGTTTTCTCCACTCACTGTTTTTCTGAGATCTGGAATGTACGAGAGAGAGATAAAATTGGTTTGAAGTTTTTTTTTGTTATTTTGTTTACGGTAAGTAAACGATACAGAGAGAGAAGGAAGAAAATAAATTGGATCTGCAATGGTGAGGCCAAGAGGGAGGTTGAATATGCGTGAGAGAGGAATAGATTTGGATCTGTTTGGGAGAAGAGAGATAACGCTTTTTTTAAAACATACCTTTACTGTTTTGCTTTCATTGTAATAATAATAATATAAAATTCACCTCTTTTTTTTCTCTTCCCAACGTAACAAGGTTTTTTAATAATAATAATTGTTGTTCCATTCCCTATGCTAGAACAACAAGCGTCGCGCCTCCTTCACATTAGGGTTTTTCCCAAAAAAAAATTTCTTTTCCTTTCATCCATGACCCGAGGGCCCATTGGGCCTATTTTGGTCCAAGTTTTCAATACTTTTTTCCCTTATGTTTTAAACAAATCGTGGTATTAATGAATAATGACACGGTTCAATTGGCAAAGAATATTACAACAATCTATAGGTCCTGAGTTCAATTCCTTGTTGGGTCATTTGTCTGTCTTTCCCTTTTATTTAAACATACTTAATTGATTATTAATTATTAATTATTAATTATTATAAAAAACATTTAATTAAAATTTCACCTTTTATTTAATTTTGAAAACATACTTTTTTTTCTATTTTTATTTTTGTGTTGTTGTTTTATTTAACTATTCAAAAATACTTGTTTCATGATTTAATTTTTGTCATGTGTTTAATTATTAAAAATATATGATTTCGTAATTTAATCTTCATGTACTTTTGATTATTTATTTAATCATTAAAATGCATGCTAGTATGATTTAAATTTCATTAGTTAAATGTTCGATTGTAATTTTAATTAATCGATCGTTAATCCGCATATCTCACGTCCGTTTCAATCCAAGAGAATCGTTTAAATTTTTGTCGACTTCATGTCATCAAACACATAGCGCGAATACCCTCATTCATCTTTCGTTTATTATTTTGTTAAAAAAAAAACTTAAGATAATTTTCCCAAATATTCAACCTTTCAAAACTCATACCTTTTAAGTCAAAACTTCGATGTTAGGTCATCATATCTTCAAAAACTCGTCCATACCCATTTTTGGCCAAACAATTTATTTTTAATCAAACAAACTTTTAATAAACAGATATTTCAAAAGGTTCCTATAGAATACTATAGATACATTGGGTGCTAATACCTTCCCATTGTATAACCAACCCCCGAACTCTAGACCTCTTTTCAAAACGCCTTGTATTTTCATTACTTTTAAAGTATTATTTTACATTGCATATTTTAGGGTTTTATTTCGCTCTTTTTCCCTTTTCCCTTGGAAATAATAAAGCGCGATGGCGACTCTTGCTTTTGTGAGACGAGTTAATTAATAACTCGATCTCCGATTTACCCCGCTACATTTTTTATCGCTACAGAAATGGCGACTCTGCTGGGGAAAGATTGACCTCTTGCTGGTCCATCCCTAAGTGGGTTAAGCCTAGTTTGTTTTATCTGTTTTATAATTATTTGATTGTTTGATTATATGTTTATATTGGGGTTGTTTGGGTTTTTGCAAAGGACGAATCCTATACCCGGATTAAGTTACACTTAAGAATAGAACGGGCGGTATAGTCATGTTAACTTTGAGGGAGTAATCCCGAAGAATGAGGCATGAAATCCCCCACTCAGTGGAAGGCCCTTTTGAACGTAGTATTTGTTTACCGAGTAATCGGGAAGACATTATTATTTTCGACCTGGGAGCCAGAGAAGCTGAGAGCCGTAGAACCCTAATCCATCTTGGCCTTTTAGGTGTAGCGCAAAGACTATAACGGAGTAATCCGGAAGTAGTTGTTACGCGATGCTACGCTCGGATGAGTTTCTCTTGAGAATATTGTTAATTATTGAGTAATCAAGACGTTGGTAATATCCGAAGGAGGAATGTAGACTCCGGGAAGCTAATCGTCTTTTCCTGAAAAATATCAGGGTTAGTTATATGCGATGCATGAAATGCAGTGCGAGATGATGTTCTCAAAATAAATGAGATTATGATGTACATGTCATGTATGCGTATGTCATGATGTATGTTTATGAAATGTTTTCGGGGTATGCACGTGTTTGGGAAAATAAATCCCTAACGTTGCTGGAGATTTTCCAAAATTCTACCAGAAAGAGATGCTGGAGAATAACTCTGCGGGGCCAGACTTAGGGGGAGAGATACTTTGTTGGTAGACTCGTTAATCTGGAGGAATAAAATCAGTTGGGGATGAAATTTCGTTGCTAGAAGTGATGAGCTCTGTTGGAGATTGAGCTTCTGCATCTATAGAAATAGACTCCGCTTGGGGGATGAATTTTGTTGATTCGCCTGCGATTACAAACCTTGGCTGGGGATAGCTATGTCCTGTTTCGGGAAAGCTAACATCAATGCTTTTGAATATTTTTACTCTGTGGGGAGTGCGTATACCAATAATTATGTTCCCAAGCATGACTTTATCCCGATACCTGCTGGGCAAAGGAACCGTCGGGTTCGACACTTCTTATTTTTTCCCTTGTTTCTGGAATTACGAGTAATTGTCTTTTGTTTCTTACTTAAATATTTATGAGCAGCAATCATTTTCAAATGCATATATCAAAAATAAATCATTGGACGTTCTTGCAAAACAAAACAGAAAATGAGAAAACAAATTGAAATTTCTTGTGAACATGATTTGTATTGATTTTGAAGTTGGTCTGTAATAGGCATTTTGTACAAGGAGACTGACGTCCTAGTAAGAGAACGCCGCTGAAAGATGGAAATTATACAATTTATGTAAAAGAAATAAAAACAATTATGTGAAACAACCCCATTGGGTTCCAACTCTGCTATTGCCTTTATATCTTCAAGCATCTCATCACTTTGCTACTTGGCCGAAGGTTGATTAGATTGATTGGCGTCGTTGGAGCTTGATAGCTAATACCAAAGTCTGGTCTCAAGATGATCCAATGAGACATAGTGATACGCTTCAATCCCTAACTTTTTCCTGGATTGCCCTTTTTGGGTTTCAATCCACCGGGATACCCTTTTTTTCCCGAGCCTCCCTTTCGGGTTTTCGACTTGCCGAGTGTACATATTTTTTTCATTTTAATACCTCACTTTTTCCCAAACCCTTTTGGTTCGCCGGGAAGCCCTTATTTTTGCCTAGGCCAGTCAACCTAGCGGGTCTTTGATCATGCGTAGTATCTTTTCACTATGTCTACATTGACAGGATGAGTAAGGTCGTCACCATCCATGGTGGTTAGAATCATAGCTCCTCCCGAGAAAATGTTCTTAACCACAAATGGCCCTTCGTACGTGGGGGTCCATTTTCCCCTGGGATCACCTTGCGGCAGTCTGATGTGTTTGATTACTAGATCGCCGACTTGATATTCTTGGCGTCTGACTTTCTTGTTAAAAGCCTTGATCATTCGCTTTTGGTACGTCTGACCATGGCAGATAGCAATAAGTCTCTTTTTGTCGATTAGATTTAACTGATCAAGTTGGGTCTGGATCTAGTCGTCTTCGTTCAACCTTGCATCCTTCATAATTCTGAGAGAAGGTATCTGGACCTCTATGGGTAGGACTGCCTCCATGCCATATACCAGAGAGTAGGGTGTTGCCCCTGTCGACGTCCGTGCTGAGGTACGGTACCCATGAAGAGCGAATGGTAACATCTCATGCCAGTCTTTATATGTCATCGTCATTTTCTGTTCAATCTTCTTGATGTTCTTGTTAGCTGCTTCAACAGCGCCATTCATCTTCGGCCGGTAGGGAGAAGAGTTGTGATGATGTATCTTAAATTGTTTGCAGAGCTCAGTGATCATTGTGTTGTTGAGATTCGTACCATTGTCAGTAATAATCCTCTCTGGTACACCATATCGACAGATCAGATTGTGTCGGATAAACCGCGCCACGACATTCTTGGTTACTGTTGCAAAATAAGCTGCCTCAACCCACTTCGTGAAGTAATCAATGGCTACTAAGATGAAACAATGCCCGTTAGACGCAGTAGGTCTGATCTCGCCAATCATGTCGATGCCCCACATCGCAAAGGGCCACGGAGCTGTCAGGACATTCAGAGGAACTAGGGGCACATGCACCTTATCATCATAGATTTGGCATTTATGACAAGTTCGAGAGTGTTGATAACAATCGGCTTCCATGGTGGACCAGTAATATCCTTCCCGTAGGATCTTCTTAGCCATGGTGTGTCCACTAGAATGGGTTCCAAAGGTGCCTTCATGTATATCTATCATGATCCTCTCTGCTTCGCTATTGTCTACGCATCGTAATAATGTAGAGTCATGGTTGCGCTTATAGAGGATCCCATTCCTGAGGAAGAACTTTGCGGTGAACCTTCTTAGAAACTTCTTATCGTTTACAGATGCCCCTTTGGGATATTTATGAGCCTCGAGATACCTTTTGACTTCGTGAAACCAGGGTTTGTCTACCACTTCTTCGGTATCAATCTTGCAGCAGTGTGCTGGTTCATCTAACCTCTCAATGGTAATCTGGGGAGCTTCATTGTCCCACCTAACCTTGAAAATAGAAGACATGGTAGCTAGCGCGTCTGCTAGCTGGTTCTCCTCCCGTGGAAAATGTTTGAAGGTTACCTCCTCAAAGTGCGGGAGCAATGTCAGTATATACTCTCTGTAAGGAATGAGATTCGGGTGCTTCGTATCCCACTCGCCTTTGATCTGACTAATCACCAGGGCAGAATCCCCGAATACACTTAAAAATTTAATCCTCAGGTCATTAGCAGCTCGAAGTCCCATGATACATGCTTCATACTCCGCCATGTTGTTGGTGAAGTTGAAACATAATCGAGCGGTGAATGGAGTATGATAGCCCTCGAGAGATATGATTACAGTGCCAATGCCGTTACCCAGTGCGTTCGAGGCTCCATCAAAATACATAGACCATCGGGATCCTTCCTCAGGTCCTTCATCCGGTCCAGGCTCTTCATAGTCGATCACCAACATAATATTCTCACTCGGGAACTCAAAATTCATGGACTGGTAGTCATCCACGGCCTGGTGAGCCAAATGATCAGCCAATGCACTCCCTTTTATAGATTTTTGGGTCGTATATTGTATGTCGTATTCGGTTAAGATCATTTGCCACCTTATTATCCTTCCGGAGAGAGCGGGCTTCTCGAAAATTTATTTGATCGGATCCATCTTTGATATCAACAAAGTAGTGTAAGTCAGCATATACTATCTCAGCCGGCGAGCAGCCCATGCTAAAGCGTAGCAAGTTTTCTCGAGCAATGAGTATCGGGTCTCACAGTCGGTAAACTTTTTGCTAAGGTAGTAAATGGCGTGCTCTTTTCGGCCAGACTCGTCATGCTTCCCCAGTACGCACCCCATTGAATTGTCTAGCACTGTCAAGTATAATATCAAAGGTCTTCCTTCAACTGGAGGCATCAGAATCGACGGTTCTTGAAGTTATTCCTTGATTCTTTCGAAAGCGGTCTGGAATTCATCATTCAATTTTAACACTTGATCTTTCTTCAAAAGATTGAAGATTGGCTCACAAGTAGCAGTCAGATGTGAAATGAACCGGGCGATGTAATTCAGACGTCCCAAGAAACCTCTAACTTCCTTCTCTGTATGGGGAACCGACATCTCTTGTATGGACTTTACCTTTGCTGGGTCTACCTGAATACCCTTGTTACTAACGACAAAACCCAGAAGCTTACCAGACCTTACCCCGATGGTACACTTGTTCGGATTCAACCTCAGCTTATATGTCTTCAACCTGTCAAACAATTTCTGGAGATGATTAAGGTGCTCTTCCTCAGTCTGAGACCTGGGTATCATGTCATCAACATACACTTCGATCTCGTGGTGAATCATATCGTGAAACAAAGCGACCATGGTGCGCTGATAGGTTTCCCCAGCATTCTTCAACCCAAAAGGCATCACCTTGTAGCAGAAGGTGCCCCACTGTGTGACGAAAGTTGTCTTCTCCATGTCTTCAGGAGCCATCTTGATCTGGTTGTAGCCCGAGAAACCATCCATGAAGGAGAAGATTTTATGTTGCGCGGTGTTGTTGACCAGAACATTGATGTGAGGAAGTGGGAAGTCATCCTTGGGGCTTGCCCTGTTCAGATCTCTGTAATCAACACACATATGTACCTTACCGTCCTTCTTAGGTACCAGAACAATGTTAGCAACCCACTGTGGATACGAAGTGACAACTAAGAATCCGGCATCGAACTGTTTCATGACCTCTGCCTTTATTTTCTCTTACATTTTAGGACGCATACGGTGGACCTTCTGCTTAACTGGAGGACAATCTTCTTTAGTCGGAAGGCGGTGTACCACAATATCAGTTGTGATACGGTGGGAAAAACTGACTGTTTTTTGGAATGCTGGTTTGCGTTTTGCGTTTGTTTTCGCAAAATGTCGCGGTAAGCAAGAGTCGCCACCGTCTTTTATTTTATCCAACATGGAAAGGAAAAAAAGCACAGAAAAATTCCTTTTTCGAGATGTTTCTCGGGTCCGGGGGGTAGATTATAGAAAGGGAAGGTGTTAGCACCCTTTCTATCCGTGGTTATCCACAGACTCTTAGGTACTTGCTCATAATGTTTTCAAAATTTGCTTTTCTTTGTGTTTGTGGGCTTGAAAGAAGTTTTTGTTTGAAAGGTGTAAGTGCGAACAGTTTTGTTTTAGAAAGAGCAAGTATCTAAGGACCATCTACCTACTCGAAAAAGGAATCAATCTGTACTAATGTCCTTTAGACAATGCTATCCCACTATTGATGAGTAGGTAGCATCTTCGTTGGAGTTTAAGGGTCAATTCAATTAAGGGACGTGCGGTCACTAAAGTAATGTTAGGACGCCTTAGCGGTAACCCTAATGTCTTAGATCATTTTTCCGAGGCAACCGTTTCGAGGCAACTATGATCTTTGGACAAGAGAGCGACCTCTAAAACTTCCTATACTCAATGACCACGTACGAAGGCAACCAAGTGAGGTGTACCCTAAGAGTGTGCATGTGCGAGTGTGTTGTTTTCAGTTAATTTTGTCTTTGTACATGTCAATGGTTATCTATGTTGATTTTAGGTTAAACATTCGATCTTGTCATGCATTCCCTATTATCAAACATCTAACAGTTTATAAGTAGCGGAAATTAAATTGCGGAAATTAAACTAACTATTACAAGGCGTCGGGTATTTACATCGCCAAAAGCAACCCTTGAAATTAAAATGCGGAAAATAAATAAAACGGTAAAAATATTTAAAGTCCTATTAAACTATTACATTCCAGGAAATAGATACAATATCGAATAACTATGGATCGCATACGGGAAATTAAATTGGGCGCAAGTTTAGGGTTTTGACCCTTTTATTATTAAAGAAAGGATTTTTGTTTATTTTTGAATTAAAAAGAAATTAAACTAACCTAATTATTAAATTAACAAATAAATTAATTAATAAAAATATTTTTTGATTTTTTGATATTTAAAGAAATAAAAATAAATTTGATCAATGTTAATAAAAACCTAATCGTCTAAGTTAATTTTAATTATTGCAAAAATACTAAAGTTATTCCTAATTAAAACTAAATTAATTAAATTAATATTGTTAACAAAATAAAAAAATACTGAAATTTAATTTATTAAAGAAATATTTTTTGGTTTCTAATTTTATTAAGAAAAAAAGTTTGATTGGTTAATGATTAAAGAAAAAAACAATAAATAAATAATCAAAACAAAAAATATATAAATATAGAGATTAGATAAGAGAGGGTTTGGGCCTACTTTTGGGGGGTGAGAATGGAAATTTTGTGGCCCATTAACATACAGGCCTGGTGGACTTTTTGGATTCAGCGTGTGCATTTTGACTAGGGAGTACGGTGGACATCACATCTGGACCACCAGATCTGGCCTGGGGCCATCTGGCGCTTTGAGATTTGAGGACACATGATAGGCTTCCAGCATTTGGTTTGTACCTGATTGCATGATAAAATAAGGGAAAATGTAAAGCGCTGGAGGCAGGAATCGAACCCCTGACCTCCAGCCAACAACGCCTTAAGAGCACTCCCCCTGACCACTGGATCACTTTGCTTCAATTGTTAATAAAACATAAGCGAAATATAATATATAAAACGCGTTAAAATTCCAGAAAAAAAAAAAACAAAGCGCGCGAATTATGATTCATCCACTGGGGGAAGGCCACGTCTTGACCCCTAACCTCCAGCCCTGTACATTTTTCCTGCGGATTCATATCCGCAGCTGAATTCGTAGGTTAATCCTAAAATCCACTCTAGGCCATGAAAACGACCCTCAAGACCATGGTTGTGTTCGTCTGGGCATCCTGAGCAAACCTATACCATTCTTGGACCTTGATTTCCCCTAAAAAAGAAAGCCCTAAAATCTAATGCAAAACCCTAGCCATACGGTTATGGGGTTAGAGTCCATATTAATGCAATCAAATAATGCCAAAAGTCCAGAAATCTCATAAGCATCATGAATATGTCAACGATTTGCCAAAAAAAATGCAAGAATATGGGGTTACAATTTCGAATACAGGGCAGTATTTTGAGATACTTATAGAGCTTCTGAGCGTGTATGGAGGATGGTTTTGGGTTGGTTATGCTTCAGGGATTGTCCAGCAATTGATTAGTGTGGAGTTTTGTTTCTGAATTAGCCTCCAAGGACGATTTCAGTTTTGCACTTTTTTGTCAATTTTTCAAGTTTGGTTCTTGATCCTCTTGCAGCCTCTAGTTCTCAAATTCGTGTCCTTTGGATTGTATATGTATGCTGCAATGTATTAGGTCAACAAATTGGTCTTGAATCTTTCTACATCAATGCCTTGAGATTGGATTTGATCCTCCATTGAAAACTTGCTTAATTTGCCAAAAATCCAATCTTTTTGCACATGGAATGACTGATACGAATTTGATCATGACATTGGTGATGATTAGGTCCTGAAAATAGAAAAAGATCTCACATAATCAAGTTTTGTGATTTTATTTGATTTAAATTGATTTAAAATGAAATAATTCAATAAAAAATCAAATAAAATAGAAAATTTGATAAATGGACACAAGGATGAAGATAGGACACGTGTGTAGTGTGACAAGATCAAATCAAGTGGAAAAGAATGGGCCCATTTGACAAAATTTGAAGTTTTGGGGATAGTTGACTTTTGGCAATTTTGCAAAAATGCCCAACTTCAACAATGCATAACTTCTTCAATTTTGAACTTTTGGAAGTTTTCTTGGAGTTTTTAGAAATCTTGATATGTCCAATAACCAACCCTTTTGGTCTCATCTCATTTTGATATTCCATGCTCAAGTTATAAGCTTTGGCAAAAAAATGTGTTTTTGTTGACTTTCAAAAATGACCTATAATGTCCAAATTAGTAACTTTTTGTGAGTGCATTTATTGATCTTGGGGTATGAAGATGGATTGTAGGAAATTGCATCCTCTTCGAAATGAGCTTTGGATGGGTCATTTCTCATAAAGTATGAGAAAGTTATGCTTGGTCAAAGTTGAGTTGACTTTTCCTACAAAACCCTAATTTAGCAACTTTTGAGTCTTGATGAATTTTGAGCAATCCTTGATAAATCATGATAAACCCTTGATAAAATGATGAAATATCATTCAAAATGAGAATGTTGACAAAAAATCTTGAAGTTTGACTGTATTTGGGTCATAGTTGACTTTTGCCCTAGCACAATCGATTTTTTGGACCCTTTGAGCAATTGACTGAGCAAACTTCCTCTGCAAGGCTTGAAATTTGACATGGATGAACTTGAGAACATATTAGGACATTGGGGAGAACTTGAGGTCATTTGTATTCAAGGACCTTGATGCAACACAAACCCCTATTTGGGATTGACTGCCTTAGGAGATGACTTGACTGTCCAACTCTTGAGCAATCTTGAGCAACTTGGAGACTTTTATTGAAATGTTTTGAGAAATATGAGAGGGAAAAATTTGGGGTACAATAGCTGCCCCTGTTCAATCTTCTTAAACCTGAGGATATAGATTGGCTTTCGGGTCGTTCGTGATCCGAAGGTGGAAGATGATTGAGCACTATAGTGCCCAGAAATTTGCACTCGTATGAAGTAGTATCAGCCTGGTGATGTCGGGAATGGGATTACAGATGCCATTTGGAGACTTCTGATAGGTGGTCTGAACTTCGATTGGAATAGGAATCAGGGAGATCTTAGGGTCGATCTGACTGAACCAGAGAAGGTCTTGGATTAACTTTGGCTGGATCGGAATCAGGAAAATATTAGGGTCGATTTAACTGAACCAGACGAAAGTCTTGGAATATCTTCAACTGGAATACGAATAAGGTAGATCTTATCGGCGATCTGACTGAACCAGAAAAGGTCTTGGATTAACTTTGGCTGGATCGGAATCAGAAAAATCTTAGGGTCGATTTAACTGAACCAGACAAAAGTCTTGGAATATCTTCAACTGGAATACGAATCAGGGAGATCTTATCAGCGATCCGACTGAACCAGAGAAGGTCTCGGATTAACTTTGACTGGATCGGAATCAGAAAAATCTTAGGGTCGATTTAACTGAACCAGACGAAACTCTTGGAATATCTTCAACAGGAATACGAATCAGGGAGATCTTATCAGCGGTCTGACTGAACCAGAGAAGGTCTTGGATTAACTTTGACTGGATCGGAATCAGAAAAATCTTAGGGTCGATTTAACTTAACCAGACGAAAGTCTTGGAATATCTTCAACAGGAATACGAATCAGGGAGATCTTATCAGCGGTCTGACTGAACCAGAGAAGGTCTTGGATTAACTTTGACTGGATCGGAATCAGAAAAATCTTAGGGTCGATTTAACTGAACCAGACGAAAGTCTTGGAATATCTTCAACTGGAATACGAATCAGGGATATCTTAGGGTCGATATGACTGAACCAGAGAAGGTCTTGGATTAACTTTGACTGGATAAGAATCGGAAAAATCTTAGGGTCAATTTAACTTAACCAGACGAAAGTCTTGGAATATATTCAACTAGAATACGAATCAGGGAGATCTTAAGGTCGATCTGACTGAACCAAAGAAGGTCTTGAATTAACTTTGACTGGATAAGAATCAGAAAAATCTTAGGGTCGATTTAACTGAACCAGACGAAAGTCTTGGAATATCTTCAACTGGAATACGAATCAGGGAGATCTTTGAAGATGTGAAAAACACAAGAAGGGGGGGGGGTGAATTGTAAAACTTAAATCAAAAGCTTAAACAACACTGTATTTTTATCTTGGTTCGTTTGATCTCAAACTACTCCAGTCCACCCGTCAAGGTGATTTCGCCTCTCTCCAACGAGGTCTTAATCCACTATATTCAAAGGGATACAACAACTACTTTAACAACTGTTAAAGCCTTCTTGAGTATAACCACAAACCGGTTTATCTCAAGGAAATCTCTTTACAAATAATTGAGCAATAATGTGTTTTATGTTTTCTAATAAAACAGTATACCACAACTGTGATAATACACAAATTTAAGCTTAGAATGAAACTGGATTGCTAATGCGTTTGAGTAAGCGTGGTTGGAAAGCTTAGCAAATTTGTATGAGTGCGTGCGCGTAGATTATTAGCCTTTTCTTTTCTCACACTGACTTGTTTATATAGCCAAGGCAAAGATACGTTGTTGTCCATAAATCACTTTCAATGATAATAACTTTCTTTCCTTTTTGAGAAGGTCTTGTCTTTGAATAAAGTCGTTGGCAATTAATCTGTCTTGAATGTTTAGTAACGCTTTATAGTCTTCTTTATGATAATCAGAGTGTTCTTTGCTTTAACTTATGCTGACGCTTCTGAGTGCTGATGACTTGGTAAGGATCTTGATCAGAGTCAGAGTGTTTTATGCGCAGATTCTAGTCATCAAGCTTCAGCGTATGATCTGGTAACTTCAGCATGTAGCACATGTTATTGATCTTCTGATGTTGATGTTGATACTGATCTTCTGATGCTGATTCCATCAGAACTTCTGTAAATACACAACATAATTTTAAGTAGCATATATGTCTTATAAAACTTACAATTTATTTATTCTTGTATTTTGTTATCATCAAAACTCTAATTGAGGGTTGTAGAATCAAACTATGTTCTAACAATCTCCCCCTTTTTGATGATGACAAAAACCAGATTTTTCAATTTAAAAACAAAGAATAAAAGGTTTAAAAATAAAGAATAAAAGGTATCAGAGCTAAGAAGAGAAAACTCCCCCTGAGTTGATTACTTCCCTTTAATTCCATGAGTCTTTGAGCATCAGGACTTTACTGTACTTTACTGTATCTTTTGTCAGAATTTTGTACCTGTTCAAGCTTTTCAGAAGAAAGAAATTCAAATAGATCAGAATGTCAAAATGTTTGAGACTTATGTCTCAGTAATCCGTTATTGAAAAATATCATTCTTTCTCCCCCTTTTTGTCAGTTATCAAAAAGCACAAATAATCAGAGTCAAAAATGCATTTATATTGAAAACAGAAGCAATGATAAGTTCAGAACATTGTAAAAATATTACAGATAAACAATTTATAAAAACAAGGAAATTCTAAGAAGGAGGAGGAAGTCGTGTGAACAAAGCCTCCAACATGCTCTTGATTTGGGTGTTTGTTTCCTGTTGCTGAGTTAACATGCTTGCTATTGCATCAATTTTGTTGTCCTGTTTATCCATTCTTTCATTCATCAGCATATCAGATCTTTTCAAGTCTTCAAGAGTCTGCCTGTCAATGGAGGAAGCTAGAGGATCTTCAGAAACAGGATGCTTCTCAGAGCTTTCTGTTATATCTTCTTCTTGAACCAGTGCTTCAGCAGGAATCAGCAGATCTTGAGTATCAGGTTGAACTTTAGATGTTAGACGGTGTTCAGACCATGGAGCATTGTCCAGAGGGAGAACTTCTTCCTTAAGCAGCTTGCTCAGAACTGGACCTTCAATTTCTTTCAGCAGATTGCTGAAGTTCTGTTGAGCTTGTCCATAGCTCTGTTCTTGCAGCTTAAAGGTTTCAGAGCATACCCATCTTCTGAACTTTGTCCAAAGGTAGTCAGAAGCAGCAGGATCAACCAGCTCAAGACTAGCTTGTTTCAGAGAAGTGATCCACTTTTGTACTTCTGTTTCAAAGTTCAATATGCTGGTACCAACATCTGGATGTTTTGGTTTAAGGATAACAGTTTTGTGGTTTATTGCAGCAAGACGTTCAAAAACTATTAAGTCAATGACAGTCTTGATGTTATCTTCTGTATTGTTCTTTGGTGAGGGAGTGGGAGAGTCAGGAATTATGATTGGACTTGATGGGGAATTTTGTGGAGTTAATTCTGGTGAAGAGGGAAGTTGTGGAAAATTTACAATGGTGCCACAGGGAAAATGAATGGCCAAAGGTTCTGGTTCAGGGGATTCAGAGGGTTGAGCCTCAGAAGTTTGAACTTCTGGGTGAGATGGTTCAGGTTGTGGAGAAGGTGGATTAATTCCTGTTTGAGGAGATGGAGGTAGTGGGATTTCTGGTTCTGGAGAGAGTGGAATTTATGGTTGTGGTGAGATGGGAATTTCTAGTTGTGGTTTTGTGATGGTTTCAGGATTTGGATTTTCTGGAATGGAAGCAGATGTATGTTGGTCTATATTAGAAAGAAAATTTTCAAGTTCTTGTTGGGTTTCAACAATATTTGGATTTTGAGGTTGGGAGCGAGATCTTCTTAGAGTTATTGATTCAGAGGGGTCAAAATCAATGTCAAAGTCGTCAAAAGTTTGTGGTGTGGGGTTTTCAGAGTGAGTGGAAGTTGGGATAGATGTTGATATAGCAGTTGAATTTAAAACAGTTACAGAAGAAAGATTACCTCTCTTTTTAGGAGTCTGCTGGGAGGATCCTTCTGCTGCAGCTTTCCTTTTCTTTTTCTTCTTCAGAACAACTTCTGGAGCCTTCTGCTGAAGATCTTGAATATTCAGATTTGGTGTTGTACCATCAGCCTTGCAAGCATCCAGATGTTTGAGAATTATATCTGGTTTAGAATCAATCTTTGAGAACAGAGGGAAGTTGTCCAGAGGGACTCTTCTGCTGGAGATTGCAGCAAAAGGAGTGACGCTGGGTTCCTTCTTAATGTTCTCAATCAACTCCATCTTCTTCAGATTCTTAGCATTCAGCTGTTTGCCCACAGTAGCTTCCAAAGAGCTGATTTCTTGAGCCTCTGTAAGATGATCAATCAGCTTATTCTCTGTTAGAATATCTGATATCAGTCTTCCTAAGGGTATCCAATCCCTTTTTGTACGCTCCTATTCTCTTGTTTCCTTGACACTTGTTCTGAGATGGTTGAACAGCAGATGATCCAGATTTATCTTGACCTTCTGAGAGATGAAATAGATCAGAAATTGCTGATCAATATTAATGTAATCAGGAGAGCTGGTGGGCTTCCTGTGATTGATGCACCCCAGAATGATCTTGGCCCAAATTCTGTGTTTGTCTTTCAAGTCCCTTATCTTGCTAGAGGGAAGCCCCAGAGTGAAGATTTCCCTTTCAATTAGGGCAGCATCAGCGCACCTTTCTTCCATGTCAATGCAGCGAACACCACCACCACTGTAGCCTATGAGTCTTGCAATCAGGTCTTCAGTGATAACAATCTTCTTCCCCATGATGTAAGATGTAACTTGATGATTTGAAGAAGAAGCGTGAATCCAAAATTCCTTTACCAGAATAGGAAATGTTGGACCCACCAGTCTGTCAAAGTACTTTTCCTAGCCTTGAGCCTTAACCTCTTCAGATAGATCAAACCCATTCTCCTGAAGACTATGGAAATCCACAATTAATTCTGACAGAACCTCTAGGTTTTTGATTGGAGTGAGAAGCGTTCTGTAAGGTTCTTCATGTTGTTCAGATGAAACAATTTTCTGGGAACCTGAAGAAGGAATGCTGGAAGAAGCCATGTTCACAAGAAGGTTTTTGTGAAAAAGATTGAAAGGGTTTTTGAGAAAGTAAGAACGCTGAAATCAGTAAGTTTGAGAGAAAATGAAAGTGGAGGTAAAAGAGTGTAAATGGTGCGAGGTGTGTTTAAATAGATTTCTAAACAATTTTGAAAACATAAACAATAAAGAGAAATTAATAATGATTATTAGCATTTAATGATAGCTGATTTTAGGGGATTCAGAAAGATATTTGGAACGGTTACCCATGACATGTGTCTCAATGCATCCAATCAGCGCTTTTTCCTTTTCAGAAACGTGAACGCGTGTTTAGCCTCAGAAAATAGATGATGACTGGATGACACTTGTTTGCTTGAGAGAACAACACATTTCTATCCTTGAAATGAAGCGCTCAGATCTTCATGGATAGATTCTGATACAATCTGCACTTCTAAAGATCTGAAGAAAGATTGATCAGTAGTTCACAGAAAAATAAAAAAAGTTCTGAAGGTTAAGATATGGAATCAAAACAATTTTATTCTGGGCAGAGCTTCATGCTGAGATGTTTCAGAATGAAGTTGAACCTATCTTCAGAAAGAGGTTTTGTAAAAATATCAGCCCATTGATGGTCTGTGTTAATAAATTTTAAGTTTAAAATCCCTTTCTGAATATAGTCCCTGATAAAATGATGTTTTATTTCTATATGCTTAGCCCTAGAATGAAGAATTGGATTTTTACTAAGACAAATAGCAGAAGTATTGTCACAGAGGATAGGAATGTTACTCTTAAATATTTGGAAGTCCTCAAGTAGACTTTTCATCCAGAGCATTTGTGTGTTGCATCCAGCTGTTGCTATGTATTCAGCTTCTGCTGTTGATAGAGCAATTGTGGATTGTCTTTTGTTGGACCAAGAGATCAGATTTTCTCCCAGAAACTGACAGCTTCCAGAAGTGCTTTTACGTTCTACTCTGTCTCCAGCAAAATCAGCATCACAGTATCCTACTAAGCTGTAATCACTTGATTTTCTATAAAACAAACCCAGATTAGTAGTACCTTTCAGATACTTGAAGATTCGTTTAACTGCTGTTAAGTGAGATTCTCTAGGATCTTATTGGAATCTTGCACAAATGCAAACACTGAATAAAATGTCAGGCCTTGAAGCCGTCAGATAGAGAAGAGAACCAATCATACCTCTTTAGACCTTCTGTTCTACCTTTTTGCTTACCTCATCTCTTTCTAGAATGCACGTGGGATGCATTGGAATCTTTGATGGCTTACATTCTGAGAGATCAAATTTCTTCAGAAGTTCTCTGACATATTTGCTCTGATGAATGTAAGTTCCTTCTGGGGTTTGATTGATCTGAATGCCCAGAAAGAATTTCAGTTCCCCCATTAGGCTCATCTCAAATTCTGCCTGCATACATTTAGCAAACTTTCTTCCCAGAGAAGGTTTAGTAGATCCAAATATGATGTCATCAACATAAATCTGACATACTAAAATGTCATTCTTAACTGTCTTACAGAATAAGGTTGTGTCCACTTTCCCTCTGGTGAATTCCTTTTCTAACAGGAAGTTACTTAGTCTTTCATACCAAGCTCTGGGAGCTTGTTTCAGACCATAGAGTGACTTCTTTAGTTTGAAAACATATTCTGGATTTTTGGAACTTTCAAAACCAGGGGGTTGGTGAACATATACCTCTTCTTTTATATAGCCATTTAAGAATGCACTCTTAACATCCATCTGATACAGAGTGATGCCTTTATTGACAGCAAACGAAATTAAGAGTCTGATAGATTCTAACCTGGCGACTGGAGCAAAGGTTTCTGTATAGTATATCCCCTCTTGCTGACTATAACCTTGTTCTACCAATCGTGCTTTGTTTCTGATGACTTCACCTTGTTTATTCAGTTTGTTTCTGAACACCCATTTTGTTCCAATGACGTTGAATCCTTTTGGTGTAGGAACTAGATCCCATACGTCATTTCTTGTGAATTGATTTAGCTCCTCTTGCATTGCTAGAATCTAGTCATTGTCCAGAAGTGATTCATCAATTGTTGTTGGTTCAGATAGAGAAACCAGTCCCATGAGGGATTCTTCAGAGTTTCTGAAGCTAGATCTTGTTCTGATTGGATCTTCCTTTCTTCCTAAGATTGTTTCTTCTGGGTGATGCATGCTGCTTCTGGATGGTCTTTTCTGGAGTTGATCAACAAAATGTGATGGATTGCTTGAAGTGCCTCTTTCTGATGTTGAGGGAGTGTCTCTGTTAAGAGCTTCTGATGACTTGTCTTCAGTACCTATGAATTCAACTTCCATACCTGCAAGTAATTCATTCTGCTTTGACTTTTGAGAGTCAAGCTTATCATCAAAACGAACACTGATTGACTCTTCCACAATCTGTGTTTCTGTATTGTATACTCTGTACCCTCTTGAGCGTTCAGAGTATCCTAACATAATACACTTTTGTGCTTTAGAGTCAAACTTGTTCAAATAATTTTTTGTATTCAAAATAAAGCATGTACATCCAAATGGGTGAAAATAAGAAATGTTGGGCTTTCTGTTCTTCCACAATTCATATGGAGTCTTTTCCAGAATAGGTCTTATGGAGATTCTATTCTGAATGTAACACGCTGTATTTATTGCCTCTGCTCAGAAGATCTTAGCAACGTTAGTCTCGTTGATCATGGTTCTGGCCATTTCTTACAATGTTCTGTTCTTTCGTTCTACAACTCCATTTTGCTGGGGAGTTCTAGGACAAGAGAAATCATGCAGAATGCCTTTGCCATTAAAGAATGACTCAAAATCTTTGTTTTCAAACTCTCCACCATGATCACTTCTGACTTTGACGATTCTAAGATCCTTTTCATTTTGAACTTGGTTGCAGAAGGTGACAAACACAGAGTGTGACTCGTCCTTGTGTCTTAAGAACTTTACCCATGTCCATCTGCTATAGTCATCTACGATTACTAACCCATACTTCTTGCCACTGACTGAAGCAGTTTTAACTGGTCCAAATAAGTTAATATGAAGAAGTTCTAATGGCTTAGAGGTGGAAACAACATTTTTGGATTTGAAAGCTGGTTTTGCAAACTTGCCTTTATGACATGCTTCACACAGAGCATCTGAATTGAACTTCAGGTTAGGAAGTCCTCTGACCAGATTGAGTTTGTTAATTTGAGATATTCTTCTCATACTAACATGTCCCAATCTTCTGTGCCAGATCCATTGCTCGTTGTTAACAGACAGAAGACACTTTACATTCTGACTTTTTAGTTCAGAAAGTTTTATTTTATAAATGTTGTTTCTCCTCTTTCCATTAAATAGGATAGTCCCATCTTTCTGACTAACAACTTTGCATGAATTTTGATTAAATATTATATCATAACTTTTATCACTTAATTGACTTATGGATAACAGGTTATGCATTAATCCATCTACTAATAAAACACTACTTATAGAGGGAAGATTTCCATTACCTACAGTTCCAGAGCCAATGATCTTTCCTCTCTGATTGCCTCCAAAGCCTACGTGGCCTCCAGGCTTAAGTTCCAGGCTTTGGAACATATGCCTTCTTCCCGTCATGTGTCGTGAGCAGCCAGAGTCCAGGTACCATGACTGATGTTTTTTCTTTGCTGCTAAAGATATCTGCCACATGTATTATTTTATCCTTAGGTATCCATATTTTCTTGGGTCCTGATTTGTTAGTTTTACCAAAACTCTGGTTGAATTTTGGTTTGACAGAGTAATCACTACTAGTATATTTTATGTCATGTGTGTGCCCATATACAAAGTGTGAATCAAGTGAAGTGCGTTTTATAACTAAATCCATGGCATTCTTTGGGGTAGGTACCTTACCTTGATATCCTATCCCTTTTCTTCCATTTCTGCTAACTCCATAGATTATTGAATCCATTTTGCTTCTATCTATGTTTTTAGCTAGAAACTTCTGAAAGCTGTGATCATACTCCTTGATGATCTCATCAGCATTGCTGGGAGTTTCAGGGATTGTTTCCTTCTGAGAGTTTTGCAATAGATTTTCTAATTTTGAAATTTTATCTTTTAACTCAGAATTCTCCAATTTGAGACTCTCAGTCTTATCAGAGTCAGAAGCAAGATTCCTTTTCAGGTTTCTGAATTTGACTCTGATCTGCTGATATCTTTCTAGAATTTCATTAAGGCTTTCAGCTAGTTCAGCCTTAGTAAAGTTTATAGCAAAGTCAGGGAATACCTCTTCTGTATCTGATTCAGAGTCTGACTCAGAAGCTTCATTGTCTTCTGTTATGTTTGCCATGAGAGCTATGTTTGCTCTTTCATCATCTGATTCTGAGTCAGCTTCAGATGTGTCAGAATCATCCCATGTAGCCATGAGACTTTTCTTATTTTCCTTGCCAAACTTCTTTTTGGGCTTTTCCTTCTGAAGCTTTGGGCAATCACTTTTGTAGTGCCCTTGCTCGTTACATTCATAGCAGATGATGTCTTTGTTGTTTGGCTTTCTGTTTCCTGAAGAACCTTCAGATCTTCTGTGTCCAGAGGAGGATTCTGACCTTCTGTATCTGGAGAAAGATTCATTCTGGTTTTCTGATCTTCTGGGATTCCTGAACTTCCTTTACCTCTGCTTCCATAATTGGTTCACCTTTCTGGAGAGGAGAGACAATTCATCTTCTTCTGATGAGGACCCATTGGAGGTTTCTTCTACAGCCTGCAAAACTTTGGAGTCAGATTTTCTGTTAGATTTTAAAGCTAATGGCTTACCCTGCTTTTGAGGTTCATCTGCTTCTAGATCTATCTCGTGACTTCTGAGGGAGCTGACAAGTTCCTCCAGAGAGATTTTGTTGAGATCCTTGGCTAGCTTAAGCGTTGTGACCATTGGCCTCCACTGTTTTGGAAAGCTTCTGATGATCTTCTTAACATGATCAGCAGTGGAATACCCTTTGTCAAGAACTTTTAGACCAGCAACAAGAATTTGAAATCTTGAAAACATAGTCTCTATTGATTCACTCTCTTCCATCTTGAATGCCTCATACTTCTGAATGAGCGTAAGAGCTTTGGTTTCTTTTACTTGAATGTTGCCTTCATGCGTCATTCTCAGAGAGTCAAACATATTCTTTGCAGTGTCTCTGTTTGATATCTTTTCATATTCTGAATAAGAGATGGCGCTGAGAAGAATTGTTCTGGCCTTGTGATGATTTCTGAAATCACGCTTTTGCTGATCAGACATTGTTTTCCTGTCAATCTTCTGACCACTTCCATCCACTGGGTACGTGTATCCATCAGTCACCATGTCCCACAGATCAACATCATGGGCCAGAAAGAAACTCTCAATCTTGTCTTTCCAGTAGTCAAAGTTCTCTCCATCAAAGACTGGAGGTTTGCCATTGAATTTGTCTCTTTCTTCATTGTTGTCATTGCTAATGTTTTGATTTGGTCCTGCCATTGTGTTTTTCTGACGCTGGATCTTGTACTGACACGGTTAAGTGTTATAAGCTCAGAACCAGGCGCTCTGATGCCAATTGAAGATGTGAAAAACACAAGAAGGGGGGTTGAATTGTAAAACTTAAATCAAAAGCTTAAACAACACTGTATTTTTATCCTGGTTCGTTTGATCTCAAACTACTCCAGTCCACCCGTCAAGGTGATTTCGCCTCTCTCCAACGAGGTCTTAATCCACTATATTCAAAGGGATACAACAACTACTTTAACAACTGTTAAAGCCTTCTTGAGTATAACCACAAACCGGTTTATCTCAAGGAAATCTCTTTACAAATAATTGAGCAATAATGTGTTTGATGTTTTCTAATAAAATAGTATACCACAACTGTGATAATACACAAATTTAAGCTTAGAATGAAACTGGATTGCTAATGCGTTTGAGTAAGCGTGGTTGGAAAGCTTAGCAAATTTGTATGACTGCGTGCGCGTAGATTATTAGCCTTTTCTTTTCTCACACTGACTTGTTTATATAGCCAAGGCAAAGATACGTTGTTGTCCATAAATCACTTTCAATGATAATAACGTTCTTTCCTTTTTGAGAAGATCTTGTCTTTGAATAAAGTCATTGGCAATTAATCTGTCTTGAATGTTTAGTAACGCTTCATAGTCTTCTTTATGATAATCAGAGTGTTCTTTGCTTTAACTTATGCTGACGCTTCTGAGTGCTGATGACTTGGTAAGGATCTTGGTCAGAGTCAAAGTGTTTTATGCGTAGATTCTGGTCATCAAGCTTCAGCGTATGATCTGGTAACTTCAACGTGTAGCACATGTTATTGATCTTCTGATGCTGATGTTGATACTGATCTTCTGATGTTGATTCCATCAGAACTTCTTTAAATACACAACATAATTTTAAGTAGCATATATGTCTTATAAAACTTACAATTTATTTATTCTTGTATTTTGTTATCATCAAAACTCTAATTGAGGGTTGTAGAATCAAACTATGTTCTAACAATCTTAGGGTCGATCTGACTGAACCAGAGAAGGTCTTGAATTAACTTTGACTGGATAAGAATTAGAAAAATCTTAGGGTCGATTTAGCTGAACCAGACAAAAGTCTTGGAATATCTTCAACTGGAATACGAATCAGGGAGATCTTAGGGTCGATTTGACTGAACCAGAGAAGGTCTTGAATTAACTTTGACTGGATAAGAATCAGAAAAATCTTAGGGTCGATTTAACTGAACCAGACGAAAGTCTTGGAATATCTTCAACTGGAATACGAATCAGGGAGATCTTAGGGTCGATCTGACTGAACCAAAGAAGGTCTTGGATTAACTTTGACTGGATAAGAATCAGAAAAATCTTAGGGTCGATTTAACTGAACCAGACGAAAGTCTTCAATAGATGTAGTTTTTCTTTTGAGGGGACTACCAGTTCATATGAGTAGTCAACGGTGTTTACTGATTCGTCTTTCCCTGAAAAGGTAAAGAGTCAGTCATATGCAATGTCATGATGTATGAAATGCATGATATATATCAAGCAATGATGCTCTCAAAATAAATGAGATTGTGTGGTATGATGCGTATATGCATGTATCATGATGTATGTAAATGTGATGTTTTAGCTGGGGAAAATAAATTTCGGATGGTTGCTGGAGCCAAAAGTTGAATTCTTCATTTCCGCTGGGGATGGCGAACGAAGAGAATAAACCTGCAGGAGAAGATAACTCCGTTGGGGAATAGACTGATGAGGAGATTACTCTGTGGGGAAGAGATGCTCTGCTGAGGATTCCACTGATAAATTCTGTCGGGATGAATTACCGTCGCTGGTGATATTGAATCTGTTGAGGATTGAATTCTTGTTTGTGAAAGGAAAGGATTCCGATGGGGATGATTTTTCAGTTGCGACTTGCTGGGGATAACCCTTTAGATTCTTATGGGGATAATCCTCTGAGTTCTGCTGGGAATAATCTTTTGAACTCGGCTGGGGAGATTTATTTTTGTAATCCGCTGGGGATAAACTTCCAGAGTCTACTGGGGATGATTCTTCAACTCCGTTGGGGAAGCTTTTTCAAACTGTGTTGGGAAAATTTTAACTCTACTGGGGGTATCTTGTATTCTGCCGGGGAACATTCTTATACTCTTCCAGGGAATATTAAGACTGCCAGGGGTATCAAGCCTTTTTAGTGCTGATGGTAGATCAACTCTGCTTGGGGAGAGCATTGCTGATTCGTTCATAGTTGCAAGTCTCAGCTGGGGAGAGCAACCATTACTGCCTTACTCTGCGGGGAGTGAAGGTATCTTAGTCATATTCTTCAGCTGAATCTACCCTTGTACCTGGTGGGCAGAGCAACTATACAGCCTGGACAATCCTCATTTGCCCCTGTTTCTGATATTACCAGTAATCATCTTTTTGTTTCGCATGTAAATATTCATGAGCAGTAATTAATGTCAAATGCATATATCAAAACTGAACATTGGAAGTTTTTTGCAAAACAAAACACATAAAGAAGAACAATTTGAAATTTCTTTGAAAATGAATTGTATTGATTTTGAAGTTTGACCTGTAAATAGGCGTTTTTTGTACAAGAGGATGACGTCCTAGTAGGAGAACGCCGCCGAATAATAGATTTTACACAATTTGTGAAAAACTGAACAAAACAGCTATGTGAATGATCCCACTGGGTTCCAACTCTGCTATTGCCTTTATGTCCTCGAGCATCTCATCCCTTTGCTACTTGGTTGAAGGTAGATCAGATTGATTAGTGTCGTCTGAGCTTAATAGTTGATACCGAAGTTTGGATGCAAGGTGATCCAATGAGACATAGTGTGACGCTTTGATCCCTAATTTTTGCCTGGACCGCCCTTTCGGGTTTTCAGTCCACTGGGATACCCTTTTTTGCCCAAGCCACCATTTCAGGTTTTCGACTTGCCAGGTGTACAAATCTTTTTTCATTTTCATCCCTTATTTTTGCCCGAACCCTTTTGGTTCACCGGGAAGCCCTTATTTTTGCCTAGGCCAGTCAACCTAGCGGGTCTTTGATTATGCGTAGTATCTTTTCACTATGTCTGCATTGACGGGGTGAGGAAGGCCGTCACCATCCATGGTGGTTAGAATCATAGCTCCTCCTGAGAAAATGTTCTTAACCACAAATGGCCCTTCGTAAGTAGGGGTCCATTTTCCCCTGGGATCACCTTGAGGTAGGATAATGCGCTTGATCACCATATCCCCAACTTGATACTCTTGTCGTCTAACTTTCTTATTAAATGCCTTAATCATCTGTTTTTGATACGTTTGACCATGACAAATAGCAGTAAATCTCTTTTCGTCGATTAGGTTCAGCTGATCAAGACGGGTCTGAATCCAGTCATCTTCACTCAAACCTGCATCCTTCATGATCCGAAGAGAGGGTATCTGAACTTCAACGGGCAAGACTGCCTCCATGCCATATACCAAGGAGTAGGGTGTTGCCCCTATTGACGTCTGTGCTGAGGTACGGTACCCATGAAGAGCAAATGGTAACATCTCGTGCCAGTCTTTGTATGTCACTGTCATCTTCTGCACAATCTTCTTAATGTTCTTATTGGCCGCTTCTACAACCCCATTCATCTTCGGCCGGTAGGGAGAAGAGTTGTGATGCTGTATCTTGAACTGCTTGCAGAGCTCAGTGATCATCTTGTTGTTGAGATTGGTACCATTTTCCGTAATGATCCTCTCTGGTACACCGTATCGATAGATCAGATTGTGCCGAATGAACCATGCCACGACGTTCTTGGTTACGGTAGCAAAGGAAGCTGCTTCAACCCACTTCGTAAAGTAATCAATAGCTACCAGGATGAAACGATGCCCGTTGGATGCCGTAGGTCTGATCTCGCCGATCATATCAATGCCCCACATTGCAAAAGGCCAAGGTGCCGTCAAGACGTTCAGAGGTACTGGAGGTATATGCACCTTATCAGCATAGACTTGGCACTTGTGACATGTCCGAGAATGCTGATAACAGTCGGCTTCCATTGTGGACCAATAATATCCTGCCCGTAGGATTTTCTTTGCCATGGTGTGTCCACTGGAATGAGTTCCGAAAGTTCCTTCATGTAATTTTGTCATGATCCTTTCTGCTTTGTTCTTATCCACACATCGCAGTAGGGTCGAATCATGGTTACGCTTGTAAAGTATACCGTTACTGATGAAGAACTTCGCCGCGAACCTCCTCAGAAACTTCTTGTCATTAACAGATGCACCTTCGGGGTATTCCTGAGCCTCAAGGTACCTCTTCAGTCTCAATGTCACAGTAATGTGCAGGTTCGTCTAGTTTTTCAATGATGATCCGGGGAGCTTCGTTGTCCCAATTGACCTTGAACATAGAAGACATTGTAGCCAGTGCATCCGCCAACTGATTCTCCTCTCTTGGGAAGTGTTCAAAGGTTATCTCTTCAAAATGGGGAAGCAATGTCAATACATACTCCTTTTAAGGAATAAGATTTGGGTGTTTCGTATCCCACTCACCTTTGATCTGACTGATCACGAGAGCGGAATCTCCGAAGACACTCAGAAACTTAATCCTTAGGTCGATTGCTGCTCAAAGACCCATGATGCACGCTTCATACTCTGTCATGTTGTTGGTGCAGTTGAAACATAGTCGGGCGGTGAACGAAGTATGAGAGCCTTTAGGAGATATGATCACGGAGCCAATGCCATTACCCAAAGCGTTTGAAGCTCCATCAAAGTACATAGACCATCGGGATCCTTCCTCAGGTCCTTCATCCGGTCCAGGTGTCTCACAATCAGTTACCAACATGATATTCTCGTCCGGGAATTCAAAGTTCATAGACTGGTAATCATCCACTGCTTGATGTTCCAAATGGTCTTCTAACACACTGTCCTTGATTGCTTTTTGAGTCGTGTATTGGATGTCATACTCAGTCAAGATCATCTGCCATCTTGCTATTCTTCTGGACAAGGCTGGCTTTTCGAAGATATACTTGATTGGATCCATCTTTGATATCAACAGAGTAGTGTGAGTCAGCATATACTGTCTCGGCCGGCAAGCAGCCCATGCCAAAGCGCAACAAGTTTTCTCGAGCAACAAGTATCGGGTCTCGCAGTCGGTAAACTTTTTGCTAAGGTAATAAATAGCATGCTCTTTTCGGCAAGACTCGTCATGTTGACCCAGCACACACCCCATTGAGTTATCGAATACTGTCAAGTATAAGATCAAAGGTCTTCCTTCAACTGGTGGCATCAGAATAGGTGGCTCTTGGAGATACTCTTTGATCCTTTCGAAAGCGGCATGGCATTCATCGTTCCAACATACTACTTGATCTTTCTTCAGCAGCTTGAAGATTAGCTCACAAGTAGCAGTTAGGTGCGAGATGAATCGGGCAATGTAGTTTAGACGTCCCAGAAAGCCTCTGACTTCTTTCTCTATTTTGGGAGCTGGCATCTCCTGTATAGCCTTCACTTTTGCAGGATCCACCTGAATACCTTTGTCGCTTACGACGAAACCCAGCAGTTTACCAGATCTCACCCCAAAGGTGCACTTGTTCGGGTTTAACCTCAGCTTGTACAACTTCAGCCTGTCAAACAACTTCTGAAGGTGGTCCAAATGTTCTTCCTCAGTTTGAGATCTTGCAATCATGTCGTCGACGTATACCTCAATCTCATGATGGATCATGTCATGAAACAAAGCAACCATGGCACGCTGATACGTTGCCCCAGCATTCTTCAGTCCAAAAGGCATGACCTTGTAGCAAAAGGTACCCCACTGAGTAACAAAAGTTGTCTTCTCCATGTCTTCGGGAGCCATTTTAATCTGATTATAATCGGAGAAACCATCCATGAAGGAGAAGACCTTATGTTGTGCGGTGTTGTCAACCAGAACGTCGATATGAGGCAGAGGGAAATCATCCTTGGGGATTGCCCTATTCAGATCCCTATAGTCAACACACATTCAAACCTTACCATCCTTCTTTGGTACAGGAACCACATTGGCCACCCACTGCGGGTAAGAAGTAACTGCTAGAAAATCGGTGTCAAACTGCTTCATCACTTCAGCCTTGATTTTCTCAGACATCTCTGGGTGCATTTGGCGGACCTTCTGTTTCACTGGAGGACAGTCTTCCTTGGTAGGCAGCCGGTGAACCACAATATCGGTATCCAACCCAGGCATATCTTCATAAGACCAGGCGAAGATCTCAATGTAGTCATGCAGCATCTGGATTAACCGGTGCTTCACACTAGCTTCCAGATTGGCACCGATCTTGACCTCTTTCTTGTCTACCTCTGTACCCAGGTTCACTGTTTCCACTGGCTCTTCATGTGGCTGTATAGCCCTCTCCTCTTGGAGTAACAGTCTTGCAAGTTCACCAGGCACTTCGCAATCATCTTCACTTCGTCTTCGACTAAGTTGATCGGATTTTCGAAGTCATAACTGGCAGTAGCAGAGTCGTTACCAGTGAGATCCAGAGTGGATGTAGACCTGTATATGTGAGTGTGTGTAAAATAGCTGTTTTGCAATATATGATAAAAGAAAAACAAGGAGCGCAAAATTTGAAATGCAAGAAACGTCCAATGCTTTTATTAATGATATATGAAAATGACACACATAAAGCCCTCACAAATGAAGCCACGGTGTCCCGGGTAAGACACCGGGCCATAAAGTTTAAAACATTGTCTGTTACATATTCAAAACAAAAAGGTTTCATTACTGGGTAACAAAAGAAATAGGGATGAAGTCCTTTGTTGTCCAGTTGCTTGGTCCACCGTTGGTCATAGGATAGATCCAGCTGTCGAACTCAGACTCCTCCACATCGTCTTCAATGGCATTCACTCCCGAGTTGCTGATGAACATGGGATGTCTTCCGATCCGTGCATTCCGAACAGCCTTCTGAGCTTCTGCAGTGAAACCCAAACCAAACTTGTTAGTCTTCTGTGTAAAATCAGGGAGTTGTCCCCAATTCGCACACCCACCTTTCTCGACAACAGCCCGGGCATCCTTAAAGGAAGACATCTTCATAGGAGAATCTTCAACAACAGTCTCAGTTGATGCCAGCGTCTGGGGAACCTCTTCAAAATGCTGAAACGGGGTCTCAATGAACTCCCCATCCATCTCTACATATCGGAAAGAGCTTAGGTGGCTCACCATGTACTCCTCTTCTCCCTGTACTGTCACAATCTTCCCTTTCACTGGGTACTTCAGCTTCTGGTGGAGCGTTGACGTTACTACCCCAGCTTTGTGGATCCATGGGCGATCCAGCAAACAAGAGTAAGATGGTTGAATGTACATCACATAGAACGTAGAGTTGAAAACCTGAGAACCAACCTTAATCGGAATATCCACTTCTCCATGTACCATTCTTTTAGACCCATCAAAGGCCCTGACGACAATGTTGCTTGGTTTCAACTCCAACCCTTCACAGTCCAACCGGTCTAGAGCTTTCTTATGCAAGACGTTTAATGAGGAACCAATATCCACTAATACATGAGCAAGAGTAGTGCCCCTGCATTCAATAGAGACATGTAGGGCATCATTGTGATTCTTCCCCTTAGCAGTCAAGTCGGCATCAGAGAAACCCAAACCATTATCAGCAGTCAGACTGGCAACACAATCTTTAAACTGGTCAGCTGATGTCTCTTGCGGTACGTGTGCAGTCTTCAGAAATGAAATCAGAGCCTTGGCATGGGCCTCTGAGCATAACAATAATGACAACATAGAGATCTTGGACGGGGTTTGCCCCAGCTGTTCAACTACATTGTAGTCGCTCTTTTTGATGATCTTTAAAATCTCTTCCATCTCTTGTCTAGAAGCTTCGACGATAATTGTCTTTGGTGCCTCCGTCTGGGCAGGCTCACTGGTGGTCCCTTTGTCCCGAGTATTAGATGACTCGGCGACAGGGGTTAGGATAGGAACTTGAACAGGAATAGTAGCAGGTACACTGGCAGGTGTAATAACAACAGGTTTTCGGGCAGTTGGTGGAGAGATATCAGGTGAGAAAAGTCTTCCGCTGCGGGTGACTTTAGCAGGTCCAACAATATTGCTGACGTCAGTATCAGCATCCAACTCTTGTTTAACTCCATGAAAATAAACATCAGCCCCGTAATGCCAAGGGACAGCTTTATCAGATGTGTAGGGGATAGGCCCAGGAACAGTGATGGTCAATGGTGCGATTCTTGGAACAGATGTAATTCTAACAGGCTTTCTCGAGGAAGCCTTGGAAGAATTGTCGAAAATGGTAATAATAGCAACTTCTTCAGTATGAACTAAAGGAACAACAGTCTTCTCAAATAGAATCTCTTTACTATCCATCAGGCGTTGGACACCTGATTTCAAAAGATGGCAACCGGTGGGTAGAATAGAACACATACGGCAACCTTCGTCACAGCCCGGAAATAAATTGGCTAGCAAAAGGTTCTTCACAGTCATCAAAGGGGTAACAATGTCGTTCACAGAAACCATAAATGAGTCTTCATCTATAGCATTCACTCCATGCTTGGGCATAGGAGCAGTCACAACATTGGGTCTTTCGGGCGCCTCGAACTCAATCTCCTTAGCATCAATTAAGTCCTGTATTTTGTTCTTCAAAGACCAACAATCATTTGTATTATGTCCCGGGCTATCAGAGTGAAAAGCACAACGGGCATTAGGGTTATACTTTGGTGATGTAGTGTTGGGATTCTTCGGGGCCTCCCTTGGAATCACTAGATTGGTCTTTAATAATTGTGGCAGAATCTGAGACAGAGTCATGTTGAGATGGGTGAATTGCCTTTGAGGTCTTTCGGCTTTTTGTTGATTTTTGTACTGAGGAGCACCAGCAGGTATTGAGATAACAACTGCGTTATTAACTTGGCGGCGTTCAGGTCTATTCTAGCTTTTCAAACTGTAGATAGCACTAGACTCTTTCTTAAAAGGCTTTTTCTCGGTGCTTGATGAAGCACCCTTTTGTATCTTACCAGCCTTAATACAAGCCTCAATCCTCTCACCGATCATAATTAGCTTTGTAAACCCAGACGAAGAGCTTCCAATCAGATGGTTGAAAAATGGACCAGTCAAGGTCCCCAGAAATATATCCACAAGCTCCCGATCAGCCAAGGGTGGTTGCACTCTTCTGGCGAGGTCCCTGATCGCAGGACTTTATCGTCTGTTAATCGGGAGACTGCAAGTGCACAGTCCTATCGCGTAGTTTTAAAAGATATCGAACCCACAGAGACTATAAATCGATCTATTGTTATCCTAAGTTACGGTACACAACTAAGGCGGATAGTTCTTTTAGAATATTGGTTAAGGAATATAAATATAAATAAAACGGATATCGGTACGTAAAGTAATGAACCTAAGCGGCTTAAATTGAACTTAAGCGTATAAAGATGGTTAACTTAATTGTTCTGTAGAATTAATCAGTTTAAAAACCCTCAACTCACACTTTCATGGTCTTATCTCGGATTATACGTCTAAAGCCTTATACCTGCTTTCGCTAGCCTATAAGTGTTTAGAAGTATTTTTTGGAAACTTAATTAATTCTAATTTGGTTTAAAGCGCTTTCACTGTATTTAAATCAAATGCCTAACTTTAGCTATCCGGTTAAAAACTTCACACTTTCGTGGTCTCGATCTAACCTATTTACTCTTCTTACTTTCGTAACAAAGAGCGTAGTTTTAATTATAAAAAGTCATAACCAGAAATTAAGTTAATTAGTATTTTAACTTATGAACAATTTAATTCCTACTCTTACTACTATTACTTACCGATACCTAAACGGTTTAGCCGGACATATTTATTAATTCGGACATGCAAAAATAATAAGGTTCAATATATTTAAAATTCCCATAACCAAATAAATAAATACCAAGCAACAATACTTAAAATAAAATAAAATAATTATATTAAGAACCTGGAAATAATAATGCTTGAATAATCTTGTTCTTCGAAATAAACGAGCATTCCCCCACAAGTCGGTTGGATCTGCTCGGAGACTTCTTGAAAATAAAAATTACAACAAGAAATAAAAAGCACTAGGTCTAACGTAAGGTTAGATCAGTGAAAATTATAGAAACTTAAACTAAAATAAAAACTAAAGAAAGAAACTGAACTAGAAAAGTATGGTAGAAATACAAAACTGAAAAGAAAATACGAAAACAGAAAAATAAAGAAAGACTAAATAACGGTTGTTCGGTAAAATTGCCGACCCTTGCTCTGAAGGTTGAACTTGTATTTATAGGCTTCATTTGTAACTTCCCGTTTCCATCTTGTACGAAGGCTAGTGGAGATCATGGGAATAACTACCAGAATCATGGGAGAACATGGGACTAACTACCAGAATCATGGGAGAACATGGGACACGTCTCCATGACATGAGGAAGTTGAAATATAGCGCGTTACGGTCGTCACAGGTCTCTTACGGTCGTCACAAGGCTATTAGCGTGTTACGGTCGTCACAAGGCTGTTACGGTCGTAACACCTTGTGGACTGAACTTCTGCTGGGCTTTTGCTCTTCTGGGCTTAGTTTTTTTCTTTGTATAATTATTTCTTTCTTCTTAACTCCTCCTTTTTGCTATATCGCCCCTTTGTTTCATTTCTTTGGCTTTTTAATCCGATTTTTCCCTCAATTTACTTCTTTGCTCAATTGATCTTTTATTTAATACAAATACCTGAAACAAAAGAAATACCAACGTAATACAAAAATAAAATAGAATAAATAAATAAAAATACTAATATTATCTATGAAAATTAAGCCAAATATGTTATATAAATTCGTGTTATCAACACCCCTATACTTAAACCTTTGCTTGTCCTCAAGCAAAAATTAAAAATGAAAAATTACTTAAGCATAAGTCAAACGTAGATATAAAACACAATTCAATTGGTATTTGGTTGCAGGTCAATTCTTTTGTTTGGATAACTCAAGTTCAGACTTCGACACCAAAATTACCGTAATGACACTAGATACCCTCATTTATGCAGACCAAATTAAGTCATGAATTATAACTCGACCTAATACTTTCGTTTCGTTTCACCCGTTTTCATTCTGGTGCAATCACATTAAGCCCTTTACCTTACACGCACATAGTGGAGTAACTGGTTAGTGACTTTGATCTTTATAATCTAGCTTGGAGTTCTGGTAGTTATATTTGGTACTCCTTTATCCAATTACAAATTGTGGGGGATCGGACCTGCGTCCGCCCTACCAAGTTCAGCACCAGAGACCACTGAACCAATTCATAATGGTTGTTTGCATAAATATTTTATAGTTTTTGCAACCGTTGAATTAAATGATCTGGTAAGGATCATCTAACTTAATAAGTGCATCTTCTAATAAAAATTTCTCTTTAAAAATCTTGATCAAACACTTATATTCATCGATTCTCCACATAGTTTGTCGTTCAAGGCGGTGCTGACTGCTTTTATAAACTACTCGGGATTACTTTAAAACTAAGTCTTAAGGTGTTGGTATAATAAGTACTTAAATCAATCTAACACGTTGGGGTATTGAAGTGTTATGATGATAATAATTTTGCTTTAGTCGCGCTCGAGTTCTTGTTTATAAAAATAAGCAACCTTAATACTAGTTGAATATGTTAATATAACGTTTGAATTTTTTCGTTATGGCTCAAGAATATGGAGGAATTCGAATAAGCACGAGAATTTTACATGAATATGGAGGAATTCAAATAAGCACGAGAATTTTACATAAAAGGCTAAAATTTCATAAACATGTATTTTATTAAATGGAAATTTCGCAGTACATAGGAAAAAAAAGGAAACTAAAAGGGAATACTAAATAGAGCAAAGATAATAAAAACGAAGTAAGAAATGTTCTGACTCCCCTAAACTTAAAGTAAGCATTGTCCTCAATGCGATAGTACCAGGAGAAATCAGAAAAGAGAAGGGTGATCACTCGTCGCTTGGAGAATTTTGTCCTCTTGCTCCTCTATTTCGTTGTCTTCTACGTCTATCAGAGTCGTAATCATGCAATCCATCGATTCTAAGGTTTAAGGCATGTATGGACTCGTTGAAATCCTCCATTTGATTTGGTATTGCTTCGTAATTGCGGTTATTCCAATGTGCGTAGTCGTGTTGGTCGCGTTGCATTTCTCGAACTAGGCGCAATGTTTCATTTTGAACGACTTCCATTGCTTGGAAACATTGATCTTGTTGTAGAATCGTAGCATACATTGCTTCTAGAGTAGCCGGAGGATGATCATTATCTGGTTGTGCAGCCGGCTTGACTGGTGCATTCAAATTGAAACGCCAATTTTGGAAATTTTGCACATTAATCTGATTTGGACATGGAAGTATTATATTGGGAATCAGATGTGAATCGCGGCAGTACATAACATCTAGCGTCTGGGCCGGCATCATATATTGTCCAAAGGACAAAAGCTCGTCGAAAAGGCCTAAAGCATATGCTAAAGATGTGATGATTCCACCGAAGACAAATGGGTTGGTACCGGCCGCATTTACGCATGTGTGAAAGTGGCTAAGCATGAAGGGAGCGGCGTTGACAGCTTGACCGTTGAGGGCACAGAAAATAAGAAACATCTCATTTTGGTTGACCTTGTGATTATTGGTCCTCCCAAAAATGATGTTTGCGAGAATTCGATGAAAGTACCTCAGAGCGGGATTATGAATATGTGAAGCGCAGAGATCTCTCCAACTTTCCGTGGGTTGACCGGTTAGATCATCCCAAAGGGAAAAACCAACTTTATCCCAAGAAATGTCGCCTTCGGGGTCGAAAGGTTTGCAATGAACGGTCGGACCTCTAGTGAATTCTAAAAGTTCAGCGACTCTTTCTTGATCAATTGAATATTCTTGATTAAACATGCGGAAGTTCGCGGTACCGGTTGTGAATGGATCGTCGGGAGGCGTATTGTATGAGAATGAACTGAGGAACTCAAGCACGAGCGGTTCGAAGGTCGGAGAAGGATTTAAACAGAGATTTAACAAACTCGTATTCATAAGCATAAAAGTGATGCTTTCCGCCCTACCCAAGGCATCCAAACAATCGGTGTCCACATATTTAGTGGGGACAACCAAACGGGAATAGAATTTCATGTACTTTCCTCTTTGTTGGCCATCATCGTCTTCTCAGAATATAATCGTGGATAGGTCGGGTGGTGGTCGGTCTGGCCTCACTTGACGTTGGGTGTTTCGTGGAGCCATGGAAGAGTATGAAATGAAGGATAGAATGGTAGAAATTGAAATGGATGAGAGAAAGTATATGAGAATTAGATGGAAGGGACGTGAAATGAGAAGAAATGTAGAAGAGTGTTTATAGAGGGTTAAGATTGAAGAGGAATTATTATAATAATAATGTGTTGGGAAATGAAGAGGGAAAGTTTGAATAAGAATTATGGTGGAAGATGAATAAGAAGAATATTTTGATGGAAGAGTAAATAAGAGTTGAATGGGAGTAATGTGGGAAAATGAAAAGAAGAAAAGGACGAAACAAACAGTCAGTCAAGGGAGCAGAAAAGACAACATGCATCTGGAGAAGCACGAGCTGAGGCGGGGGTTATGGACGTAGTGGGACGGTTATGGAGGTAGTGGAAGAAGAAGAGTGGGAGGTTGAAGACGAAGAAGAGATTCTGTCTGCTATAGGGGTTACTGATATAACCCGTGTTACGGTCGTAACACGGGCACGACGGTCGTAACACGCTAAAAGGCGTGTAACGGTCGTAAGGGCTTTGTTACTGTCGTAACAGCTACAAATTTTGTAACTTTTAGCAGAACAGAGCTGTTTCTGTTCTGTGACATTTCTTTCTTAATACAGATACATTACAAAGCATTATTGCGTCCAATATTTATTTTCAAACTAGTGCAGATATATTCCAGAGCGTGGTGTGGGGACTTGAGGCGACCGTCTTGGGCAGCGATTTGAATTTAGGCAGAATAAGGAACAAGGAATTGTATTTCAGCTCACATGCATACATACTACATACTGTATATATATATATATATGTATGTATATATATATATATATATATATATATATATATATATATATATATATATATGTATAATAGATAAATCTAGAATTTTAATTAATAGTATATATATATATATAATACTAGTATATAATGCATTATGATTGATACTATAAATATTGGGAAGTATTAGTTCAGTATATTAATACGAGACGGGGAAATACGATAATTAAAATAATACTCAATTATAATTATAAATATTAACGTGAATTATTTAATTGAGTATAATTATCGGTATTACGGGGAAATAGTTCAAACGCATCAGATGAAAGGGTGCAACCGATAATCGACTTAAATATAAAATTTAACATAAAATAGAAAAAATGAAAATATGGAAGAGAAAATTTAAAATTAGAAACCAGGACGACTACTGGTTGATTTTCCATGGCCACTTATCAAGCCATCTCACATATCCCTCACCTTTTCTTTTCTTTCTTCTGTAGGGTGGTTTATTCTTTCGAAATTGTGGTAGTGGTTCTGGATCTATCATAAGTATAAGTTTTTCAAATTTGGGCTTAGTGATTTCATCCATCGCCTCATAAGTTAACCTCACCCTTTTAACAGCAATTATACCATTAATTTTATGGTCCTCTAATTTTCGCTTTTTAGGCAAGACTTCAAATAGTGGTACATTAATGTGGATATTTTTTAATACCTCAACATACGTTTTAAATTGGGAGTCTACCGGAGTTTCCATAAAAAATTTCGGGAAAGAAATCAGTGGGATGTAGTGATTTGGGATTACAATTTGCGCTTCCTTCTCTACCTCGTTTACAACCTCCTTTTTGAACAGCGTTGGTGAATCTGTCTCAATCTCCACTATTTTCTCGTCAGAACTTTCCTTGGCCGCAATATCACTCTCTTCAAACTCATCATCACTCTCTAGATTTTCAAATAGTTTTTCTATAATGGTTGTTTCAACATCCACATCTTCTTTGGGGAATGGTCCTAGAAGGTTTTGTTCAAGTTGGGAGATTTGAGTTTCTAAGGCCAAGTTGTGAGTCGTGAGGGACTCAACCTCAACGGTTAGTTGGCTAAGGTTTTCATTATTTTGAAGACTTTGTTTTCTTACCTCTTCATTTTGGACAGTTTGTGTTTCTACAAAATGCTCAATCATAGACTCTAACCTAGCGTTGGTTATCATCTCATCAGAATCCTCTATTGGTGTTTCGAAGTTAAAATCTTGCGATTCTTCAGAGTCTTGGAAGTAAGTTAAAGTCTCTTTTTGTGTTTCCCCTAAGTGTTTTATCATCCTAGATGTTTCATTAAAATTTTCCATTAATATTTCGAGATCAGATTTATATGGTTCGGGTGATTCTTCAAAATATTGGGTGTGGTAATTATAGAGAGAATTAGGTTGAGGAAAAGTTTGGTTGAAATTATAAGTTTCTTGTGGTTCCTCAAAATGTGGGGATTGGTAGTTTTGGAGGTAATTTGGGTAAGAGTAGGTTTGTGAAGCATTGAAATCTTCCATCGGTATTTCAAGGTTGGATCTATGATATTCTTGTGGTTCCTCAAAATACTGATAATGGGCGTAGGAAAAATTTGGGTTATACATAGTAAATAAAGTAAAGGTGCCTTAGTCTATACGGTGTAACACCAGAGTTACAATATCGACTTAAATAGTCCCCGGCAACGGCGCCAAAAACTTGATCGCAGGACTTTATCGTCTATTAATCGGGAGACTGCAAGTGCACAGTCCTATCGCGTAGTTTTAAAAGATATCGAACCCTCAGAGACTATAAATCGATCTATTGTTATCCTAAGTTACGGTACACAGCTAAGGCGAATAGTTCTTTTAGAATATTGGTTAAGGAATATAAATATAAATAAAACGGATATCGGTACGTAAAGTAATGAACCTAAGCGGCTTAAATTGAACTTAAGCGTATAATGATGGTTAACTTAATTGTTCTGTAGAATTAATCAGTTTAAAAACCCTCAACTCAGACTTTCATGGTCTTCTCTCGGATTATACGTCTAAAGCCTTATACCTGCTTTCGCTAGCCTATAAGTGTTTAGAAGTATTTTTTGGAAACTTAATTAATTCTAATTTGGTTTAAAGCGCTTTCACTGTATTTAAATCAAATGCCTAACTTTAGCTATCCGGTTAAAAACCTCACACTTTCGTGGTCTCGATCTAACCTATTTACTCTTCTTACTTTCGTAACAAAGAGCGTAGTTTTAATTATAAAAAGTCATAACCAGAAATTAAGTTAATTAGTATTTTAACTTATGAACAATTTAATTCCTACTCTTACTACTATTACTTACCGATACCTAAACGGTTTAGCCGGACATATTTATTAATTCGGACATGCATAAATAATAAGGTTCAATATATTTAAACATTCCCATAACCAAATAAATAAATACCAAGCAACAATACTTAAAATAAAATAAAATAATTATATTAAGAACCTGGAAATAATAATGCTTGAATAATCTTGTTCTTCGAAATAAACGAGCATTCCCCCACAAGTCGGTTGGATCTGCTCGGAGACTTCTTGAATTGAAAAGAAAAATTACGACAAGAAATAAAAAGCACTAGGTCTAACGTAAGGTTAGATCAGTGAAAATTATAGAAACTTAAACTAAAATAAAAACTAAAGAAAGAAACTGAACTAGAAAAGTATGGTAGAAATACAAAACTGAAAAGAAAATACGAAAACAGAAAAATAAAGAAAGACTAAATAACGGTTGTTCGGTAAAATTGCCGACCCTTGCTCTGAAGTTTGAACTTGTATTTATAGGCTTCATTTGTAACTTCCCGTTTCCATCTTGTACGAAGGCTAGTGGAGATCATGGGAATAACTACCAGAATCATGGGAGAACATGGGACTAACTACCAGAATCATGGGAGAACATGGGACACGTCTCCATGACGTGAGGAAGTTGAAATATAGCGTGTTACGGTCGTCACAGGTCTCTTACGGTCGTCACAAGGCTATTAGCGTGTTACGGTCGTCACAAGGCTGTTACGGTCGTAACACCTTGTGGACTGAACTTCTGCTGGGCTTATTTTTTTTCTTTGTATAATTATTTCTTTCTTCTTAACTCCTCCTTTTTGCTATATCGCCCCTTTGCTTCATTTCTTTGGCTTTTTAATCCGATTTTTCCCTCAATTTACTTCTTTGCTCAATTGATCTTTTATTTAATACAAATACCTGAAACAAAAGAAATACCAACGTAATACAAAAATAAAATAGAATAAATAAATAAAAATACTAATATTATCTATGAAAATTAAGCCAAATATGTTATATAAATTCGTGTTATCAGTCCCTCCACTTCTGAGCATAATCTTTGAAACCTTCGCCCGTTCCCATTGACATGCCCTGGAGTTGGGTGCGCGTGGGAGCGAGGTCAGAATTGTATTGGTATTGCCTGTAGAAAGCAGTAGCCAAATCTTCCCAACTGCGGATATTGGCTCTGTCCAACTGGTAAAACCATTCAAGCTGAGTCCCTGAGAGACTGTCTTTAAAGAAGTGGATCCATAGGTTCTTATCAGCGGTGTACGATTGAATCTTCCTTACATATGACCGAAGGTGCAACTTCGGACAAGAAACTCTGTCATACTTAGCGAAGGCTGGTGCCTTGAACTTGTGGGGAATTACCACCCCAGATGATAGACCCAGATCACCAAAGTCCAGACCAGGCACTTTCTGAACTTCCATCGCACTCAACCGGTCTTCCAATTGTTTGTATCTATCCTCAGTCGGAGGATACTGGTCTTCATCGAAGTCCATCTCGTTGTCTGAGACCACAGGGCTAGGAGCCCTTCTTTCTTCCTGACTATCCTTCCCTCCAGATGAGGTGGTCAAATCAACTTCATCCTGTAGCCTATTTCCAAACCTGTGACCTGTGTTAAACAGGACTGTCCTCTTCTTCTTCTTCTTCTATTTCAGAATCAGGGTCTTCAGATCTTGCTGACCCATAGCTAGATTTATGAACAGCTCTTGGAATTGGGCATTCTGAGCCTGTAGGGCCTTGATTGCTTGCTCAGTTGATGGTTCAGCAGACATGATGAGTGCTGAAATAAACAGCGAAGAAGATAAGATACCTGTAATAGGTACCTGTTATGAAGTGCATGGGATGAAATGCGTATGATATGATTTCAAAGACAATCAGAAGATTCAAATTCGTAAACAAAAATGGAAACACACTTTTATTAGATAAACCTTGAAATTCAAATTGTTCAACAAATAGCCCTTAAGGCATTACAAGGAAGGAAATACTGAAAAGTAAATAAAAACTGGAAAGGAAATAATCAAAGGACGATCAGTGCTCCCATGGTCGCTTCTTGTCGGTGCGGACATAGTCATTGAGAATCCGCTCGTTCTCCAGCTGCCTAGTCAACTTCTAGATCTTCTGCTCTTGCTCGTTAAACTTTTCTCGGTAAGCATCCCACTCTTCTCTCAGCTGCATCCAAGACCTTTTCAATGCCCCAATGTCACTGGGCATGTAAGGATTGAGGATGGTAGGAAGAACCCCTTCTTCATTAGCAACTTCAACAATGATAGGTAGGACGGCTTGATATGGCATACCCAGCTTCTGGGCACGGGTACGAACCCATCTGAGATATGGCTCCATTGGAAGAGAAGTCTTTGGACCCAGCTCATGTGGATCAGATCTGTTGACTCTATCCCAAGCCCTTATGAATCTGCGGCGTTGTTCATCGCTATCCCCTTGAAAATCAAAGATGATACTAGGCATTAGCAGCTCATGAGGTCCTTCTCTTCTGGCTCTCCCAAACTGACGTAAAGCCAAGCACGGATTGTAAGTAATTCCTCCATGGGTTCCTATCAGTGGAACATTGGGGTACTCCCCACATCGATCAATAATGGCCACTTCATCCATACCCTTGATAGTCCAGATGATGTCATTATGAGAGAGAGACATAACCCTATAGGCCCAGCCCATGCCTTCTTTGTTCTTCAACACTGGTTTGAGGAGGTGTGAAATAAACCACCTCGCCAATAATGGAGCACAACACATCAAGGTTCCCCGCTTACGAGTAGTACGTGCATAAAGTTGATGAAGAATGTCACCCAAGAGAGTGGGTACAGGATTGCGAGAGATGAAGATTTTCACCGCATTCACATCAACAAAGGAGTCAGGATTCAGAAACAATACCAAGCCGTATATCAGAAGATCCAGAATATCTTTGAATGCCTTGAAGTTTAGACTATCCCATAAATAATTAGCCTTACCAACCAAGAACTTAGTCAGAAAGCCCTTTGCTCCACTTCTAGTCTCCCAATTAGCCATTACCTCATCCTTTGTCATATGAAGGGCTGAAGCAATCTCTTCCGGCCTAAGAATCTTCTCCCAACCAATAAATGGGGTCTACTCCAGAATAGAGATACCGAGCAGATCAGAGAACTCTTCTAAGGTGGGAACCAACTGGTAGTCCTGAAAAGTAAAGAAATGGTACAGTGGATCATAGAACTGGACCAGGACACTCATCATCTGCTCGTCCAATTTGGAGGTGACCAAACTGAGAAGGTAACCATGTCTCCTGATGAAGGAGGTAGTATCAGGCATCTTTGCAATCAATTCTTTAAGCACAGTGGGAACCTGGACAAAGTTGATCCGGATGGTATTCCTACGCATGAGCATCATAACCTACAAAACAGAACAAAGATGAATCCCTCATGTCTTTGAAATAGGTTAGTCCAATGCAAGATGTATGCGATGTTATGATGTCATGATGTCATGATAGAAAGCACATCACAAGTATCCACAAATAGCAAACATGGTAAAGGCACACAAGTCACACAGAGAGCCCTTAGATTTCAGGTTGGCAAGGAGCTTAGGTACTACCCTCTTTCAGTTCAGTTGGTTTAAACTTGTCCTAAAAATAGTAACCGGGTTCTATAGGATCTCAATATCACTGACTACCCTCGATCGGTCATGATTCCAGTTTAGCAACCTTTTCTTGCGGCCAGAATCATCGCGAGAGTTTAGTCTCAATGAGTGTAGCATATTGCTACTTTTATATGGACAAGTTGGTCAATTTAAAGGTTCTAAGGTCATTTGGTGCTTAATGACCCCTTAGAAGACCCATATTCTCCTCGTTCCAACACAAGGGATATCGGTACAGACTAAAGTGTCACACCAATGTAGCTACTGCTTCAACCGTATCGGTCTACGCCATACAATTCCCTCACAGTTTATTGCTACTTACCTAAAGGGTATCCCTAGATCCGGGTTAGGATCTATAGTAACTCTGATTCAAGCCCACAAATATAAAGCATACAAAGCAAGCAATTGAAAACACAATGATTTAATCCTAAGGTACACTCCACTTATAGATATCCCCAGCAGAGTCGCCAGTTCTGTGATACGGTGGGAAGAACTGACTGTTTTTTGGAATGCTGGTTTGCGTTTTGCGTTTGTTTTTGCAAAATGTCGCGGTAAGCAAGAGTCGCCACCGTCTTTTATTTTATCCAACATGGAAAGGAAAAAAAGCACAGAAAAATTCCTTTTTCGAGATGTTTCTCGGGTCCGGGGGGTAGATTATAGAAAGGGAAGGTGTTAGCACCCTTTCTATCTGTGGTTATCCACGGGCTCTTAGGTACTTGCTCATAATGTTTTCAAAATTTGCTTTTCTTTGTGTTTGTGGGCTTGAAAGAAGTTTTTGTTTGAAAGGTGTAAGTGCGAAAAGTTTTGTTTTAGAAAGAGCAAGTATCTAAGGACCATCTACCTACTCGAAAAAGGAATCAATATGTACTAATGTCCTTTAGACAATGCTATCCCACTATTGATGAGTAGGTAGCATTGTCGTTGGATTTTAAGGGTCAATTCGATTAAGGGACGTGCGGTCACTAAAGCAATGTTAGGACGCCTTAGCGGTAACCCTAATGTCTTAGATCATTTTTTCGAGGCAACCGTTTCGAGGCAACTATGATCTTTGTACAAGAGGGCGACCTCTAAAACTTCCTATACTCAATGACCGCGTACGAAGGTAACCAAGTGAGGTGTACCCTAAGAGTGCGCATGTGCGAGTGTGTTGTTTTCAGTTAATTTTGTCTTTGTACATGTCAATGGTTATCTATGTTTATTTTAGGTTAAACATTCGATCTTGTTATGCATTCTCTATTATCAAACATCTAACAGTTTATAAGTTGCGGAAATTAAATTGCAGAAATTAAACTAACTATTACAAGGCGTTGGGTATTTACATCGTCAAAAGCAACCCTTGAAATTAAAATGCGGAAAATAAATAAAGCGGTAAAAATATTTAAAGTCCTATTAAACTATTATATTCAAGGAAGCAGATACAATATCGAATAACTATGGATCGCGTGCGGGAAATTAAATTGGGCGCAAGTTTAGGGTTTTGAACCTTTTATTATTAAAGAAAGGATTTTTGTTTATTTTTGAATTAAAAAGAAATTAAACTAACTTAATTATTAAATTAACAAATAAATTAATTAATAAAAATATTTTTGGATTTTTTGATATTTAAAGAAATAAAAATAAATTTGATCAATGTTAATAAAAACCTAATCGTCTAAGTTAATTTTAATTATTGCAAAAATACTAAAGTTATTCCTAATTAAAACTAAATTAATTAAATTAATATTGTTAACAAAATAAAAAAATACTGAAATTTAATTTATTAAAGAAATATTTTTTGGTTTTTAATTTTATTAAGAAAAAAAGTTTGATTGGTTAATGATTAAAGAAAAAAACAATAAATAAATAATCAAAACAAAAAAAATATAAATATAGAGATTAGAGAAGAGAGGGTTTGGGCCTACTTTTGGGGGGTGAGAATGGCAATTTTGTGGCCCATTAACATGCAGGCCTGGTGGACTTTTTGGATTCGGCGTGTGCATTTTGACTAGGGAGTACGGTGGACATCACACCTGGACCACCAGATCTGGCCTGGGGCCATCTGGCGCTTTGAGATTTGAGGACACATGATAAGCTTCCAGCATTTGGTTTGTACCTGATTGCATGATAAAATAAGGGAAAATGTAAAGCGCTGGCGGCAGGGATCGAACCCCTGACCTCCAGCCAACAACGCCTTGAGAGCACTCCCCCTGACCATTGGATCACTTTGCTTCAATTGTTAATAAAACATAAGCGAAATATAATATATAAAACGTGTTAAAATTCCAGAAAATAAAAAAAAAACAAAGCGCGCGAATTATGAATCATCCACTGGGGGAGGGCCACGTCTTCACCCCTAACCTCCATCCCTGTACATTTTTCCTGCGGATTCATATCCGCAGCTAAATTCGTAGGTTAATCCTAAAATCCACTCTAGGCCATGAAAACGACCCTCAAGACCATGGTTGTGTTTGTCTGGGCATCCTGAGCAAACCTATACCATTCTTGGACCTTGATTTCCCCAGAAAAAGAAAGCCCTAAAATCTAATGCAAAACCCTAGCCATACGGTTATGGGGTTAGAGTCCATATTAATGAAATCAAATAATGCCAAAATTCCAGAAATCTCATAAGCATCAGGAATATGTCAACGATTTGCCAAAAAAATGCAAGAATATGGGGTTACGATTTCGAATACAGGGCGGTATTTTGAGATACTTACAGAGCTTCTGAGCGTGTATGGAGGCTGGTTTTGGGTTGGTTATGCTTCAGGGATTGTCCAGCAATTGATTAGTGTGGAGTTTTGTTTCTAAATTGGCCTCCAAAGACGATTTCAGTTTTGCACTTTTTTGTCAATTTTTCAAGTTTGGTTCTTGATCCTCTTGCATCCTCTAGTTCTCAAATTCGTGTCCTTTGGATTGTATATGTATGATGCAATGTATTAGGTCAACAAATTGGTCTTGAATCTTTCTACATCAATGCCTTGAGATTGGATTTGATCCTCCATTGAAAACTTGCTTAATTTGCCAAAAATCCAATCTTTTTGCACATGGAATGACTGATACGAATTTGATCATGACATTGATGATGATTAGGTCCTGAAAATAGAAAAAGATCTTACATAATCAAGTTTTGTGATTTTATTTGATTTAAATTGATTTAAAATGAAATAATTCAATAAAAAATCAAATAAAATAGAAAAATTGATAAATGGACACAAGGCTGAAGCTAGGACACGTGTGTAGTGTGACAAGATCAAATCAAGTGGAAAAGAATGGGCCCATTTGACAAAATTTGAAGTTTTGGGGATAGTTGACTTTTGGCAATTTTGCAAAAATGCCCAACTTCAACAATTAATAACTTCTTCAATTTTGAACTTTTGGAAGTGTTCCTGGACTTTTTAGAAATCTTGAGATGTCCTCTAACCAACCCTTTTGGTCTCATCTAATTTTTATATTCCATTCTCAAGTTATAAGCATTGGCAAAAAAGGTGTTTTTGTTGACTTTCAAAAATGACCTATAATGTCCGAATTTTTAACATTTTGTGAGTGCATTTATTAATCTTGGGGTATGAATATGGATTGTAGGTAATTGTATCCTCTTCGAAATGAGCTTTGGATGGGTCATTTATCATAAAGTATGAGAAAGTTATGCTTGGTCAAAGTTGAGTTGACTTTTCTTACAAAACCCTAATTTAGCAACTTTTGAGTCTTGATGAATTTTGAGAAATCCTTGATAAATCATGATCAACCCTTTATAAAATGATGAAATATCCTTCAAAATGAGAATGTTGACAAAAAATCTTGAAGTTTGACTGTATTTGGGTCACAGTTGACTTTTGCCCTAGCACAGTCGATTTTTTGGACCGTTTGAGCAATTGACTGAGCAAACTTCCTCTGCAAGGCTTGAAATTTGACATGGATGAACTTGAGAACATATTAGGACATTGGGGAGCACTTGAGGTAATTTTGATGCAAGGACCTTGATGCAACACAAAACCCTATTTGGGATTGACTGCCTTAGGAGATGACTTGACTGTCCAACTCTTGAGCAATCTTGAGCAACTTGGAGACTTTTCTTGCAATGTTTTGAGAAATATGAGAGGGAAAATTTTGGGGTATAACATCAGTGTCTAAACCAGGCATGTCTTCATAGGACCAGGAAAAGATTTCAACATAGTCGTGCAACATCTGTATCAACCTCTATTTGACGCTAAGCTCCAGATTTGCACCTATTTTAACCTCCTTTCTTTATTCCTCAGTACCCAAATTCACTGTCTCAACCGGCTCTTCATGAGGCTGTATGGCCCTTTCTTCCTTCTGTAGTAGTCTAGCAAGTTCTCCGTGCAGCTCACAATCATCCTCACCTTCGTCCTCGGCTTGGTTGATCGGATTTTTGAAGTCATAACTGTTATTAATAGGATCCGGAGTGGATGTGGATCTGCATTATGATACGTGAGTGTGTGTAAGAGAAATAGTTGTTTTGATAAAGTGAAAAACAGAAAAGAAAAACAGAGAGCGCAAAATTTGTATGCCAGAAACGTCCAATGCTTTATTAATGATTATGAAATGATAAATAATAGCCCTCACAAGCAAAGCCAAGGTGCCTCGGGCAAGGCACCAGGCCTTAAAGTTTCACATTGTTTATTACAAATCTTAAAACAAATAAGTCAATTACTTCGGAATAAAATAAATAGGTGTGAAGTCCCTAGCCGTCCAGTTATTCGGTCCATCGTTGGTAGTCGGGTAGATCCAGCTGTCAATGTTCGATTCCTCCTCACTGTCTTCAATGGCGTTTATCCCACGATTGATGATGTGTAGGGGAGGTCCTCCAGCCCGAGCGCGTCTAACAGCCCTTTGAGCCCCTGTAGTAAAGCCCAAACCAAATTTATCAGTTTTATGAGTGAAATTAGGGAGTTGTCCCCAATTAGCACACCTACCTTCTTCAACCACAGCCCTAGCGTCCTTGAGAGAAGCCATCTTCAGAGGAGGTTTGTTGCTAGCAGTTTCAGTCGATGCCCAGATCTGAGGGACCTCTTCAAAATTCTGACAAGGTGTTTCTATGAGTTCCCCGTCCATCTCTACGTAGCGAAAGGAGTTGAGGTGACTCACCATATATTCTTCCTCGCCCCGTACTGTGACAATCTTTCCTTTCACTGGATACTTCAGAATTTGATGGAGTGTGGAGGTGACTTCCCCAGCCTCATGGATCCAAGGACGACCCAGCAAACAAGAATATGATGGCTTGATATCCATCACATAGAAGGTGGACCCAAAAGTCTAAGAACCTACTTTGACAGGGATGTCCACTTCCCCGTGCACCATTCTCTTCAATCCGTCAAAATCCCTTACCACAATTTTACTATGTTTTGTACCCCAAATATTTTCCTCCCATATTTGTCAAAACATTCCAAGAAAGATCTTCAAGATGCTCAGGGAAGTCCAAGGGTTGACCAGACAAGCTCTCTCCTAAGGCAGTCTACCTCAAATTATGGTTTCATGTTGCATCAAGATACTTGATTCCAAGGGATCCCAAATGCTCACCATTGTCCTATTATGTTCTCAAGATCATCCATGCCAAGTTTCAAGCCTTGCAGAAAAAATTTGCTCAGTCAATTGCTCAAATGCCTGAAAATCGACTGTGCTAGGGCAAAAATCAATTGTGGCCCACATACAATCAATCTTCAAGATTTTTGGTCAACATCATCATTTTGAAGTATATTTCATCATTTGATCAAGGGTTGATCATGATTCATCAAGGATTGCTCATAATTCCTCAAGAATCAAAAGTTGCTAAATTAGGGTTTTGCAGGAAAAGTCAACTCAACTTTGACCAAGCATAACTTTCTCATACTTTATGGGAAATGACCCATCCAAAGCTCATTTTGAATAGGACTACATTATATACAATCTATCTTCATCTCCAAAGTTCAAAATATGCACTCACAAGAAGTTATGAATTTGGACATTATAGGTCATTTTGAAAAGTCAACAAAAACACCTTTTTGTCAAAGCTTCATACATGAGCATGGAATATCAAATTGAGATGATACCAAAAGGGTTGATTAGAGGACATCTCAAGATTTCTAAAACGTCCAAGAAAACCTTCAAAGAGTCAAAATTGAGGAAGTTATGCATTAGTGAAGTTGACCCTTTTTGCAAAATTGCCAAAAGTCAATTATGCCTAAAACTTCAATTTTTGCCAAATGGGCCCAATCTTTTTCACTTGTTTTGAGTTGGCAACATGGTCCACGAGCCCTAGCCTTTTCCACTTGTCATTATCTTATTTATACTATTTATTTTGATTTTTATTTGAATTAAATCATTTTAAATCAAAACAAATCATATAAAATCCAAATCATTGAAATTCAAAGATTTTTTACATGACTCAGGTCTTAATATCCAGCTAGCATGAGATCAAATTCGTGTAAAGGCATGGTGTGTACAAAAAGATTGAATTAGGCCATTTTTGGAAAGATATTCAAGGTGTATCAAATCAAAATCAAATCCATTGATGGAGGAAGATTGAACATATTCTTTCAACCCTAATTCATTCCTCAATACATATAGAAGGAATGCAGACCAAAAGAGGTTGGAAAAAAAAAGAGACGTGTGATCAAGAACAAAACTTGGAAAAAACAAGAAAAAGTGGTGAATCGAATTCCTACTTAGAGGCCAATTCAAGACCCTTGGATCATTCCAATCGCTTCCTGGGATCCCTAGCAAGAAAAAGCAATCAAGAACAAGCGTTCCCAAGCCCTATATCTCGTTGTAAGTCCATCACGACATTGCTTATTTCTTGAATTCGGTTTGCATGATTTAGACATTGATAGCATGAATTAATGATATATTCTTGATCACCATCATGTTTGCAAGCTTCCTGTAACATTTGATTGCATTTTCATGGCTTGTATTGGATTTCACCATAGCTAGGGTTTTATGGTTCAATTTAGGATTTTCGTTTACAGGTAAAATTGGGCCATGAAAGGGCCACCACTGTACTCAGCAGGTTCAGATGAAGCCATCCATGGCTTTGGTTTTTATTTATCATGCTTGTAATTGATTTTGAGAATACACAGGCCTGTAGTGACGGACAAACGTCCCTAGGTAAAAGTCTGGGACTTTTACCAACGGTGCAAGGAGAGAGACGAAGACGTGGCAAGCCATCACTCGTCCATTTGAATTTTCGCGCAAATATTTTATTATTTTGTTTGTTTTATATATAATAATTGATGTTTACATTATGTACAAACAAAAGCAAGTGGCGCAGTGGTAGTGGAGTGGTTAGATAGTGCATCAGGACCTGGGTTCGAATCCCAAGTCCCCCAAATTTCTTCATATTTTTTCCTTTCAGGTAATCCAGCGCGCTTACAAGCCCAAGATCCATCATACACCCTCATCATCTAGCCTGCCAAGTGGCCAGATGTCCAGATCCAAGGGCCATCAGTGAGGGACCATCATGAAGCCTAGTCAACACAAAGCATGTGGTCTGGGAGGTCAACGTGGGTCACCATCTTTTGGGCCCAGAAACTGCTTCTCACACCCCCCATTTTGCTCAGGCCCAAACTTCTTTCTCTATTCTTTTTTATATTCATTTTATTTAATTTATTTACTTTATTAACAAATCAATTATTTTCTTTTATCAAAAAATCACAAAAGTATTTTTTTATCCAAATTAAATTTAGGATATTTATTTTTTAACAAAATTAAATTAATTTAATTAGGTTGTTAATATTAGATAACCTTAATTCTTTTTGTAGATAAATTAAAAATAATTAGAATAATTAGTTTTTTTTTTAATTTAACTATATTTTATTTTTCCTAAAATAATAAAAACCCAAAAATAGGCCATGTAATTATTTTTATTAATAAATTTAATTAACTAATTAATTGTACATTTAATTTAAAAAACCTATTTCTTTTCTTAAAAAATAATTAAAAACAACAAAAAACAATTTTTATTTTAAATTAGGTTAAAAAGGGTCAAAACCCTAGTTCTCTCCCGATTTAAATTTCATCGCGCGCGCTTTGTTATTTATTTTTATCCTATTATTGTAATTGCTCACAAGGTTGTAATAGTTAATTAGGACTTTTACTTTTCATTTATCGCTTTATTTTTAAAGGGGTTTGTTTTTGGTTATGTAAATACTTGAAGCCTTGTAATAGCTTAGTTTAATTTCCGCACTTTAAATTCCACAAATATTTAACTGTTAGATGTATGATATTAGTATGCATGACAAGAATGTATGTAAAATTTTAAAACGGTTAGATAACCCTAAAATGTGCAAAGATAAATAATCTAAAATCGAATCACTCGCGCATGCGCACTCCTAGGATACACTCCCATTTGGTTGCCTTCGGTAAACGATCATTGAGTATAGGATGCTTTAGTGGTCGTCCTTTTATCCAAAGATCAAAGTTTCCTCGGAAAGGTTGCCTCGGATATTGTTGCCTCGAATGATTGATCTAAGATACTAGGGTTACTACTAAGACGTCCTAACATTGCTTTAGTGACCGTACGTCCCTTTTCGAATTGACCCTAAAAACTCCAGCGACGGTGCTACCTACTCACTAATAGTGGGATAGCATTGTCTAAAGGAAACGAACATAGAACGATTCTTTTTTCGAGTAGGTGGATTAGTTCTTAAGTACTTGCTTAATTAAAAAACAAATTTTTTTCACACTTACACTCATTTTCAAACAAAGTTTTCAAAAACACTTCATTACACTCTTGAAGACAGAAGCAAGAGTTAAATTGAAGTCAAAACAAAAACTTTTCAAATCAAACAAGCACACAAAGAAGCAATTTTGAAAATGATGAGCAAGTACCTAAGAGCCCGTAGATAACTACGGATAGAAAGGGTGCTAATACCTTCCCTTTCTATAATCTACCCCCCGTACTCAGAAAATCTCGAAAAAGGAATTTTTCTGTGCTTTTTTCATTTCCTGTTGGATAAAATAAAAGTCAGTGGCGACTCTTACTTACCACGACATTTTGCAAACACAAACGCAAAACACAAACCAGCATACCTGGAAAATAGTCCAGATTCTGGCCACCGTATCACAGAACTGGCGACTCTGCTGGGGAAGAAATAAGTGGGGGTACCTTAGGATTAGTTCATCATATGTTTTCTAATGTTTGATTTGATTGCTTTATTTTTGTGGGATTTGTATCGGAGTTACTATAGATCCTAACCCGGATCTGGGGGACACCTTTTAGGTAAGTAGCAATAGACTGTGAGGGAACTGTACGGCGTAGACCGATACGGTTGAAGTAGTAGCTACGTTGATGTGGCTCATTAGTTTGTATCGATATCCCTTGTGGAGGAACAAGGAGAGTATGGGGCTGCTATATGGGTCATTAAGCATCAACTGACCTTAGAACCTATAATTGACCAACTTGGCCATAGAAAGTAGAAGGATGCTACACTCATTGAGACCATACTCTCGTGATGGTTCCAGCCGTAAGAAAAGATTGCGTGAGCTGAAACTACGACCGATGGAGGATGGTCAGTGATATTGAGAACCTCTAGAACCCGGTTACTATTATTAAGACAGGTTGAACCAACTAAACTGCAAGAGGGTAGTACCTAAACTCTATGCCAGCCTGAAATTTAAGGGTTATTGTGTGACTTGTTTGCCCTTACCATGTTTGCTATTTGTGATACATGTGGTGTGTTTTTATCATGACATCATGCATCATGACATCGCATGCATATTTCATTAGACTAACCATTTCAAAGACCGAGGGGATTCATCTTTGTTCTGTTTTGCAGATCCTGGCCTCTATGCGCAGAAATACCATTTGAGTCAACTTCGTGTAGATACCTGCTCATCTCAGAGAGTTGGTTTCAAAAGTTCCTGATACTTCCTCCTTTGTTAGAAGACATGGTCATCTCCTTACCCTGGTCACTTCAAAGTTTGATGAGAAAATGATGGTCGTGTTGTTCCAGTTCTTTGACCCGTTGCATCACTGTTTCACCTTCCCGGACTATCAGTTAGTCCCTACTTTGGAGGAGTTTTCTGACTTACTGGGCATATCTATTCTAGAGCAGACACCCTTTACAGGTTTGGAGATAGCTCCTAGGCCAGAGGATATTGCTTCAGCCCTACATCTAAAAATGGCTGATGTAGTATCTAACTGGGAGACTCGGAGTGGGGTTAAAGGTTTCTTAGCTAAGTTTTTGATCGATCAAGCTCAACAGTTCTGGGATAGTTTGTACTTTCAAGCATTTGAATACATCCTGGCTCTCCTCATCTACGGCTTGGTTCTGTTCCCGAATCTAGATTCTTTCGTCGATGTGAATGCAGTCAAGATCTTCATGTCTCGTAACCCAGTGCCTACTCTCTTGGGTGACATTTTGCATGCTCTTTATACCTGTACTGTTCGGAGAAAGGGAAATCTCATGTGTTGTACACCGCTGTTGGCAAGGTTGTTTATTTTGCACCTTCCCAAATCTGTATTAAAGAATGAGGAAGGTGTAGGTTGGGCTTATAGAATCATGTCCCTTGCTCATACGGACATCCTTTGGAGTACTAAGGATATGGAAAAAGTAGCTGTCATTGATCGATATGGGGAATACCCTAATGTTCCATTGCTGGGAATTCGAGGGGGTATAACCTACAACCCTTGTTTAGCTTTATGACAGTTTGAACGAGATCAGAGAGACGGTCCTCATGAGTTGCTGCTTACAGGCATTGTCTTTGACTACAAGGGGGATGTTGAGGGACATCGCCGCAGGTTTATACGATCCTGGGACAGGGTGAACAGGTCTGACCCACATGAGCTAGGATTGAAGACTTCTCTCTCGATGCAACCTTACCTCCAGTGGGTTCGAGCCCTTACTCAAAAGCTGGGGATGCCATATGAAGCTGTTTTTCCGGTGATTGTAGAGCATACTGATGAAGAAGGGGTTCCTTATACAGTCCTCCATCCCTATATGCCTACTGATCTGGGGGAATTGAAGAGATCTTGGATCCAGTTGAAGGAAGAAAGGGATACTTACAGAGAGAAGTATCATGAGCAGGAGAGGAAGACCCTAAAGCTTACAAGGCGGCTTGAGAATGAGAGGACAATCAACGATTATGTTAGCACGAAAGGAAAACGACCATGGGATTTCTGATGTCTTTTATTATTTCTAGTTTAGATTTGCTTTTCAGTTCATTTCTTTTGTAACGCCTTAAAGGCATTTGTTAAACATTGTTTCAAGTTTCAATCTAATAAAGTGTGTTTTATTTTGGTTTACAAATTTGAATCTCCCTAAGTCTTTGAAATCATTTCATACGCATTCCATTACCATGCACCTCATGATAGGTACCCCTACAGGTTTCTTATCTTCTTCACTGTTTATTTCAGCACAATATGTCTGCTGAAACACCTACTGATCAAGCTATTAAGGCTCTTCAAGTTCAGAATGCTCAGTTCCAGGAGATGTTCCTGAACTTAGCCAAAGGGCAGCAAGATTTGAAGACTCTCATCTTGAAGGACAAGAAGAAGAAGAAGAAGAAGAAGAAGAAGAAGAGGGTGGTTCTGCTGAATATGGGTCACGGGTTCAGGAACAATTTGCGACAGGAAACTGATTTGTCCCATTCATCCGGAGGGGGAGAGAATCAAGAAGAAAGAAAGGGGCCTAGTCTTGTGGTCTCTGACAATGACACTGATTTTGATGAAGACTAGTACCCTCCTGTTGAGGATAGGTATAAGCAACTTGAAGACCGTCTGAGTGCCATGGAGATTCATAAGGTTCCCGGTTTGGACTTTGGAGATCTGGAGCTAGCATCAGGGGTGGTGATCCCACACAAGTTTAAATCTCCTGTCTTTGCTAAGTATGACGGAGTATCCTGCCCAAAGCTACACCTCCGCTCATACGTCAGAAAGATTCAACCATATACTGCTGATAGGAACCTGTGGGTTCATTTATTTCAAGATAGTCTGTCAGGGACTCAACTTGAATGGTTCTATCAACTGGAAGGAGCTAATGTCCGCAACTGGGAGGACCTTGCTGCTTCTTTTTACAAGCAATACCAGTATAATTCCGACCTTGCTCCCACGCGTACTCAACTTCAGGGTATGTCTATGGGTGCGAGCGAAGGTTTTAAGGACTACGCTCAGAAGTGGAGAGATCTTGCTGGAAGAGTACAACCCCCTCTGTCTGATAGGGAGTTGGTGGATATGTTTCTTGGGACTTTGTCTGGTCCGTATTTCAATCATTTGACTGGTAGTTCATCGTCTGGGTTCACTGAATTGATCATGACTGGGGAGAGAGTAGAAACTGGTATCAGAAGTGGCAAGATACAGAAAGGTGCTTCATCGAGTACAGAAAAGAAGCCTTTCAAGAAAGAATCTAGTGCAGTATACAGCTCGAGGAGCCAAAACCGACCTGAGCGCCGCCAAGCAGTCAATGCGGTGGTAATATCAAGACCAACTGTTGCCCCACAATGCAACAATCAGCAAAGAGTCAAGAGGCCGCAAAGACAGTATACTCGCCTTAGTATGACCTTGTCTCAAATTCTGCCGCAGTTGTTGAAAACCAACCTAGTAACTCTGAGGGAGGCCCCGAAGAATCCCAGTACCACCTCTCCGCTGTACAATCTGAACGCCCGCTGTGCTTATCACTCTGATAGCCCAGGGCATGATACCAAAAACTGTTGGGCCTTGAGGAATAAGGTGTAAGATTTGGTTGAAGATAAAGAAATTGAATTTGACGCACCAGAAAAGCCTAATGTCATGACTGCTCCTATGCCCAAGCATGGAGTGAATGTTGTAGATAATGATTCATTTGTGACCTTTGTGGAAGACATTTCTACTCCGTTGTTGACCGTTAAGAAGAGCCTATTATTGGTCGGTTTATTTCCTGGTTGTGGTGAAGTTTGCCACCTGTGTTCCATCCTACCTACTGGTTTCCATTTATTGAAGTCAGGTGTTCAACGCCTGATGGATAACAAAGAGATCTTATTCGAGAAAACTTTGACTCCGTTGATTCCTATTGAAGATGTTTCCATAATAACCATTTCCGCCAATCCTTCCCAGGCTTCCTAGAGAAAGCCTGTTAGGATTACATCTGTTCCGAGAGTTGCTCCATTGATCATTACTATTCCTAGTCTTATCCCTTACACGTCGGATAAGGTTGTCCCGTGGCACTATGGGGCCGATGTGTATTATCATGGGATTAAACAAGACTTGAAGGTTGAAGAGGCTGATACTGATGTTAGCAATATTGTCGGGTCTAGCAAGGTCACCCGAAGCGGAAGACTCTTCTCTCTTGAGATTTCTCCTCCGACTGTTCAAAAGTCTATTGTTATTCCATCTGCCAGTACGTCAGCTACTGTCCCTGTTCATGTTCCAGTCATTACCCCTGTCGCCGAGTCATCTGACGCTCGGGGAAAAGAGATCACTGGTGAGCCTGCCCGGATGGAGGCACCGAAGAAGATTATTGTTGAAACCTCTAGGTAGGAGATAGAGGAAATTTTGAAAATTATCAAGAAAAGCGACTACAACATAGTCGAACAGATGGGGCAAACCCCGTCGAAGATCTCCATGTTGTCTTTATTGTTGTGCTCAGAAGCCCATGCTAAGGCTTTAATTGCTTTCCTAAAAACTACGCATGTGCCGCAAGAAACATCTGCTGATCAATTCAAAGACTGTGTGGCTAGTTTGACCGCTGACAACGAGTTGGGTTTCTCCGATGCAGATCTGACTGCCAAAGGAAAGAATCACAACGACGCTCTGCATGTTTCGATCGAGTGCAGGGGCACTACTTTGGCCCACGTATTGGTGGATATTGGGTCCTCGTTAAATGTTTTACCCAAGAAGGCATTAGATCGGCTGGATTGTGAAGGGTTAGTTCTGAAGCCAAGTAATATTGTGGTTAGAGTCTTTGGCGGGTCCAAAAGGATGGTACATGGAGAGGTGGATGTCCCTGTTAAGGTTGGTTTCCAGACTTTTGCATCTACGTTCTATGTGATGGACATTCGACCATCTTATTCTTGTTTGTTGGGTCGCCCATGGATTCATAAAGCTGGGGCAGTAACTTCTACGCTCCATCAGAAGTTAAAATATCCTGTAAAGGGGAAAATTGTTACAGTACGAAGGGAAGAGGAGTACATGGTGAGCCACCTTAACTCTTTTCGGTATATGGAGATGGATGGGGAGTTCATTGAAACCCCGTGCTAGAACTTTGAAGAAGTCCCCCAGACTTTAGCGTCGACTGAGACTGTTGCTGAAGATCCTCCAATGAAGATGGCCTCCCTCAAGGATGCCCGGGCTGTTATCAAAAAAGGTGGGTGTGCGAATTGGGGCCAACTCCCTAAATTTGCACACAAGACTAACAAGTTTGGTTTGGGTTTTACTGCAGAAGCACAAAGGGATTTTCAGCGTGCGCGGATTGGAAGACCTCCCCTGTGTATCAGTAATCTGGAAGTGAATGAAATTGAAGATGATGAGGAAGAGTCTGAGTTCGACAGCTGGATTTATCTGACTACCAACGGTGGCTTGAACAATTGGACGGCGAAGGACTTCGTGCCTGTTTCTTTTATTACACAGTAATAGACTTTTGTTTTTGTAACAGACAATTCGAAACTTTTACGGCCCAGTGCCTTGTCCGAGACATCGTGGCCTTGTTTGTGAGGGCTTATTATGTGTCATTTCCATATATCATCAATAAAAGAATTAGAAGTTTTCTTGCATTACAAATTTTGCGCTCCTTGTTCTTCTTTTCTATCTTGCACTTTATCAAAACAGCTATTTGTGTTACACACACTCACATATCATAATACAGGTCAACATCCACTCTGGATCCCACTGATAATGACTCTGCTACTGGCAGTTATGACTTCGAAAGTCCGATCAACTTAGCTGAAGACGAAGGTGAGGATGATTGTGATGTGCCTGGGGAACTTGCTAGATTGTTACTACAGGAAGAGAGGGCCATACAGCCCCATGAAGATCCAGTGGAATCAGTAAATCTGGGTACAGAAGAAGACAAGAAAGAGGTCAAGATCGGTGAAAATCTAGAGTCTAGTGTCAAGCAACGGTTGATACAAATGTTGCACGACTATGTTGAGATCTTTGTCTGGTCTTATAAAGATATGCCCGGGTTGGATATCGATATTGTGGTTCACCGCTTACCAACTAAGGAAGACTGCCCTCTAGTGAAGCAGAAAGTTCGCCGAATGCGCCCTGAGATGTCTGAGAAAATCAAGGCTGAAGTTATGAAACAGTTTGATGCCGGTTTTCTACCAGTTACTTCTTACCCGCAGTGGGTGTCCAACGTGGTTCCAGTGCCGAAGAAAGATGGTAAAGTCCGTATGTGTGTGGACTATAGAGATATGAACAGGGCGAGTCCCAAGGATGATTTCCCTCTGCCTCATATCGACGTTCTAGTTGACAACACCGCACAGCATAAGGTCTTCTCCTTTATGGATGGTTTTTTTGGTTATAATCAGATTAAGATGGCTCCCGAGGATAAGGAGAAGATAACTTTCGTTACGCAATGGGGTACCTTTTGCTACAAAGTCATGCCTTTCGGGTTGAAGAATGATGGGGCAACGTATCAGCGCGCCATGGTCGCTCTGTTCCACGACATGATTCATCATGAGATTGAGGTATACGTTGATGACATGATTGCAAGGTCCCAAACTAAGGAAGAAGATCTTGACCATCTTCAGAAGCTATTTGACAGGTTGAAGTTGTACAAACTGGGGTTAAACCCGAACAAGTGCACCTTCGAGGTAAGGTCTGGTAAGCTGCTGGGTTTCGTCATTAGTGATAAAGGTATTCAAGTGGATCCTGCAAAGGTGAAAGCTATACATGAGATGTCGGCTCCCCAAACAGAAAAAGAAGTCAGAGGCTTTTTGGGACGGTTAAATTACATTGCCCGATTTATTTCACATTTGACTGCTACTTGTGAGCCAATCTTCAAGCTGTTGAAGAAAGATCAAGTGGTAAAGTGGAATGATGAATGTCAAGCCGCTTTCAAAAGGATCAAAGAATATCTCCATGAGCCACCTATTCTGATGCCTCTAGTTGAAGGAAGACCCTTGATCCTATACTTGACAGTACTCGATAATTTGATGGGGTGCGTGCTGGGGCAGCATGATGAGTCTGGCCGAAAAGAGCATGTTATTTACTACCTTAGCAAAAAGTTTACCGACTGTGAGACCCGATACTCACTGCTTGAGAAAACTTGATGTTCACATTATGTACAAACAAAAGCAAGTGTCGCAGTGGTAGTGGAGTGGTTGGATAGTGCATCAGGACCTGGGTTCGAATCCCAGGTCCCCCAAATTTCTTCATATTTTTTCCTTTCAGGTAATCCAGCGCGCTTACAAGTCCAAGATCCATCATACACCCTCATCATCTAGCCTGCCAAGTGGCCAGATGGCCAGATCCAAGGGCCATCAGTGAGGGACCATCATGAAGCCTAGTCAACACAAAGCATGTGGTCTGGGAGGCTAACGTGGGCACCATATTTTGGGCCCAGAAACTGCTTCTCACCCCCCCCCCCCATTTTGCTCAGGCCCAAACTTCTTTCTCTATTCTTTTTTATATTCATTTTATTTAATTTATTTACTTTATTAACAAATCAATTATTTTCTTTTATCAAAAAATCACAAAAGTATTTTTTTATCCAAATTAAATTTAGGATATTTATTTTTTAACAAAATTAAATTAATTTAATTAGGTTGTTAATATTAGATAACCTTAATTCTTTTTGTAGATAAATTAAAAATAATTAGAATAATTAGGTTTTTTTAATTTAACTATATTTTATTTTTCCTAAAATAACAAAAACCCAAAAATAGGCCATGTATTTATTTTTAATAATAAATTTAATTAACTAATTAATTGTACATTTAATTTAAAAAACCTATTTCTTTTCTTAAAAAATAATTAAAAACAACAAAAAACAATTTTTCTTTTAAATTAGGTTAAAAAGGGTCAAAACCCTAGTTCTCTCCCGATTTAAATTTCATCGCGCGCGCTTTGTTATTTATTTTTATCCTATTATTGTAATTGCTCAAAAGGTTGTAATAGTTAATTAGGACTTTTACTTTTCATTTATCGCTTTATTTTTAAAGGGGTTTGTTTTTGGCTATGTAAATACATGAAGCCTTGTAATAGCTTAGTTTAATTTCTGCACTTTAAATTCCGCAAATATTTAACTGTTAGATGTATGATATTAGGATGCATGACAAGAATGTATGTAAAATTTTAAAACGGTTAGATAACCCTGAAATGTGCAAAGATAAATAATATGAAATTGAATCACTCGCACATGCGCACTCCTAGGATACACTCCACTTGGTTGCCTTCGGTAAACGGTCATTGAGTATAGGATGCTTTAGTGGTCGTCCTTTTGTCCAAAGATCAAAGTTTCCTCGGAAAGGTTGCCTCGGATATTGTTGCCTCGAATGATTGATCTAAGATACTAGGGTTACTACTAAGACGTCCTAACATTGCTTTAGTGATCGTACGTCCTTTTTTGAATTGACCCTCAAAACTCCAACGACGGTGCTACCTACTCACTAATAGTGGGATAGCATTGTCTAAAGGAAACGAGCATAGAACGATTATTTTTTCGAGTAGGTGGATTAGTTCTTAAGTACTTGCTCAATTAAAAAACAAATTTTTTTCACACTTACACTCCTTTTCAAACAAAGTTTTCAAAAACACTTCATTACACTCTTGAAGACAGAAGCAAGAGTTAAATCGAAGTCAAAACAAAAACTTTTCAAATCACACAAACACACAAAGAAGCAATTTTGAAAATGATGAGAAAGTACCTAAGAGCCTGTAGATAACTACGGATAGAAAGGGTGCTAATACCTTCCCTTTCTATAATCTACCCGTACTCAGAAAATCTCGAAAAAGGAATTTTTCTGTGCTTTTTTCCTTTCCTGTTGGATAAAATAAAAGTCGGTGGCGACTCTTGCTTACCGCGACATTTTGCAAACACAAACACAAAACACAAACCAGCATACCTGAAAAATAGTCCCGGTTCTGGCCACCGTATCACACTAGGCTTTAGAGTTAGACCCTCGCAATCCAAACGGTCTAACGCCTTCTTCGGCAAAACATTCAGTGAAGACCCAGTATCTACCAGCACATGAGCCATAGTGGTGCCCCTGCATTCAATTGAGACATGCATAGCATCATTATGCTTCCTTCCTTTCGGAGTCAAATTTGCATCTAAAAAACCTAGCCCATTATCAGCAGTCAGGCTGGCCACACAATCTTTGAACTGATCAGCTGAAGTCTCTTGCGGCACATGCGCACTCTTGAGAAATTCATTCAAAGCCTTCGCATGGGCTTCAGAACACAACAGTAGAGACAATATGGATATCTTCGATGGGGGTCTGCCCCAGCTGCTCGACCATATTGTAGTCGCTCTTCTTAATAATTTTCAGTATCTCCTCTATTTCTTGCTTAGAGGCCTCCACAACAATTTTCTTAGGCGCCTCCGTCCGGGCAGGCTCATCTACAACCTCCTTGTCGTGGGTATTAGATGATTCGTCGACTGGAGTAAGAATAGGAACAATAGTTGATGTACTAGCAGGAACAATAGATGTAATGACAATGGGCTTGCTGACAGTCTTAGGGGAAATCTCAAGAGAGAAGACCCTTCCACTTAGGGTGATTTTGCTGGTTCCGACAATGTTATCGATATCAGGATCAGCTTTTTCATCTTTCAGATCTTGTTTGATGCCATGATAGTACACATCGGCACCATAATGCTAGGATACATCTTTACCGGAGACATATGAGACTGGATCAGGAACAGTGATTATCAATGGAGCAATTCTTGGAGCGGATGTAGTCCTAACAGGTCTTCTCGAGGAAACCTTGGAAGGATTGGCGGAAATGATTATAATGGCAACGCCTTCAATTGGAATGACAGGAATCATATTTTTCTCAAACAAAATATCTTTTCTATCTATCAAGTGTTGAACACCTAACTTCAGCAAACGGCAACTAGAAGGGAGAAGCGAACACATGTGGCAACCTTCACCACAACCCGGAAATAAACCGGCCAACAACAAGTTCTTCTTTACAGTCAAGAGAGGAGTATCAACTTCATCAATAAAGGTAACAAAGAAATCAGTATCAATAGCATTAACTCCACGACCGTGCTTAGGCATGGGAGCAGTTATGAAATTTGGCTTCTCTGGAGCATCGAAATCTATCTCCTTAGCTTCAATCAAGTCTTGTATTTTGTTTCTCAGAGCCCAACGGTCATTTGTATCGTGGCCAGGACTCTCAGAATGATAGGCACACCGGGCATTCAGATTATATCGGGGAGATGCAGTATTTGGATTCTTGGGAGCCTCTCTCAAGGTTTCCAGGTTAGATCTTAACAGATGAGGTAGGACTTCAGCCAACGTCATGTTGATACGGGTAAACTTTCGTTGTGGTCTCTCCACCCTTTGTTGATTATTGCATTGTGGAGCAGCTGTAGGTCTAGGTATCATCACGACACTTACTGTCTGACGTTGTTCAGCCCTGTTCTGGCCCCTCGGGCTATAGACGTCATTGGCTTCCTTCTTACCAACAAAAGGCCTCTTTACTGAACTTGACGAGGCATCCTTCTGTATTTTACCGCTTCAAATTTATGCTTCTACTCTTTCCCCAGTTAGGATTAGCTCGGTGAAACCAGCTGATGAACTGCCGATCAAATGATTGAAAAATGGACCAGATAGCGTCCCCAGAAACATATCAACCAACTCCCTATCAGACAATGGGGGTTGAACTCTGCCAGCCAAGTCTCTCCATTTGTGTGCATAATCTTTAAAACCTTCACCTGCACCCATGGACATACTCTGGAGTTAAGTACGAGTGGGAGCAAGGTCGGCATTGTACTGATACTTCTTGTAGAAAGCAGCAGCCAGATCTTCCCAATTTCGGATATTTGCTCCCTCTAGCTGGTAGAACCATTCAAGTTGAGTCCCTGACAGACTATCTTGAAAGAAGTGAACCCATAGATTTCTATCAGCTGTGTGGGGTTGAATCTTCATGACATAAGAGCGGAGATGGAGTTTTGGGCAGGACACCCCATCATACTTGGCAAAAACTAGAGCTTTGAACTTTTGCGGGATGACCACTCCCGACACCAAACCCAATTCTTCAAAATCCAACCTAGGTATCCTCTGAACTTTCCATGGCACTCAGACGATCCTACAATTGTTTGTATCTATCCTCAGCAGGAGGATATTGCTCATCGTTATAATCAGTATCATTGTCAGAGACTGCAGGACGAGGGTCCTTTTCCCCTTCTTGGTTCTCCCCTTCCTTGGAGGAAGAGGTCAGATCAGTTTGTCACTTCAACCTTTCTCCAAACCTTCTGCCCATATTCAGAATACCGACAACCTTCTTCTTCTTCTTCTTCTTCTTCTCTTTCAGAATGAGAGCTTTCAGATCCTCTTGCCCTTTTTCCAGAGTGATGAACATTTGTTGGAACTGGGCGTTCTGTGCTTGAAGGTCCTTGATGCTCTGTTCGAAAGACATTTCTGCTGAAATAAACAACGAAGAAGATGAGAAACCTATAATGGTACCTATAATGATGTGCTATGGATGGGATGCAAATGCAATTATTTCAAAGACTTCGAGAAATTTAAATTTGCAAATCATAATAAACAAAACTTTATTAGCTGAATTTGAAGTTCAAATGCCTTTTAGGCGTTACAATTTAAAAAATAAATCTAAAACTATAAAAGACATTAAAATTCCTATGGATGTTTCCTCTTTGTGCCGGGATAGTCATCGAGTCCTCTTTCTTCATGCAACTGCTTTGTGAGCTCCAAGACTTTCCTGTCCTGAGTATGGAATTGATCCTTGTAAGTATCCCGCTCCTTTATCAACTGAATCCAAGACCTCTGTAATTCTCTAAGATCAGTGTGCATATAAGGATAGAGAACTGTGTAAGGAATACCCTCCTCCGTAGTGGGTTCCAAAATCACTGGAAAAATAGCCACATAGGGCATCATAAGTTTCTGGGCATGAGCTCGTACCCATTGTAGGTAGGGTTCCATAGGAATGGAAGTCTTTGGTCCCAAAGCCTTGGCGCCAGATCTATTTACCATGCCCCAGGCTCGTATGAATCTCCGGCGATACTCCTTGACATCATCTTCATAATTGAATACAATACCCTCGATAAGTAACTCATGGGGACCATCCCTTCGAGCATAACCAAATTGTCGCAGGGCTAGACAAGGGTTGTAGGTTATACCCCCTCTGATGCCAAGTAGCAGGACATTAGGGTATTCTCCGTAGCGATCAATAATAGCAATATTTTCCATAGCTCGAGAACACCAGAGAATATTTGTATGAGCGAGCGACATTATCCTTTGCAACCAACCTAAACCTTCTTCATTCCTTAGTACTGACTTATGGAGGTGAGAAATAAACCACCTCGACAGTAGTGGCATACAGCACATAAGAATCCCTCTTCTCTTCATGGTACGAGTATGGAGAGCGTGCAAAATATCTCCGAGCAAAGTAGGCACTGGATTGCGAGAGAGAAAGATCTTGACAGCATTCACATCTACGAATGAGCTTGGATTATGGAATAGGACTAACCCATAGATTACAAGAGCCAGGACCTCCTCGAAAGCCTGAAAATCCGTATCATCCCAAAACAGTTAGGCTTTGTTTATCATAAACTTAGCTAGAAAACCCTTGACTCCGCTTCTTGTTTCCCAATTGGCTACCACGTCGGCCCGTTTCAGGTGCAAAGCTGAGGCAATGACTTCTGGCTTAGGAGCTTCTTCTAAACCTGTAAAGGGTAACTGCTCAAGAATGGGTACATCCAACAGCTGAGAGAATTCTTCCAAGGTAGGTACCAATTGATAGTCTGGAAAGGTGAAGCAGTGTTGCTTGGGATCAAAGAACTGAAAAAGCACGCTCATCATCTTTTCATCAAAGTTTTCAGTAACCAGGTCGAGAAGTCGACCATGTCTCTTGGTGAACGCAAAAGTTTCAGAAACCCTTGATACTAGCTCTTTGAGTTGGGAAGGTATCTTCACAAAGCTGATTTGGATAGTGTTTCTACGAACAGAAGCCATGATCTGCAAAACAGGGCAAAGATAAATTCCCTTGGTCTTTGAAATGGTTAGTGCAATAAGAATGGATTCTATGTTGTGATGCATGATGTCATGATAAAACATAGGTATAGCAAACACAGGTATAGAAAGCACAGTCAAATCACACAAAGTCCTTAGGTTTAGGGCTTTCATGAGGTCAAAGGTAATACCCTTTTGAAGTTAGTTGGTTTCAAACCTGTCTTAAAAGTAATCGGGTTCTAGAGGATCTCAATATCACTGACCATCCTTTATCGGTAGTGTCTCAGCTCACGCAATCTTTTCTTGCGGCCGAAATATCCCGAAAGTCTGATCTCAATGAGTATAGCATTGAGTATCAACCAATTCTCAGCTCTACACCGAGGCCGGCTATCTCACTACTTTCTAATGGCCAAGTTGTTCAATTAAAGGTTCTAGGGTCAGCTGATGTTTCATGACACCACGCGGCGGCCCCGTACTCTCCCTGATTGACTCAAGGGTTACCGGTACCAACCAAAGTGCCACATCAACGTAGCTACTACTTCAACCGTGCCGGTATACCACAGCATAGTTCCCTCACAGTTTATTGCTACTTACCTAAAAGGTGTTTCCCCAATCCAGGTGTAGGATCAAATAACCCAAACAGTTCCCATAAATATAAAGCAAGCAAGACAATCAAGAGAAAGAAATTAAACATGACCTAGATCCTAAGGTATACCCCACTTTTATTCCCCAGCAGAGTCGCCAGTTCTGTGATACGGTGGCAGAACCGACTGTTTAATACTTGTTTGCGTTTTGTGATTTTTTGTTCGTAAAAGGTCGCAGTATGAAAGAGTCGCCATCGACTTTTATTTTATCCAATCATGGAAAAGGAAAAAGAACAGAAAAAACCCTTTTTCGAGATATTCTGAGTACGAGGGGTAGATTATAGAAAGGGAAGGTGTTAGCACCCTTTCTATCCGCAGTTATCTACGGGCTCTTAGGTACTTGCTCATTTTTCAAATTGCTTGTGTGTGTTTGTCTTGAAAATGTTTTACTTCGTGATAACCCTTGTATCAGTCCTCAAGGATGTGACGAAGTTTGTTTTGAAAATTGTTTTTGAAAGGTGTTTGTGTGAAAAAAGTTTTATTTTGAGCAAGTACCTACTAGCATCTACCTACTAGAAAAAAGATTGTTTCAGTTTTATTTCCTTTAGACAGCGCTAGCCCGCTATTAAGGAGTAGGTAGCACTGTCGTTGGAGTTTGTAAGGGACATTCGAAAGGGACAAGTACAATCACTAAAGCAATAGTTAGGAAACCTTAGTGGTAACCCTAGAGTCTTAAGATTATTTCTGAGGCAACATTTCTGAGGCAACATTCGAATGGGACACTTTGATCTCTTTAGACTGGAGGGCAACCATTAAAATCTCCTATGCTTAATGATTGTTTACCGAAGACAACCGAAGTGAGGTAAACCCTAGGAGTGAACATGTGCGAGTGGTTTGTTTCAGTTATTTTAATCTTTGCACATTAGGGTTTTCTAACCGTTTTAATTTTTCATGCATTCTTGCCATACAATCCTATTAATACATCTAACAGTTAATAATTCGCTGAAAGTAAAAGCGGAAATAAACCTAGCTATTACATGGCTTTGACAGTTACATAATTCGCCTTGACGGGAAATAAAAGTACGGAATTTAAAACCCTAATTAAAACTATTACAACCTTGAAACAGTTACAATAATAATAAGAAAGAAAATTAAAAAACACGTGGTAAATTAAATGCGAGAGAAATTAGGGTTTTGACCCTTGACTAAACCTAATTGCAATTGATTAAAGAAAACATCATTTTTTGTCATTTTTTGTTATTTTTTGTTATTTAAGAAAATAAGGAATAATTGGATTAAAGAAAGAACCTAATTACTAATTAACTTTAATTAAGAAAAATAATTAAATTAGCCTATTTTTTTTGTGTTTTTGATTGACAAAAAGAAAATAATTACATCAAGAAATTAACCTAGTTTTCTAATTGATTTTTCAATTATAAAAATAAGTTAAAGTTACCCTAAATTAAATAAACTAATTAGTTTAAAAATTAAATTTGATAAAATAACTAATTCTAAATTTGTGAATTCTTGATTTTGGGATTTTTATGAAAATAAAATAGCTAAATAAATTGAAAAGAATAAAGAAAACAAAATAATAAAAAAGAAAAAGATTGAGAATTGGGCCCGATGAATAGCAATGCTAGGGGGTGTTAATCTGAAATTCTTTGGCCCATTAAGCTCCAGGCCTGGTCAACATTGGGATCTGGTGTAGCATTGACTTGGAGGAATACCATGAACCTTCATTGGAGAAGCGTGAGATCTAGCCAGCTGGGCATCCAATGAATGAGCGTTGATGGTACATGATAGGCATGGGATGATGTATTGCATTGGATTCGCTTGAAACAATCAAGAAAATAATAAAATGCACACGCCTGGGATCGAACCCAGGACGTGTGCATCAAAGGTATTCCTTCCAACCATCTGCGCTGGACTTGTTAGTTGTAAGCATAATAAATAAATAAAATCAAAAGCCAAATCAAGTGTTCTGCCAGCCAAAACGCGTGAAATTTGAATGGGCTAATCACGCCTTGACACGCATCATCTTCTTCCTTGGGACTGTTGTTTTAGGTTCAAACTTTTACCTACGGACGTTTGTTCGTAACTATAACCTTGTTCCATTCAAAAATTGCATACAAGCAAGATAAATGAAATTGGTGACCATGAATAAACTGGGCTTGAAGCCCTGATCATCATGATACCCAGTATGAAAGCCAATTGTTCCTGCATTGAAAACCCCTAAAACAAACTCGTAAACCCTAGCAATGGCATATTGTGATTCATGCGTTGTAAATGCAATTAAATGATGCCAATAGCTTGCAAACAAGATGATGAACAAGAATGTATAATCAAAACATGATAATGCTGCCAAAATCAAGGAAATTAGAATCGAGTTTTTGGGCAAACCGTGGTTGATGGTAGGCACGATTCCTGGCATCTTGAAGCCTGAGGATAGGTGGAATAGCTTCCTGGGATGTCTTGGAATATATTGGAATCTTTAAATCTCTGTGAGGATGGCTCTAGAGTGGATTTTGATCTCACACTTTTCTTTGAAATTTTGCAGTTTTGTTCTTCCTCTTTTCACGACTCTCCCCCTTGTTCTTTCCTTGGATATGTTCAATATATATCATAGAGTGAATTAGGGTTGTAAAAACAGATCACATCTTTGAAAGTTTTGAAGATTTGATTTGATTTTCATGGCATATGTAAACTTGCTATATTGAGCCAAATTATGCCTTTCTTGTACCAATCAACCTTGATTTGAATTGATCATGATATCCTTGCATTATTTGATTGAAATCCTGTCCAAAAATCAGATCACAACATATCTTTTTCATTATTCATCAATGATTTGATTTAATTGAAATTTTAATTAACAAAAAATCAAAATAAATTGAAAAGTGAAGCAAATTGTTGTACCCCAAAATTTGCCCTCGCATTTTTCCTCAAGAAATCACAACTTCAGGCGTTTCCTGATTTTTCAAACTGGCTCAAGAATCGGTCAAACAGACTTTTCTCGTCAGTCAGGACACAATTAGGGTTTTATTGATTTTCAGGGCTCTGGAATGTTTCACACATTTGGCTTAGGGTTTTGGTTGACTTTGGCTCAGTTTCGATCAGGCGAACGTTCTTTGGCATTTAATCAGGAATTAGGGTTTTGTGGGCACGTTCTCAGAAGGATTTAAATTCTACAGCACTTTGCAAGTTATTCCGAGATTTGGGTTGAATTCGCATTGTTTGATTTAATCAGTAAAAGAAGGCATTTGGATTGAATTCACGTCTGTGTGATAAAATCAGTAAAAAGGGGAATGTGTCTGATCAGTTATTGCGTTTGACTGTGCTTTGCTTTGGATGATGGAAGCGCCAAGTTCATTATTTTGATCAACGTTGAATCAATGTTTAGTTGATTATTTATTATTCTAAAGATTAAATAGCTGGAATTTAATTTTCGGTTATTTTAATTTAAAGAACTATAAATAATAAATAAATAATTGAAAAAGGAGGAAAAAGAATTAATTGGATATTAAAACTTTTATTTATTTTTAAATTATTCGTACAATTATTGTTTACAATTTATTTACAACAATGATTTTACAAGTAATTTAAACCTAAATAAAACTATCCTAAACATTTTTTCTAATCTTCATTTCTTCATCTGCTATCCCTTGCTCCAGTGCTCCATTTTATTTTTTATCTGCAAATGAAAACAAGGAAAATCAATAGCAGATAAATAAAATAAAGGAGACAGATAAAATTACAGTTCATCATTAAGGGCCACTGATTGGGATCAGTTAGCCCTCTCTGCAAATCACGGGATTTCTCCCGGTTCACAAAGAGGGACGAATATTTATTTGCTAAAAATGAATGCACAAAAGTCAAAATTGCACAATTCAAAAATTGACCAAACTGCATAAGTTCAAATCTCAAAACTCCAAAGTGCAAATCAAACTACAAAGTCCAAACTGAAAAATTCAAACTTGCTGTCAAACTGTCACAAGGCTACCCAAGCTATCAAAGAAGAAGATTTGAAAGGATACAAAGTACAAGAAACTGTCAAAAGAAGGGACAAATATGCAGAGGAAAATTGTTATGCAAGCAAACTATCTCATTGTCATCATTTCCCAAGTGGCCCTTTCAGAGAAGTACAATGCATAAATAATATTTTAATGCAAGCTGTACTGAGAGAGAAGGAAAAGAGAGAAAAAGAAAGCAGGTTACAAGGCTTTAGGCAGGAAGAAAATATAAAGAACTAAACACAGTACAGTAAAAGGAGAGGCAAACCAATACACCAAAAGATATACAAGACTGCATAAGCCTCCAAGTCTAAGAGGACCTTGAACCTTTTTGTTTACAAAGAGATCCAAAGCCAAAACCTGTCAACCCTGAAGCCTTAAGCAAAAACCAGAAAAACCAGTAGAAACCAGACCTCAAACCTGCCTGAAGCAAGTCAAAAGCCAAAACCTGCATAAACTAGAAAACCTGTCTAAAACAAGAAACGCCCAACCTGCTGAAGCCTCAAGGAGGAACCAAACTAACAGCCTGCTAAAGCCACAAGCGCATAGCCTTAAACCTTACCTGATTCAAACTTAAAACCAGATAAACACCAAGTCTGAAGCAAGTCTCATCAAGCATCAAAACAAAACCTCTAAAAACCCTGTCAAACTGATCCCAACATATAACCGTAAAACAACAAACCTGCAAGGCCATAACCAAGCCTAAAGAACCAGAGGAAACATCAAACACAAAAGCCCACACAAAGCATCAAAAATCAAACCCTCCAGGCCCTCAGAAAACTCATCATTGGGCAGTAAAAAAAAAGGGCAAACATTCAAGGCAATAGAAGGAAGAGATAAAGAAATACTGAGGCAACACAAGCATCCAACACATAGCGACGGAAAAGGCAACTCAGTGGCAAACCCAGGCCCTCAGAAGGGTCATCACATGGCAATCAAAAGGCATCATACAAAAGGCATCATACAAAAGGCAAGCATACAGAGGTATCGAGGCAGTAAAAGAGAAGAAGAAAGTCAGAGAGACAAAGCGTACCAAGGCAACCAAACAGAAACATTCAAGGCGACAAGAGAAAGAAGAAAAAAAAAGGGGCTTTCAGATCTTTTGTCAACATCATAAAGCCTAAAGAAGAGTACAGAAGTACCAGGGATCAAGGCAAAGCGCGCATCACATTTCCCTCCGCTCGTCAAGCCTCCAAATGCCTCCTTCCTCCTCCTTCGCAAAGGTAGAATCTCTTTTCATTCTTTTTTCAAAAACCTCGTGTAAATCAATAAACAAAATCAAATAAATGCGAAACCATAGCATACAAGACGAAAAGAAACTCTGAACGAGACTGAAAACGAATTTTCGTACCTAACGTGAATGACCCATGGAGGAGGGTAGACGGAGGAAGAGGTGGCATGGTGGCTCTGGGCGGAGGGTTACATCTCAGCATTGGGGAGGATGAAGACGAACGAAGTGAAACGAACAAGCGACGTCGCCGCTGCTCACAAACCCTAAGCCAATGTTCCAAGTGAAACGAAAATGCATTAACCCTAAGAAACTTAGTTTCAAGTAAATGGGCCATAACCTTATCTGAAGCGCCCAAGCCTTTTCACGTTTCCAACTCACACCCCCCATTTCTCTTCTGCTTGGGCCATAACCCCACCCTTGAGCCCATTTCTGATTTTTGTTTCCAGCCCTTTTTAAACATCATATTCCTTTAACATAACTTTTCTTTTATTTATTTACATCAAATATTGATTTTCTCTAAAAATACATTTTTAATTGCAATATTTTTCCTCTAAAATATTTTTTACTTTGTATATTATTACATTAATATAAAAATGCACAATTAAAATGTAAAACCTTTTTCTTTTAAGTAAAATACCATTCTTTGTACATAATATAATTTAAAGCATTTAATGAAAATTTTCTATTTGTACATAAATATTTAATTTTTCTTAAGATTAATACTTAACACTCTTAAAATATATTTTTCAATATACATAAACTTTAAAACATTTAATTAAAATACTTATTAACAATATACAAAAAAAATACAAAAGATTAAGTAAATAGATATTTAATTATTTTCATTTAGGTCAAAACAATACTTAATACACATTTAAATTCACATTTTCCTAACCTGTAAATAATTACATATACAAATATACATACACGTATACACGTACACTTACACGATGTACTTACATTTGATACATTATACATTTGCTTATATTTGTATATTCGTTACATTTACATTTGATCGATTCGATTTGGTTGTAATCTATTGGACACTATATTCCTAAGTCTCATCCCCATTCGTAAATTTGTACCCCCATTCCCGGATACTTATTTTGTAATAGCGTAGACTTTAAATTCTTGCAATTTACCGCTTTCAATTATACCATGGTTAGACCTAGGGTTTGCATGTACATAAAACCAAATGCTAGATAACCTAATACAAGATAAATACATGAAATCAATACACAATCACACTTGCACCCTCTAGGGTAATCCCACATGTTGCCTTCCAAAATGGGCCATGTTTGCACGTCGAGTTTCTTTGGCAAAACAAATTCAAATGATCATAAGTCCCTCGATGACGCTTTCGAAAGTTGCCTAAATGGAATGATCATAGTCCCTTCAAAACAAATAGCCAAAGACACTTGGCATCATTGCATTCATGGTCCATACGATGACCCGCGCCCGTCCCGTTAAACATCCTAAACGCAAGATTGTCCACCAAATTCAATGGTGGAACAAAATTGTCAAAAAGGGTTGAAAACATAGAGAAAACCTTTGAGTACAAATAGGGTAGACAAAACTCTTAGTTACTTGAGATCAACTTGCAAAAACACTTGCCTTCTTTTCAAAACCACACTCCACAAACACTTTCAAAACAAACTCTCAAAAACATTTGAAACATCTTTTCGAAAAGATACACACCTTTGTAAAACATTCGAGTAAAGAATTGTTACAAGGGTAGCCTAAGACAAGGCATCTTCTTCAAAAACATTTTCAAAAACACTCACACACACCACAATTTCAAAGCAATCGAAAATCAAGGCAAGTGATCTAAAAACCAAGTAACTAAGAGCCCATGGATAACCATGGATGAAAAGGGTGCTAATACCTTCCCTTTTCATAATCTACCCCCCGGACCCACGAAATATCTCAAAAGGTTTTTGCTGTGCTTTTTTAACCTTTCCTTTAGGATAAAATAAAAAGTCGGTGGTGACTCTTGCTCAACCGAACAAGTGCGAATACAAACGCAAAACTCATAGTCAGTTCTCCCACCGTATCACAGAACTGGCGACTCTGCTGGGGAGATTACTTAAAAGTGGGGTTACCTTAGGGTTTAGATCACCTTTAATTTCTTGCTTTGATTGACTTGATTGCTTTATCTTTTGGGTTCTTGTTTGGGTTTATTGTAAATCCTACACCCGGATTTGGGGCACCTTCTTAGGTAAATAGCAAAAAACTGTGAGGGAACTGTGCGGGGTATACCGACACGGTTGAAGCAGTAAGCTATGTTAGTGTGACATATTTGTGAGTACCGGTAACCCTTGAGTTCAATCAAGGAGAGTACGGGGCCGCTGAGTGATGTCATGAAGGACTAACGAACTCTTAGAACCTTAATTGACCATCTTAGCCTTTTTAGGGGTAGTGAGATGACCGACTTTGGTGCAGTCCGAAGTTGGTAGATACTCGATACTACACTCATTTGAGGGTTGTTTTCTTTGAATATTTTGGTCGCCAGTAAGTGGCTAAACCGAAACAATGAACACAGAAAACAATCCAATGATATTGAGCTCCTTAGAACCCGGTTTCTATTTTAGGACAGGATGAGCCAACTAACTTCGAGAGGGTACTTACCTAAGCCTCATGCAAGCCTAAACCTAAGGACTTGTTTGCTTTGTGTGAATATGTTTGTCTGTATATACACTCACTTGCTTTTTTGCCTACATGTACATAACATCATGACATCACACCATAGCATTTTCAAATAACCATTTCAAGGATCTCGAGGGTTATGTTAATGCCGGGTTATGTTGAACCAGACGTCTACCAAAGGGGCAAGAGGTTTCTCCTCTAACCAATGCTAATCAAAGATCAAGTACAACAACTTGAATCAGTGGCTATGACCCACTCGACATGGTGAGCTTGATTCTAGTGGAAAGACATCCACCGGTACAAAGTTCTTCAGTCAAAGATCAAGTGCAACAACTTGAATCAGTGGCTATGACCCACTCGACATGGTGAGCTTGATTCTAGTGGAAAGACATCCGCCAGTGCAAAGTTCTCTAATCCAAGAGCAAAGTTCAACCTCTAACATTTTCTTGTGTTTACCCCGAGAGATCCTTGAGAGCATGCATCCACATATCATGCATTGCATTTTGACAGTCTTTCCTTTTTCAGGTTTCCTTACTCTCCTGCTGTTTATTTCAGTAAGAGATGGCTCTAGAAAGGTCTGTCAAAGACATCCAAGACCAGACTGCTCAGCTGCAGGAAGTGTTCCTGAACTTGTCTCTGGGGCAAGAAGAAATGAAAGCCCTCCTCACAAAGGGCTTGGAGAATTCAAACAATGCCAGGAGTGATCAGCTTACGGAGCTGCAGTTTGATCTGACGACATTGAGGACCCAAGTGATGGGACAGTTGATAGGCCAGATGGCTCTCATCCAAGACCTATCTCAAAGACAAGAGGAACTCAGAGTTCTTGTCCGCCAACTGCTTCCAAACAACCAATTGGGGCAAACAGCTGAGGTTGAAGAGCAAGTCACCGCTCAGCCTCCATCCACTCAAGAAGACAAGGGGAAAGCTCCTTTGCTTGCTTCAGGGTCACAAGCCCATCAACAACCTCGCCAGCGTCAACGGGGTAATCGGCGTAAGCAAGAAACGTCGGGAAGACAGTTCACGGAGACTGAAATACCATCATTCTTCATACTGAAGCGCATGTTGGAGGTCAACTTGCTTACCTTAACGGATCCTCCTCATAAGCTCAATACCTCCTCTCCTAACTATCGTCCCGACGCATTTTGTGTTTACCACTCCTACAGCCCGGGACACGACACCAACGACTATTGGGCCCTGAAGAACAAGATTTAAGATCTGATCGACATTGGAGTGCTGGAATTCATGCCAGACGGCGAGATGAAAATCTTCCGTTAAAGGGTTCTCCACCTGAAGTGACGAAGCTCAAGCTGAAAGACTTTTGCTTCTTTTTGAATTTTCAAAGTTGTAATTTCTTTTGCTGTCAAACAATTATCTGTTGATGTTAAACTCTGTTTTCATTAATGCATTGCATATGTTTGTCTTGAATTCATCCATGTGTTTCACTACTCTTATGCTTTTCTTTATGATATCTGACTCTTGATAAAAAGCTGCAAGCCTTTAGAGGGAGGATGACGAAACAATACCATGATCTTATACAGTATGCTTTTGAACAGACCGTGCTGATGATGTACAGGCATTTCTTTCAATTCCCAAACACTAGAGTTATAAGGAAGATAATCCCTAGTCAACCCCTTTGAGCCAAAGAAGTAGGAGTTTTCTGTTCTAAACAATCAAAACCTTTGATATAAACCCGGGGCAGGGTAGTATCTCAGTTAATTCAAGAGAAACGCTCATTGAAGTCGCAAACTCTCAGTTCGTAATACAACGAACGACGTCAAAAAAAAAGCATTCCTTTGGAATCAAAAGACAGGGGTGGTTCCCTATCACATAGACAGTCAATCTCTCAAAAAAGAAAAAGCCCACTGAGCCAAAACCTGTAAAGGAAGCTCAAGAAAGCTGGGGCATCCCGCTGACTGTGATCTCGAAAAAGGGAACAGTCAGGCAAAAGTTAGGGATAACAAATCAAAATCAAAATAGTGAGGTCATTACAAAGTCCTCGACAACATGAAAAATGTTGAAAAAGAAAAAAGGAGATGATGACTGTCTCCCGAATTCAACTGGTGAACCATCGCCCGAAAGTCGTTACAGGCTCAAAACAGAGTACGACGCACAATTAACTGAGCTTAGGTTGGAGAACATCACGAAGAGCGGGTGGGTACAAATATACTTTGAGCCTTTATCCTTTTGTTTCTTAAACCATGAACCAGGCCACGTTACAACCCTTTAAAAGTCCTAATTGAAGCATGGGTTAGTTCGAAAGCATACTGTTACAAAAGGTATCCTGACTCCTGTAAGGCTTTGCTCTAAATCTTGTGTTGATCTGTCTTATAAAAAGTTTTCTGCTAAAAAACGCATTTTGCAAAACTTCGAGACAAACATAAACTTTGCATTACTTGAATATCACTGTCTGCATTTGGCTTTTTGTTTGACAGCGAAGAATTTCATACAGCGAATGTTCGGGGGAACGAAAACTCTCTCAGCGAGCAAAATCACTTCAAGAGGATGACATTTCCCTTACAAATCTCCTATCAGCAAGGGGCATGACATAGCACCATCCAATTAACCTGGGGCAGTCCAGTCAAGATTTCAAGAAATCTCTCAATATGCAGAGTAATCTGATTCAAGACTCCTTCATCATCACTTGGGGCATTCGAATGTCAAAAGTGTTCAACAAATCAACTATCACATTTCCAGACTCGATTCCTGTATCTAGCCAGGGCACGTCTGAAGAGTTTGAAGATTCGATTCCTTTATCCAGCCAGGGCATATCTGTTGACGACTATTTCCAGATTCGATTCCTGTATCCAGCCAGGGCACATCTATTGACGACTATTTCCAGATTCGATTCCTGTATCCAGCCAGGGCATATCTATTGACGACTAGTTCCGGATCAACACCTGTAACAAGCCAGGAAAACATCTGTGAACGACCGATTGTAGACCAACAGCTGTAACAAGCCAGGAAATTATCTACATCACCACTTGGGGCATTCGAATGTCAAAAGTGTTCAAAAAACCGATGCAGCTTTACACAGACGCATCATCAGGAAATCCTACACAGATCTCCTCAAGACAGGAAGTCCCCAGTAGTTTGGCATACAACCCAAGCTTCTGATTTCCCCAACAGTGGTCCCAAGACTTCTCTTTTTTCAACAATCAGAAGATTCTTGCCCTCCACAGCAGCAGCCAAGGAATTATTTTCCCGGCAGCAGTCAAGATTCTTTTATCCTCAGCCATCCAGGATTCATTTATCCTCAGCAAGATAGCTCATCAGCTTACATGAGCATTCATCACATTCATATCATAAACATTGATGACACATACATTGCATCATGCATCATGACATTGCATACAACTAACCCTTTACCTTTTCAGGTAAGATCAGTCGACAGACACAGATCCTCTTCCGAGATTCATCCAGAAATAGTTCAGATGTGACCCGGACACGGCGATATTCTGATACTTATTCCAGATTCATCCAGATGCAGTTTTACACGAGCTCATCATCAGGAAGCCCTACACCGGTTCCTCTTCAAGACTTCTGAAAACAGTTCACGGGTTCTCCAGTAACGGATGTTAACCTATCACTTGTTCAGATTCTTCTCAGGACTTCTGAAAACAGTTTACGGATTCTTCCCAACAACGGATGTTAATCTACCAACTTGTTCAGATGCAATTTTTGAAAACAGTTTACGGATGCTTCCCAACAACGGATGCTGCTCTATTGCTTATTCAACTTCAAGACTTCTGAAAACAGTTCACGGGTTCTCCAGTAACGGATGTTAACCTATCACTTGTTCAGATTCTTCTCAGGACTTCTGAAAACAGTTTACAGATTCTTCCCAACAACGGATGTTAATCTACCAACTTGTTCAGATGCTATTTTTGAAAACAGTTTACGGATGCTTCCCAACAACGGATGCTGCTCTATTGCTTATTCAACTTCAAGACTTCTGAAAACAGTTCACGGGTTCTCCAGTAACGGATGTTAACCTATCACTTGTTCAGATTCTTCTCAAGACTTCTGAAAACAGTTTACGGATTCTTCCCAACAACGAATGTTAATCTACCAACTTGTTCAGATGCAATTTTTGAAAACAGTTTACGGACGCTTCCCAACAACGGATGCCGCTCTATTGCTTATTCAACTTCAAGACTTCTGAAAACAGTTCACGGGTTCTCCAGTAACGGATGTTAACCTATCACTTGTTCAGATTCTTCTCCAGATTTTTGAAAACAGTTTACGGACGCTTCCCAACAACGGATGCTGCTTTATTGCTTATTCAACTTCAAGACTTCTGAAAACAGTTCACGGGTTCTCCAGTAACGGATGTTAACCTATCACTTGTTCAGACTCTTCTCAAACTTCTGAAAACAGTTCATGGGTTCTCCAGTAACGGATGTTAACCTATCACTTGTTCAGATTCTTCTCAAGACTTCTGAAAACAGTTCACGGGTTCTCCAGTAACGGATGTTAACCTATCACTTGTTCAGACTCTCCTCAACTTTTGAAAACAGTTTACAGACGCTTCCCAACAACGGATGCTGCTCTATTGCTTATTCAATCTCAACTCCTGAAAATAGTTTACGGATTCTCCAAAACGTGGATGTTAATCTATTGCTTATTCGGACTCCCAATTCAGAGATGTTCCGAAACATGGAGGCCTTTCTGATACTCGTCCACTCACCAATGACATACAGTTCAACATTTCCAAATGGCATCTTTAAGCCCATTCTCAGATGGCATCTATAAGCACATCCTCCTACCAGCAGTCACCAAATGGCATCTTTAAGCCCATTTCCAGATGGCATCTCTAAGCCCATCCCCCGACAAGATTCTATCGCATCAGAAGGCATCTTTAAGCCCATCACCAAATGGCATCTGTAAGCCCATTCACCTCTACCATCACATCACCGAGTGCAAATTTTCCGGGTACTTTAGTGTCCAATCTTCTTTTACCTTCAAGTCACGAAAGGCAAACTTGCCAATCTAACTCTTCAGGTTCAAGAAGATTGAACAGGGGCAACTGTTGTACCCCAAAATTTGCCCTCGCATTTTTCCTCAAGAAATCACAACTTCAGGCGTTTCCTGATTTTTCAAACTGGCTCAAGAATCGGTCAAACAGACTTTTCTCGTCAGTCAGGACACAATTAGGGTTTTATTGATTTTCAGGGCTCTGGAATGTTTCACACAGTTGGCTTAGGGTTTTGGTTGACTTTGGCTCAGTTTCGATCAGGCGAACGTTCTTTGGCATTTAATCAGGAATTAGGGTTTTGTGGGCACGTTCTCAGAAGGATTTAAATTCTACAGCATTTTGCAAGTTATTCCGAGATTTGGGTTGAATTCGCATTGTTTGATTTAATCAGTAAAAGAAGGCATTTGGATTGAATTCACGTCTGTGTGATAAAATCAGTAAAAAGGGGAATGTGTCTGATCAGTTATTGCGTTTGACTGTGCTTTGCTTTGGATGATGGAAGCGCCAAGTTCATTATTTTGATCAACGTTGAATCAATGTTTAGTTGATTATTTATTATTCTAAAGATTAAATAGCTGGAATTTAATTTTCAGTTATTTTAATTTAAAGAACTATAAATAATAAATAAATAATTGAAAAAGGAGGAAAAAGAATTAATTGGATATTAAAACTTTTATTTATTTTTAAATTATTCGTACAATTATTGTTTACAATTTATTTACAACAATGATTTTACAAGTAATTTAAACCTAAATAAAACTATCCTAAACATTTTTTCTAATCTTCATTTCTTCATCTGCTATCCCTTGCTCCAGTGCTCCATTTTATTTTTTATCTGCAAATGAAAAAAAGGAAAATCAATAGCAGATAAATAAAATAAAGGAGACAGATAAAATTACAGTTCATCATTAAGGGCCACTGATTGGGATCAGTTAGCCCTCTCTGCAAATCACGGGATTTCTCCCGGTTCACAAAGAGGGACGAATATTTATTTGCTAAAAATGAATGCACAAAAGTCAAAATTGCACAATTCAAAAATTGACCAAACTGCATAAGTTCAAATCTCAAAACTCCAAAGTGCAAATCAAACTACAAAGTCCAAACTGAAAAATTCAAACTTGCTGTCAAACTGTCACAAGGCTACCCAAGCTATCAAAGAAGAAGATTTGAAAGGATACAAAGTACAAGAAACTCTCAAAAGAAGGGACAAATATGCAGAGGAAAATTGTTATGCAAGCAAACTATCTCATTGTCATCATTTCCCAAGTGGCCCTTTCAGAGAAGTACAATGCATAAATAATATTTTAATGCAAGCTGTACTGAGAGAGAAGGAAAAGAGAGAAAAAGAAAGCAGGTTACAAGGCTTTAGGCAGGAAGAAAATATAAAGAACTAAACACAGTACAGTAAAAGGAGAGGCAAACCAATACACCAAAAGATATACAAGACTGCATAAGCCTCCAAGTCTAAGAGGACCTTGAACCTTTTTGTTTACAAAGAGATCCAAAGCCAAAACCTGTCAACCCTGAAGCCTTAAGCAAAAACCAGAAAAACCAGTAGAAACCAGACCTCAAACCTGCCTGAAGCAAGTCAAAAGCCAAAACCTGCATAAACTAGAAAACCTGTCTAAAACCAGAAACGCCCAACCTGCTGAAGCCTCAAGGAGGAACCAAACTAACAGCCTGCTAAAGCCACAAGCACATAGCCTTAAACCTTACCTGATTCAAACTTAAAACCAGATAAACACCAAGTCTGAAGCAAGTCTCATCAAGCATCAAAACAAAACCTCTAAAAACCCTGTCAAACTGATCCCAACATATAACCGTAAAACAACAAACCTGCAAGGCCATAACCAAGCCTAAAGAACCAGAGGAAACATCAAACACAAAAGCCCACACAAAGCATCAAAAATCAAACCCTCCAGGCCCTCAGAAAACTCATCATTGGGCAGTAAAAAAAAAGGGCAAACATTCAAGGCAATAGAAGGAAGAGATAAAGAAATACTGAGGCAACACAGGCATCCAACACATAGCGACGGAAAAGGCAACTCAGTGGCAAACCCAGGCCCTCAGAAGGGTCATCACAGGGCAATCAAAAGGCATCATACAAAAGGCATCATACAAAAGGCAAGCATACAGAGGTATCGAGGCAGTAAAAGAGAAGAAGAAAGTCAGAGAGACAAAGCGTACCAAGGCAACCAAACAGAAACATTCAAGGCGACAAGAGAAAGAAGAAAAAAAAGGGGCTTTCAGATCTTTTGTCAACATCATAAAGCCTAAAGAAGAGTACAGAAGTACCAGGGATCAAGGCAAAGCGCGCATCACATTTCCCTCCGCTCGTCAAGCCTCCAAATGCCTCCTTCCTCCTCCTTCGCAAAGGTAGAATCTCTTTTCATTCTTTGTTCAAAAACCTCGCGTAAATCAATAAACAAAATCAAATAAATGCGAAACCATAGCATACAAGACGAAAAGAAACTCTGAACGAGACTGAAAACGAATTTCCGTACCTAACGTGAATGACCCATGGAGGAGGGTAGACGGAGGAAGAGGTGGCATGGTGGCTCTGGACGGAGGGTTACATCTCAGCATTGGGGAGGATGAAGACGAACGAAGTGAAACGAACAAGCGACGCCGCCGCTGCTCACAAACCCTAAGCCAATGTTCCAAGTGAAACGAAAATGCATTAACCCTAAGAAACTTAGTTTCAAGTAAATGGGCCATAACCTTATCTGAAGCGCCCAAGCCTTTTCACGTTTCCAACTCACACCCCCCATTTCTCTTCTGCTTGGGCCATAACCCCACCCTTGAGCCCATTTCTGATTTTTGTTTCCAGCCCTTTTTAAACATCATATTCCTTTAACATAACTTTTCTTTTATTTATTTACATCAAATATTGATTTTCTCTAAAAATACATTTTTAATTGCAATATTTTTCCTCTAAAATATTTTTTACTTTGTATATTATTACATTAATATAAAAATGCACAATTAAAATGTAAAACCTTTTTCTTTTAAGTAAAATACCATTCTTTGTACATAATATAATTTAAAGCATTTAATGAAAATTTTCTATTTGTACATAAATATTTAATTTTTCTTAAGATTAATACTTAATTTGTACATTAATACTTTAACACTCTTAAAATATATTTTTCAATATACATAAACTTTAAAACATTTAATTAAAATACTTATTAACAATATACAAAAAAAATACAAAAGATTAAGTAAATAGATATTTAATTCTTTTCATTTATGTCAAAACAATACTTAATACACATTTAAATTCACATTTTCCTAACCTGTAAATAATTACATATACAAATATACATACACGTATACACGTACACTTACACGATGTACTTACATTTGATACATTATACATTTGCTTATATTTGTATATTCGTTACATTTACATTTGATCGATTCGATTTGGTTGTAATCTATTGGACACTACATTCCTAAGTCTCATCCCCATTCGTAAATTTGTACCCCCATTCCCGGATACTTATTTTGTAATAGCGTAGACTTTAAATTCTTGCAATTTACCGCTTTCAATTATACCATGGTTAGACCTAGGGTTTGCATGTACATAAAACCAAACGCTAGATAACCTAATACAAGATAAATACATGAAATCAATACACAATCACACTTGCACCCTCTAGGGTAATCCCACATGTTGCCTTCCAAAATGGGCCATGTTTGCACGTCGAGTTTCTTTGGCAAAACAAATTCAAATGATCATAAGTCCCTCGATGACGCTTTCTAAAGTTGCCTAAATGGAATGATCATAGTCCCTTCAAAACAAATCGCCAAAGACACTTGGCATCATTGCATTCATGGTCCATACGATGACCCGCGCCCGTCCCGTTAAACATCCTAAACGCAAGATTGTCCACCAAATTCAATGGTGGAACAAAATTTTCAAAAAGGGTTGAAAACATAGAGAAAACATTTGAGTACAAATAGGGTAGACAAAACTCTTAGTTACTTGAGATCAACTTGCAAAAACACTTGCCTTCTTTTCAAAACCACACTCCACAAACACTTTCAAAACAAAGTCTCAAAAAAATTTGAAACATCTTTTCGAAAAGATACACACCTTTGTAAAACATTCGAGTAAAGAATTGTTACAAGGGTAGCCTAAGACAAGGCATCTTCTTCAAAAACATTTTCAAAAACACTAACACACACCACAATTTCAAAGCAATCGAAAATCAAGGCAAGTGATCTAAAAACCAAGTAACTAAGAGCCCATGGATAACCATGGATGAAAAGGGTGCTAATACCTTCCCTTTTCATAATCTACCCCCCGGACCCACGAAATATCTCAAAAGGTTTTTTCTGTGCTTTTTTAACCTTTCCTTTAGGATAAAATAAAAAGTCGGTGGCGACTCTTGCTCAACCGAACAAGTGCGAATACAAACACAAAACTCATAGTCAGTTCTCCCACCGTATCACACAAATAACATGAGGTTGGATATTTGGGCCGTGGATCATATTATAAGTGAGGTGCAAGCATAAAAGGTTAGGCCCATTTGGCAAAAAAAATGCAATTTTGAGCCCATTTGACTTTTGGCAATTTTGCAAAAAAGGTCAACTTTGACAAGGCATATCTCCTTCAATTTTAACCCTAGAGAGGTGTTCTTTGATTTTTTAGAAATCTTAGGATGTCACCTAAGCAACCCTTTTGGTCTTATCTCAATTGAGTCTTCCATGTTCATGTATGAAGCTTTGACCCAAAAGGTGTTTTTGTTGACTTTTCAGAATGACCCATAATGTCAAAATTCATATCTTTTTATGAGTGCATATTTTGAACTTGTGAGATGAAGATGAATTGTAGGGAATTTCATCCTCTTCAAAATTATCTTTGGATGGAAAATATCTGATAAAGTATGAAGAAGTTATGCTTGGTCAAAGTTGGGTTGACTTTTCCTGCAAAACCCTAATTTAGCAACTTTTGGGTTTTGATGAATTTGGAGCATTCCTTGAGGAATCATGATCAACCCTTGATCAAATGATGGATAAAAATTCAAAATGATGATGTTGACCAAAAAGCTTGAGGTTTGACTATATGTGGGCCACAGTTGACTTTTGACCTAGTACAGTTGATTCTCAAGCATCTGAGCAGTTGACTGAGCAAACTTTTTGTACAAGGCATGAAACTTGACATGGATGATCTTGGGAACATATTAGGACCTTGGGAAGCATTTTATTCCTTTTTAGTTCACACATCTTGATGAAAAAGGAAACCCTAATTTGAGGTATACTGCCTTAGGAGAGAGTTTGTTTGGTCAACTCTTGGGCAAACTTGAGCAAATTGAGGATCTGTAGGAGTATGTTTTGAGTAAAATGAGAGGGAAAATTTTGGGGTACTACAATGCCGATCATAATGGTGAGTCTTCTACTGATAGGCAAGTGATAAGATGACGGGACATAGTCGTCTGCTTTGATCCCTAACTTTTGCTTGGACCGCCCTTTTGGGTTTTGAGTCCACCGGGGTATCCCCTTTTGCCCAAGCCTCCTTTTCAGGTTTTGGACTTGTCGGGTGTACATATTTTTCATATGTATATCCCTAACTTTTTCCCGAACCATTTTGGTTCACCGGGATGCCCTTATTTTTGCCTAAGCCAGTCGACCTAGCGGGTCTTTTTCATGCGTGGTCTTTTCCGACTATGTCCATGTTCTCACGATGTAGTGAGTTGTCACCGTCCATAGTGTTGTTTTGTAGTACTGTCAAGATGTTTTCTTGATGGCACATGATTCGTTGCTGGAATGCGTGTGTAATTCCCCAAGTGATTTAGATGGAGATTTGCCCCTGGTTATTTGGAACTTTTGGAGAGACTGCCCCAGCTGTGTTAGACATCACGCCATGCCCCTTGCTAATGGAAGACTTGTTGTTGGAAGTGTCTTTCCTGCTGAGGTGATTATGTCCATTGAGAGGATGTATGTTCATTGAATATCCATTGTGCGGATTTCTCTAATGTCAAACAACTAGTCATATGCAAACAATGTCATTTAAAGAATGAAAACTCATGTCTGCCTTGAAATTTTTTTGAAAATGTGTTTTGCGTAGTAAAAATTTTTTTGCAACAATGTGATATCAACTCAGGATTCGTAACAAGTCCTATAGGAGTCAGGATACCTTTGTAACAATATTCTCTCAAACTAACCCATGCTTCAGCTAGGACTTTTAAGGATTATAACGTGGCCTGGTTCACGGTTTAAGAAACAAAGGATAAAGGCTCAAAATTTATTTGTACCCACCTGTTCTTCGTGATGTCCTTCAGTCCTATGCTCATCTAATTACGCGTTTAGAATCCCAGTTGGGACCTGAAGTACTGTCCTTGATGTTCCGGTAATGGTTCAGATACTGAAAGTTTATTTAGAAGAGGCAACAATTTTTGTAATATTCTTTCTGTTGAGGATTTATAAGACCTCTTTGTTTTTTGATTCTGTTATTCCTTCTTTTGCCTGAACTGTTTCTTTTTGTGATTACAGTCAGCGGGTCGCCCCGTCTTTTTTCTTAAGTCCCTTTCATGGTTTTTGACTTAACGGGCTTTTATTTCGAGAGATAATGATTTCCTGTCTTGACGATTATACGGAATCATCACCGTCTTTTGTTTTGGAAGGACATCTTCGATGCCATTCATTATGTATGAAGTAGAATATTGCGACTGAATGTGAATCTGAATTAACTGAGAAAACTACCCTGCCCCATGTTATGATTAAGGGTTTTAATTTGTGTGAAAGAAAAACTCTTACTTCTTTGGCTCAAAGGGGTTGACTAGGGATTATCTTCCTTATAACTCTACTGTTTAGGATTTGAAACAACGCATGTACATCGTCAGCAAGGTCTATTCAAAAGCGTACTGTAGAGATTATGGTATCATTTTCATCATCCTCCCTCTAAGGCTTTGAGCTTTTAATCCAGAGTTGAATATCATGAACATGAAGTATAAAGAAATTTAAGCATAGTGAAAACAGATTAATTCAAGACAAACATGTGTAATGCATTAATGAAATCATAAAGTTTTGACATGACAATAATTGTTCGAATAAGCAAAGAAAATACAACTTGAGAATTAAATGAATAAAAATACTTTCAATCCTAGCCATGTTTTGGCGTGGGAGCAGTGATCACGTTGGGAGTCTCAAGAGGGTCGAATTCGTTCTCCTTGGCGTTAATCATATTCTGAATCTTGTATTTCAGCACCCACCAATCGTTAGTATCATGCCCGAGGCTGTCAGAATGATAAGCACACCTTGCATCCGGATTGTAGTTAGGAGAGGAAGTCTTAGGGTTCGGATGAGGGTTTATCACTGTAATCAGATTCATCTTCAACATGTGTTGTAATGCTTATGACAATGGCATGTTGATTTGGGTGAACTACCTTTGAGGTCTTTCCACCCTTAGATGATTGTTTAGTTGTTGTGGTCATTGTGCGCATGCCGAATTAGAGATCAACACTGCCCCCACAGATTGGTGGTAGTCTGCCTTACTACGCCCCTTCTAGCCGTGCATAACATTGGCTTCCTTCTTGCACCAAATGAATTCTTCTCTGTACTCGAAGGGGTGTCTTTCTAGATTTTGTCGCTCCGGATCCCAACTTCTACCCTTTCTCCAGTCAATATCAGCTCGGTGAAACCAGCTAAGGAGCTACCAATCAAGTTATTGAAGAATGGACCAGACAGTGTACCAAGAAACATGTCAACCAACTCCCTATCAGACAAAGGGGGTTGGACTCTCCCTGCCAGATCTCTCCACTTCTGCGCATAGTCCTTGAAACCTTCGCTGGCACCCATGAACATAATTTGGAGTTGAGTACGGGTATGGGCAAGGTCAGCGTTATATTGATACTGCTTGTAAAAAGCAGCAACCAGATCTTCCAAATTATGAACATTGGTTCCCTCCAATTGATAGAACCACTCAAGTTGAGTCCCAGACAGACTGTCTTGAAAGATATGGACCCATAAGTTCCTATCAGCAGTGTGAGGCTAAATCTTCCTCACATAGGAACGAAGATGAAGCTTAGGACAAGACACCCCATCATACTTTGCAAATATCGGAGCCTTGAACTTTTGTGGGATGACTACCCTAGATATCAAACCCAACTCTTCGAAATCCAGTCCTAGTATTCTTTGGATCTCCATCGCGCTCAGACGATCCTCTAACTGTTTGTACATATCCTCAGCGGGGGGATACTGTTCATCGTTGTAGTCAGATTCATCCTCAAAAACTCTTAGACTAGGGTCTTCCTCCATTGTTTCTCCCTCTTGGTTCTCCTCTTCTTTTGATGAAGAGGTCAGATCAACCGTTTACTTCAACATTCCCCTAAATCTTCTGCCCAGATTCAGGACACCGACAGTCTTCTTCTTCTTCTTCTTCTTCTTCTCTTTCAGAATAAGGGCCTTCAGATCTTCCTTCCCCTTGACCAAGGCCACGAACATTTGTTGAAATTGGGCATTTTGTGCCTGTAGATCCTTCATGCTTTGTTCAAAAGACATTATTGCTGAAATAAACAACGAAGAAGATGAGAAACCTGTTATGGTACCTATTTATGCAATGATGTGTATGATATATATATGCAATGTTTTCAAGGATCTCACAGGGTAAACAAGAAATGTCGGAAGTTGAAATTTTGAAGCTTTGATTGAAGAACTTTGTATCATTGAGAGTCCTTCTACAAGAGTCAAGCTCACCATATCAAGTGGGTCATAGCCCCTGACTCAAGTTGTCGTGTTTTGGTATTTTGACGGCACTGGCTAGAGGAACATAAATCCCCTTGCCCATTGCTAGACGTCTGGTTCATCATAACCTGCATCACAAACCCTTGAGATCCTTGAAATGGTTAAGGAAATGTTGTGGCATGATGTTATGATGCGTATGCTATGCATTAAGCAAAGATGTAAGGTGACAAACACAACCCTGCAAAGAATTCAAGTTGTTAGACAATGAAGGCAAACAAGTCACACAAGCAGCCTTAGGTTTAGGCTTGCATGGGGTTTGTATGTAATACCATCTTGAAGTTGGATTAGTTCAACCTGTCCTATAAATAGTAACCGGGTTCTAAGGGATCTCAATATCACTGATCTTTCCCCCAAGCTTTGTTCAATAGGCGATTGACTCGCAACCAAACAAAAGTCAGGAGTCAAACCTCAATGAGTGTAGCATCGAGTATCTATCGACCTTGGGAATACACCAAAGCCGGCCATCTCGCTATGTCCTACTAGCCAAGTTGTGAAATTGAAGGTTCTAAGGTCAGTTGATGCTTTATGACACCTCGCAGCGGCCCCGTACTCTCCCTGATTGACTCAAGGGTTACCGGTACCAACCAAAGTGCCACATCAACGTAGCTACTTCTTCAACCATGTCGGTATACCATGCACAGTTCCCTCATAGTTTATTTTTACTTACCTAAAAGGTGTCCCCAGATCCGGGTGTAGGATCTACATAACCCCAACAAAACCCTTGAATATAAAGTAGGCAAAGCAAAACAAGAAAGCAATTTTTAGAAATGACCTAGATCCTAAGGTATAGCCCACTTATTATTTCCCCGGTAGAGTCGCCAGTTCTGTGATACGGTGACAAAACCGACTTTTTAATACTGGTTTGCATTTTGTATTCGCAAACATGCGGTAAGCAAGAGTCGCCACCGACTTTTATTTCATCCAACAAAGGAAAAGGAAAAAGAACAGAAAAAACCTTTTTCGAGATGTTTTTGAGTACGGGGGGGTGGATTATAGAAAGGGGAGGTGTTAGCACCCTTTCTATCCATGGTTTTCCATGGGCTCTTAGGTACTTTCTCATTTTGAAATTGCTTGTGTGTGTTTTAAAAAGTTTTTGTTTAACTTCGTGATAACCCTTGTATCTGTCCTCAAGAGTGTGACGAAGTTGTTTTTGAAAATTGTTTAGAAAGTGTTGGTTAAAAAGAGTTTTTATTATTTTGAGCAAGTACTTAAGAGTTTCTACCTACTCGAAAAATATTGTTCATTTTCTCGTTTCCTTTAGACAGCGCTATCCTACTATTAAGGAGTAAGTAGCCCTATAATTGGAGTTTTAAGGGGCATCCGAAGGGACGAAATGGTCACTGAAGGAAACAAGCAAGGATACCTTAGCATTTCTAAGGGACAATCATCATAAGATCATTTCTCGTAGGCAACTCGAAGGATAATGAGGGACTATGATCTATATGACGACTTTGAACTGCAGGTATTGCTAAGATATCCCTACATTCGAGGGACACGACCATTATTTCTGAGGCAACCAAGTGAGGCAAAACCCTAGGAGTGAGAATGTGCAAGTGTTTAATTTAAATTAATGTTATCTTCGCACAATTAGGGTTATCTAACGTTTTAAACATTATTTCTTTCCATACAAGCCTATTATCCATACATCTAGGCAGTTTATAATTGCGGAAATTAAAGTGCGAGAAATTAAAACCCTAGCTATTACAAGGCCTTGGGGGAGGGGGATTACATAATCAAAAAATCGGGGAAAATAGTAAATGTTAAATAGTAAACCTAATTAACTATTACAAACTCGGAGCAGTTACAATAATTAATAAAATAGGGGAAAAAGAATGCGCGCGACAAAATTAAATACGGGGAATTAATGTCAAGTTTAGAAACAATTAATTGATGAATAAAGAAAAGATATTTTTGGATTTTTTTTTAGAAAAGTAATTAATCTTGCAAATTAACCCAATTTCTAATTAATTTTAATTATGGAAAAAAAGAATTTAAGTTAACCTAATTAAATTAATTAATTAATGCAATTAAATATTTTATGAAAAAAAACTAAAACTAATATTTTTTTTGTAATTTTATGATTTTATGATTTAATAATAAAAAATTATTTTTGTGAAAATAATTAAAACAACAAATTAAAAAAACAAATAAAGAAATTAAAAAGAAAGAAAATGGGCCTGATTGTGAGGAGCAATTTGGGAGGTGCATTGCCAAATTTTGAAAAGGCCCAGGATAATGGCCCAAATGCCCAGCGTGAGATCTAGTGAGGCTTCCTTCTGATGGTTGATGGTGTGCCTTCAATCCTGTGGCGCTGGATCTACATGATGATGGATCCCAAGGATGAGATCTGGGGCGTATGGTGGACATCGGATGCTGAAGCATATAGAACCTGCAAAGTATTTGAAAGAAAAATGACAAACGTTTGAGGCAGGGGTCGAACCCCTGACCTCTCACTCACAACGCTTAAACAACTCTCCTGCACGTCATTGGGCCAGTTGGCCTGTTGTTAATATAATTGAACAAAATAATATATAATGGAAAAACACGTGATGTCCAGAAGAAATGCGCCAATATTCAAATAGCCCAACGGGACGTTGCCACGCAATCGTCTTCTTCCCCAATACCGTCGTATTAGGTAAAGGTTTTTACCTATGGTTTATTGATTGTAACTATAACCTGCACATCTCAAAAAATCTTAAATAAACAAGATAAATGAAATCTAAGTATGCAAATCCACTCAGTATGACCTCGTGATCCTGATAGTGCCCATATTTGGGCTTAATTTTACCTGTATAATAAAGCCCTAAAATGCAAGCGTAAACCCTAATAATGGCAATTATCCTTATATGCATCAAAACTTATAATTAATCATGCCAATATGTTCCAAATGACAACACAAACATGAATGTATGCTTAAAAAACGTTAACCATGTGCAAATAAGTAAAACCAAAATCAAGAACAATGGAAAACTGTGATGTGCGTGCAAGTCGATTCTGGATGCCTCAATGCGTGCAAATGGTTGGAAAAGCTTCTGGAGGTGTCCGGGAACGTGTTGCAATCCTTAAATCTCCTTGAGGATGGCTCTAATATGGAATTCGACTTGAGACGTTTTGGAAAAAAGTGGCAACTTTTCTTGGCAACTTCACGTGGTCAATCCTTGTTTTTGTGTTTGGGAATTGTTCTATATATATAGTAGACTGAATTAGGTCAACAAAAAGAATTCATATTTTTGAAAATTATAAAGATTTGATTTGATTTCCTCTTTGCATTATTTCTTTCTAAATCAAACCAAATCATGCCATTCTCATCCCAATTAACCCTTTGCATGATTTGATTTTGTTTGACAGCATAATTAGATTGTGATTCTATTCAAAATCAGATAAAAAACAAATCTTCAATATTTTATATCATTTATTTGATTTAATTTTATTTTTAAATGATTAAAATCAAAATAAATTAAATAAATAAAGCCAATAATATTTTGGAGATTGTTTGGGTCGTGGACCATGTTAGAAGTAAGATGCAAGCATAAAAAGTTAGGCCCATTTGACAAAGAATGCAATTTTAGGTATTGTTGACTTTTGACAATTTTCCAAAAATGGCCAACTTTGACAATGCATAACTCCTTCAATTTTGACCCTAATGGTGTGTTCTTTTACTTTTTAGAAATCTTAGTATGTCCCCTAAACAACCGTTTTGGTTTCATTTCAATTGGATCCTCCATGTTCATGTAAGAAGCTTTGACCCAAAAGGTGTTTTTGTTGACTTTTGAAAAGGACCTATAATGTATGAATTTATATATTTTCATGAGTGTATTTATTGAACTTGAGGGATGAATATGAGTTTTAGGGAATTGGATTCTCTCCAAAATGAGCCTTGGATGAGAAATTTATGATAAAGTATGAAAAATTTATGTTTGGTCAAAGTTTGGTTGACTTTTCCTAAGAAACCCTAATTTAGCAACTTTTGAATTTTGATGAATTAGGAGCATTCCTTGGGGAATCATGATCAACCCTTGATCAAATGATGGATATCACTTTAAAGTGTTGATTTTGACCAAAAATATTGAAGTTTGACTGTATGTGAACCACAATTGACTTTTGACCTAATAAAGTTGATTTTCAAGCATCTGAGCAGTTGACTGAGCAAACTTCTTGTGCAAGGCATGAAACTTGACATGGAGGGTCTTGAGAACATATTAGGACTATGGAGATCATATTAGGCCTTTGGATCTCACACATATTGATTAAAATGGAAACCCTAGTTGGAGGTTCATTGCTTTAGGAGAGGGTTTGTCTGGTCAACTCTTGGGCATCCTTGGACAAGTTGAGGATTTCAATGAACATATGTTAAGTAAAATGGGAGGGAAACTTTTGGGGTACAACAAATACCCTAAGGGTATTAGAGGTCACTGATATGTGTTATCTCTAAGTTTTTCCTTCTGACTTCACTCTTACTTGACATGTCTTGCCATGTTCACTTGATCACACACTTGTTCTCACCTCACATTACAACTTTTATTGAGACCAGTTTGTATACTTTAGTGTTTGTACCATGTTTTAAATGACTATTTGAACTTATTATTGACCCTGAGGTTTATGCTAAGTGTATAACATGTCTATGTTTGACCGTTATTGTTCACATTACCTCTTCTTTTCTAATTTGTTTGCTTGTTAGTAATGCATGAGGACTTATGTTCACTTAGGGTTGATTGTGATCCTTTATATTTTTGATTGTGTTGTGAATCTTTATAAAGTGTGTTTATGTTATGATGATGAGTTCTTGATGTGTTTTCTTCTTAATTGTACACTTCTCTGTTTATCTCACCTCATCTCACCTTCTTATACCATGCTATGTTAAACACTTGACACATGAATGCTCATATGCTAGTATGTTTTCCTTTTTGACTTCTCTTATGACCTTTAGATCTCTATCTGTTGTGAATGACCCTTATGAAATTGTTTTGACATGTTTGAGTGTTATCTTTGATGTCATATTGTTTCCCCTTTTTGGTTTTACATTTACTTGAGACACAAGTTGTACCTTGTCACTTATCTACATTTTATCTTTTTCTATTATGCCTACTTGTTTGTTTAGGTGATGTTTGTCAACATTTAATCCCTTAATAATAGTTTGTGATGTCATGAATCATGTTTATACTTAAGTATCCAAATCTTGTCTCTCATATTGATTGATGCTTTGGTCATGTATTTAAGTTTTATCTTCTAGTTTCACACTTGCACTTCTACTCGCCTAGTTAAGTAATAGTTTATTCTTCTTGACCTTTTTTTCCATTCTTAGGATATTTTAATATGTTTAACATGTTAGGGTCATAACCTAGAGGATATCTTGATGTGCTTTTATTCCATGCCTTTTGATTTATTATGATTGCTTTCATGATTTCTTCTTCACTTCTTCAAGTTTGTTTGTGAGATCTTCATCTCTTATGTATTTTATCACCATGATGTGTGTGTTTAATGATGTTTTATCATTCTTCTCTTCTTTGAGACTTGAGGTTTTGTAATATTAATTCTTATATGCTTTATGTTTTGTAGTCTCCTCCCTTATGTGTTTTATCACATTGTTTTGTGTGCTTGATGTTTTATCATCTCTTACTTGATGTATTACCACCTTTGCTTTACTTGATGTATTATACTCTTCCCTCTTATTACATTTTTTGTCATCCCCTCCTTATCTTGATGTTTTATCATCCCTTATATACTTGTTACTTGATGTATTATCATCTTCTCTCTTATTTGATGTTTTGTCATCCCTTATTTATCTTGATGTTTTATCATCCCTCCTATACTTGTTACTTGATGTTTTTATCATCTTTTCTTTCTTATATGCTTAGGTATCTATCCTAATTGCATGTGTGTTTATGTGATACTTGCTTTCTCTCTTATCTAAGTTGATTGCTTGCTTATCCTTCTTCCTCTCTTTTGTGATACTACCATGTTCCCCATAGGATCTTTAGTTCATTCTTCTCTAAGTTTGAACTAAATAGACCTTAGGTTTGATATCCATGCATGACAACAGTAGGTAGATCTCCCTCCCATCCCAACTTTAGGTCCACAAGCATGACAACTTATAGGATTGAGATCCCCTTTTGTTAGTCTTTTCTCTTTTGCATCCATGTTAAAACTGAAACTTCTTTTTCTTTCGAACTTCTCCAAACACTTAATTATAAATGATGATAATCACACTACTACTAAGTATTGAAAATGATAAGTGAGTTTCTTCTCGATCTTATCATTCTTTCATTCTTAGTCTTTTGTATGGTTCAAATCTCAAGACTCGTTTCATTAATAAGTGGAGAAATGGCTAATATATCTCTCTTGAGATCAACTAGCTATTATTCACAGCAAAAATACCAACCAATTCAAACCTTTTTGTTTTTGGAATTTTTTCTTTTAAAAACTTTTCAAAAAGGACATGATTCGCTAGCATCGTTCATAAAAAAACACACGACACATCAAACCTTTTTAGGTGAACTACGAGTGTCTTGATCCCCATTGCACGGTCGGTGGTATGTAGGCATATAGGTTCGCAACCGTGGAAAGCACAACCAATAAAAACTTTATTTTTGTATATACTTTAAATTCATTCCCTTTTAACATTAATCTTTAGACTTAGACTTTTTAAAAACCCTTAGATTAGAACAAACTCAAGTGGATTCTGTGGAGTACCATAGACGTGAGGGGTGCTAATATCTTCCCCTCGTGTAACCGACTTCCTTACTCTTTCTCTTGGTCTCAATGACCATGATCCTTTCCTTCCCTCTGGTTTACTCAGTGTTTCCTTTCCCTCTCTTGGGATAAATAACATTGATGGCGACTCTTCTATCTTTTGCCTCCGTTCGCGCTTCGATGAAAATCCCAGACGCGACAGGTACTCCATACTTTTTTGATGAAATTTTGTGTGGATCTTGATATGTTGACTCCTGACTTTGGCATATTTTTCTGGATTTTTTTCTATTATTTTAGGATTAAATTGAATTAATGTTTGATAAATGATTAGAATTAGGATTTTAACATGTTCTTGTTAACTCCTTCCAACTGATTCAATTTCTTTGGCATGATGAGTGATTTAATGGTAAGTTCTGATCCATGAATAAATGATTAAGTGATTGCTTTTGGTTATATTCATAAAAAGTCTCATAAACTTAATAAAAATAGGCTTTATGTTTCATTGAATATTTATGTGGTTTGCAAGCTTTGTGGTCGAATGTTGATGCAAATTTTGCAATGTGAAATGCTTAGAGATTAACTAGTTTGATCATTTGTGCGAAGCTTCTATAGAGTTTTATTATTGCTTGCATAACTTTGAAGAGGCAACGGACCTTCTCCGTTAGGTATCATCGGAACTCTTTTTACTTCCTCATTTTTTGCATCGTTTTCAATTAATCTTTCCATGAGAAGTATGATAGAGATGCATGAGCTAAAGTCTTGCCTTTGTAGGCTCTATATTTGCGTAGTTAGGAATAGAATTGTCTCACTCTTGAGTCTTTTCCTTTAAGCCTTGAGTGTTTGCATGATTGTTGATTGTTTTTGACTTGGTTTGTAATGCCTTAGGGTGAAACCATTTAAGCATGACCCTTAGGGGAACCTTAGTGGATGTATGTGTTAAGTATTTACTTAGATACATCTTTACTAGTTGATTGGTAAATTGAAGTATGCATTAGAGCTTAAGATTGTTTGGTCATTGCTTGCTTGTTAGTGATAAACCTTTACACTTAGGTGTTGTGTGGGCTCTTAATCCATGTTTGTTTTGTTGTTTAGGTTCTTGTTTTGACTTTGTATGCTCCCTTAGATTCACTTGGTTCATATTTGAATCAAGGTAGACATTAGGCTTTTAAGCCATGCATACTAATATTAGGTAGTTTTCCCTTGGTTAACCCTACCTTTAAGACCACCATTACATGACAACATTAGGAAGTAAGATTCCCTTAGATTTTTAATTCCCCTTTTGCATCCTTAAAACTAAAACTTATTTTTCTTAATTCAAATCTCAAAAACACTTAACAATAAAGAGGCGAACCATGAGGCACGAGACTTAAGCATTGAGAGAAGTATGAGGCGGTACAGACCAAACCTTGTGCTTCCTTTCAATCATAGTCTTTAATGTGGTTAAAATATCAAACTCTTTCACAAATAAGAGGAGAAGTAGCAAGTTTCCCTCTAGTGGGATCCATTTGCTTTTATCCCAATAAAAAGACTAAACCAATTCAAACCTTTTTCCTTCATCCTTTTCTTTTAAGAAAACCTTTTCAGGTAAGAACATGCTAATTCCTTTCTATGATAATTGTGCGAGTATCCAAAGTTCGAGCGACAATAGAGTGCAAAATTAGCATCGTTCGATAAAAAAGTACAAACAAACAAAAACTTTTGAGCCGAACTATGACGCTCTGATTCCTTAAAAGGGATACGTAGGCATTGGGTTGTAGGGTCTAAGCTAGCACAACTATTTAATACCTTTATTTTCCCTATATTTTATTTTTGAATTCATGCAATCCTTTAGCTTGTAAGATTTAAATAGACACGCCCTTTGATTAGAACAACAAGAGTGGATCCCGTGGAGTACTACAAATGTGAGGGGAACTAATACCTTCCCCTTGCGTAATCGACTCCCGTACCCTTTATTTTGGTTGCAAGACCTTGATTTCTCCTTTCTTAGGTTTACTCAATGTTTTCCTTTCCCTTCTTTGGGATAAATAACATTCTATGGTGACTTCATTATTCATTTTCCTAGTTGCTTCAGTAATCAAAATGAGGTGTAAAGGATTTGAGTATCTTTTCAACAATAACTTGTTCAAAGAGTGTTTCTCCACAAGCATTCATCTCATTGGTGAGCATAATCACTCTAGAGATGTAATCTGGTACTTTATCATTGTTCTTCATGTTGAGATTCTCGTACTGCTTACATAGACTCTGAAGCTTCACCTTCTTCACTGATGTGTCACCTCCATAGCACTGTACCAGTGTATTCCACGCAGCCTTCTTCTGCGTTGTTGAATATAGAACAACTCCTTCTAGTCCTTCTTCTGCGTTTCATGTTGCACTTTTCTTTGCGCTTTTGTTGCATCCGCTACAACAACTATGTAACCATCATTGACGAGATCTAGAACATCTTGAGCATCAAATAACACACACATATGAATCATCCACTAATTCCAATTTTTCCATCAAAATTTGGAAGCCTTATGTTCAAGCTATTGTTTCCCCCGTTCATCTTCATTCCTGTGAAAATTCACTCAGATCTCACCAACACATGTGTTTCTCAATCCTATAGAATCAAGAAATGTGATTCTGTTTCGATTTTGATAAATTTAAGAAATGAAATCAATCACACATGCATCACGTACACTCGTGTTTCCATGTGAATATAACCAGACTCTGATCCCAATTGTTGGTGCACAAGGTTGAAGATAAAGATGAAGATGAAGATGGAAGAAGAGAGAGAAAAGAGAGTGTAAGTAACTTCTATCTCAAAATTGAAATTGTAAAATTTGTTACAAATTAAACTCACATTGGGTTTATATACTAACGGCCAAGTGAAATAAAACTCAAATGCAAAACCAAATAAAATGAAGATGTGTTAGACAATCGCGCCTTATCTAGAGGGGGTGAATAGATCACCAAGCCAAAATACCAGAAAAATTATGGTTTTAAAAATTTGTTTAACAAAAGAGTGCAAGCAGAAGTTTTTCAAATTAAGTCATCTATACGAACCGAGTTATTGGAAGTCGGGTATACAAATATTAAAATTCAATATGGAATGACAACAATAAATTGGAATTGATATACTTCAATCAAATAACAACTTATTTAACGTTTAAACAAGTTACTAGCAATATTATTTCCAATGATAACAAACAAACGAATAAACTGAACAATTTGTCAAACACTTGGTGTTCAATCAAATTTTCCTAATTTTCCTTTGTATTGTGTTATATAAAAAAACACTTTTAATCAAAAGTGATTATAAGCAACCTAACACACAATTTAAAACAAAAACAATTTCTGAAAATTCCTACGCGTCGATAGATTACTCAATGGTGTTTGACAAATTGATATATGAAAATTAAAGTGAGTAAAGAAATAAAATAAAAGAGACACAAGGATTTGTCTTCACAGTTCCCCACTTTCGTCCTCGTGAGTGGGTACGCCTGCGCCAAATTCCAATGGAATTAGGAAAATTCTTACTATGCAAAAAGTTTGATACAAGAGAAGTGTTCCAAGAGAAAATCCATAAACCCTAACATTTATTATTGATTCAATAACTTCACTTCCTTTGATCATGAGAAAGACCAAGACACAATAGCTGTAAATTGATTATCTGGATCTGTCTACTCCTTTGTGTACTTTATCTCCAAAGCTTTCACGCACCACAAATTTCAACTAATGTAACACAAGACTTCAATTTTGATTCGTCGTTCTCGCGCTACTTCCTTTTTGTTCTTTATATCCAAAGGATCCTTTATGTTATTTATATCCAAAGGCATTCACTAGGCTGCAATCCTTTTATAAATGTCTTGCACGAAAACCCCTAAATCAATCAGTGATCTTGGAGGACAAACCTGCGGTTTTTTCAAGATGAAGATCCCTGTAAATTTGAACCTAATATTCTCGGCTACACAAGAGTCTAATTGGAAATTATCGAACCTCGTCTAGATAGCACCCTAATAAAATTTTGTTACAATGGTTTGTTAGTGTGTATGCATAGGTTGGAGGTTGAAGGTGAAGATCAATTGCATGAAATTTTTATGGTATCATCAAATTGGAATGATGCATAAAAGATGTATTTATAGTTATAAAAATATTAGAGCAAAGAGAAAAATTCGAAACTAAAAGAAAATAGAAAATTTGTCTCTTGAAATAGTATGAGTCAACCTGTAGCTTGGATGAGCTGACTCATAGTGTTAATTTTAACAACATGATCCAGATTGAAATGACCTATGAGTCGGCCTGACCAAGTCAGAAGAAAATAGCTTATCCAGGACAGTACATGAGCCGACCTGAAATGGCTTATGAGTCGGCCTGACCAAGATAGAAGAAAATAGCTTATCCAGGATAGTACATGGGCAGTTTATAATGACTTATAAGTCTGCCTGTAAATGCATTTTTAGTGTAGAAAATGATTTTTTTAGACTGTGTCAATTTTGACTATGTTTCCAATGATTCCTAAGACCTCTAAATGCATAGGGTTCCACCAAAACTCAGAGATATCACACAATATACATAAATTGTATATTATTATAGTTTTGGCATCATGCAAACCACATCTTAGTTGAAGTTGAACTCACATACTCCCCCTTTTTATGATGGCAAAACTGCGACGATGCTAGCATTTCGTGTTTATTTGACGCTCCCCCTGACTATGTGCTTCCCAACTTCAACTAGCATATCCTTCTCACCATTTGAAAACATCAAAAAGAGAACAATTATATCATTAGAAGTATCGTAGTATTCCATAACAATCAATATATCATACAAAGACTATTTTGAATATAAGAGCAACAATCACATATCCCATATATATATATATATATATATATATATATATATATATATATATATATATATATATATATATATATATATATATATATATATATATATATATATATATATATATATATATATATATATATATATATATATATATATATATATATATCTAATGATGCAAAATTAATAAATAACCGGGAAACAACATTAAAACATATGTAATGAAATTTTATAATGAATAAAGAATGCAAGTAAGAGCAAATTTTTTAAGTTGTGTCTATAGCATCACAATTACATAACACAACATAATGAAACTCTCGATGTTGCACATGCATGTGCCTAGCGTAACAACAAGAACATGTCACTACTAAACCAAAATGAAAATGTTTGACATACCATGTAGTCAACAACAACAAGAAACATACATTGCACATGAGACACATAATTAAATCAATCATAAGTGCAAGAAATAAAGAATAAGCAAAACACATGCTTGCATAACAAGAACAAACTTATGCAAATGTGAAAGAATTAATACATAAAGTCATTATAAGCATATAGATTAAGAATACACAATGGTTATCAATACATAATTTTTGGAAATGAACATTCAAGGTTTTCATCATTTGAGAGAATCTCAAGCATTTTCGAAAGCAAAACATTAACATGCATTAAGGAAAATATTACATTCAAGGAGAAATTGAAACGATATTACCTCACTATTGATGGAACAGAAGTTACACTCACATGTTGTAAAATACTCAAGCAAAGATTTGGAGTGAAATTATAAAGTGCAAACAACAAGATAGGATTAGGCAACATTGGAGATATCAATTATCCTCAATTCCCCATGTATCTTGATAAATGGTTCGGTTGCAAGAGGTTTAGTGAAAATATCAGAAAGTTGATTTTTACTATCAACGTGCACGAACGCAGTGTCCCCTTTTTCAACATGATCGCGAAGGAAGTGGTAATGTATCTCGATATGTTTAGTGCGAGAATGAAGCACAAGATTATTGGTTATGTTAATAACACCAGAGTTGTCGCACATGATAGGAATACGTGAAAGTTTAATATCAAAATCAAGCAATTATTGCTTAAGCCACAAAATTTAGGCACAACAACTACTGGCTTTCACGTATTCCGCCTCGACCGTTGATAAAGCAACAAAAAATTGCTTTTTTCTATGCCAACTAACCAAGAATTTTAAAACATGTGACAAGTTCCACTAGTAATTTTCCTATCCAATTTACAACCGGCAAAATCGGAATCGGAGTAACCAACTAAGATACAATATTTTCCCTTGGAATACAAAAACCCAAACTTAGATGTACCAATAAGATATCTAAGAATATGCTTAACCTCTTTTAAATGTGATTCCTTGGGAGCGGATTGATATCGTGCACACATACAAACACTAAACATAATATCAAGCCTAGATGCAGTAAGATAAATAAGATATCCAATCATACCTCTATACCTTTTCACCTCAACGTCCTTACCCTTTTCATCTCTATCCAAGTTACCATTTATTTCCATAGGTGTGTCAATTTCCTTTGCACCGTCCATAACAAATATTTTAAGTAATTCGAGACAATACTTGGTTTGACACATAAATGTTCCTTCATTGAGTTGCTTAATTTTTAGTAAGAGAAAGTAGTTCAACTCTCCCATTAAACTCCTTTCAAACACTCCCTGCATACGTTTGGAGAACTCCTTGACAAGATGCATGTTAGTTGATCCAAAAATGATGTCATCAACATAAATTTGAACGAGTAAAATGTGTTTTCCTTGACGTTTAATAAAGAGTGTAGTGTCTACCTTCCATCTAGAGTATCCTTGATCTAGCAAAAACTTGTTAATTCGGTCATACCATGCCCTTGGGGCTTGTTTAAGACCCTACAAAGCATGTTTTAGCTTAAAACATGATTAGGAAACTCATAATTTTCAAAATCAGGAGGTTGGGAAACATACACTTCTTCACTTATGAATCTGTCAAGGAACACACTTTTAACATCCATTTGATATAATTTGAAGTTCTTAGAGCATGCGTATGCTAATAAAAGAAGTATAGCCTCGAGTCAGGAAACCAAAGCATAAGTCTCCTCATAATCAATGACTTCCTCTTGGTTATATCCTTGAGCCATAAGACAGGCTTTATTTCTCGTTATTACACCATGTTCGTCAAGTTTATTCCTAAATACCCATCGAGTGCTTATAAGTTAATAATTTTGTGGACGAGGGACAAGGTCTCAAATTACATTTCTTTCAAATTAATTTAATTCTTCTTGCATAGCTATAAGCCAATTCTCATCAAGTAAGACATCCTTAGCATTTTTAGGTTCAACTCGTGATATGTACGTGTGGTGATAACAAAAATTACTTATGTTAGAGCGCATTGTTACCCCTTTTGTGATATCACCAATAATATTGTTGATAGGATGATCCTTGGAGGTTCTCCACTCTAATGTAAGACCATCATCTTCTTGTTGACTTTGGTCATCTTCATTATTCTCTTGGTTGTCATCTTCCTCCTTCTCAATTTCCACTGTCTTAGGTTGATCAACTCCTTTATCGGTGTCTTTGAGTATGTCTTCCGTAGATCCACCTACACCATGAAAAGAAATACCTTTCCCAACACTATTTAGGAAAGTCTCATCAAAATTAACATGAACTGACTCTTTAAAAATAAGTAATCTTTTGTTATAAACTCTATATGCTTTACTAGATTATGAGTATCCAAGAAAGATACTTTCATCGGCTTTCGCATCAAATTTTCCAAGATTATCTTTTCCATTATTTAAAACAAAACATTTGCATCCAAAGACATGAAGATACGATAAATTTGGTTTTCTACCTTTTAAAATTTCTTAAGGAGTTTTGTCAAGTATAGGAAGAATAAGTATCCTATTCAAGACATAATAAGTTGTGCTAATAGCATCAGCCCAAAAATATTTTGGTTGACCATAATCATTGAGCATTGTTTTTGCCAACTCCGCTAAAACAAGATTTTTGTGTTCCATAAAACCATTTTGTTGTGGAGTTTTAGGAGCTGAAAAGTTATGTTCAATACCAAATTTATCACATTATTATTCAAAGAGGTGTTTTTCAAATTAACCTCCATGATCACTTCAAATGACAACTATTTTTAATTCAATTTATTTTGAGATAACTTGGCAAAACGTGTGAAAGCCGAGAATGTTTCATCTTTACTACGTAAGAAAATAGTCCAAAAAAATATCGAGTAATCTTATATAATAACAAAACCATAGTAATTACCACATATGATTTTGGTCTGTGAAGGTCCAACCAAATCCATGTGAAGGAGCTCAAGAGGTCTCGATGTTGAAACCACATTTTTAAATTTAAAAGATACTCTTGTTTTCCTACCCTTTTGGCATGTATCACATAGGTGATCTTTTGAAAACTTTATTTTAGGTAGAACAATTACTAAATCTTTTGAAACTATTTTATTAAGTAGATCAAAATTAACATGTTCCAAACGTCTATGCCATAGCCAGGAGTATTCACTCATGGTAACAAGACATTGGGCATTATTCAAGGAAATTTCTCTTAATTCAAACATATAGATATTATTAACCCTCAAACCATTAAACATACAATCCCTCTTTTCATTATGTTCTATTATGCATCAATCTTTTTCAAAAGTCACCTTATACCCATTGAAACATAATTGACTAATACTAAGAATACTATGTCTAAGGCCTTCAACTAACATACTATTTGAGATAGTAATAGTTGAGGAATTACCAGTACTACCTTTTCCAAGTATTGCACCTTTGTTGTGATCACCGTAGGATACAAAACCTTTCTTCTTCGCTACAAAGTCAGAGAATAGAGATATGTCTCCCGTCATGTGTCTTGAACATCCACTATCAAGAATCCATTTTCCCGTCATGGCGTCAAGATAATCAACCTATAAAAACCAAACAAAAGTGGTTGGTACCCAATTCTCATTGAATCCTTGGGAGTGAGTGAAAGAATTGTTTCTTTTTGGAAACCATTGGAAATTTCCTTTAGGAACTAAAAAACACCTAAATTTTCATTTTTCAATAGTATGGCCTTTCTTGCCACAATAGTGACAAAACAACTTATGATGATGTTTACTTTTTCTATTTGAATCTCTCTTAATCAAATTATAATTTTTGTGAAGCTTTTCAACCTTTGGAGAATGAATATAAAAAATATCATGAGGTTGTGATGCCTTGTACACTTGGGCTTCAAGAGTACTCACTTATTGTTTCCGAATTCGACAAGTTTCACAACCTAACCGACGAGGTTCCTCATATTTATTCTCATAATTTTGACCATCTACAATAGATCCTTTTAATGCTTCAACTTTATTATTGGTTTCTTCAACCTTTGCTTCCAAGTATGTAAAATCTTTTTCATTGGAAGCAAGTTTATTAGAAGCAAATAATGTTTCTTTTTGTAGATTATCAAAAACAATATTTAACTCCATAAATTACAACTTATTAACATTTGCATATTTAGAATGATTTACATTCTTTTTCTTGCTTTGACGTTTATTTTCCATGAAACAATAGTTTGCCTCTTCATCACTATCACTTGAGTTTTCATCACTTGAGACATCACTATCAATATCCCAAGCAACATAGGTTTTTCTAGAATTCCTAGAGTTGTTTTTTGGCCCTTTCATTTCTTATTTGTAATAGATGGGCACTCCGGTCTATAATGACCCGACTTTCCACATTTATAGCATATACTTTTTCCCTTATCCTTTTTGTTATCTTAATATTTATAGGATGTGGATTGTCTTCTAAAATTAACAAGATTATTGTCGGAGTGTTTGACATCATTCTTTCGAATGTATCGATTGTATCTCCTCACAAATAATCCCATTTGTTCATCATCTGAGTCTTCTCCATCACAACAATCACTATCATTAGTATGTTCATCCTTTGAGGACTTTGAACTTAAAGCCTTAAGAGCTTTAGACTTCAATACTTCCTCCTTATAGGTGTCTTTATCCTTTTTCTTATTTTTCTCAATCTTTTTTTCTCATGTATTTCCAAGAAATTGAGTTCTTTCTCGTGTTCTTCTAACTTTCCAAAGAAAGCGGTGAGATCAAGTGTTGTAAGATTATTAGTTTCCCTGATCGCGATGACCTTTGGTTGCCAATTCCTAGTAAGACATCTCAAAACCTTGTTAGTAACAATAGGATTGGAAATAAGATTACCTAGCAAATTTAAACGATTAATAAGATGCAAGAACTGCTTTTGCATGTGAGCAATGATTTCACCATACTTCATGCGAAAGAGTTCAAACTCTTGATTAAGTGTATTAATCCTACCTTGTTTTACCTCATTAGTTCCCTCATCGGTAACTTGTAGAGCATCCCACATAGCTTTAGCAGTCTCACAATGGGAAATGTGATCAAACTCATCAGCACCAAGAGCGAATATGATAATATTTTTCGCTTTCCAATCATGTTCCCACTTCTTATTATCATCCTCATTCCATAAGTTTTCCGACTTTGGTATGAGAGCACCATCAACAATATATGTCACCAGTGTTAGACCATTTTGAATGGATTCCAAACACCTTTGTCATATGAGTTGACATGAATTTGCATACAAGCTTTCCAATAACTATAATTTTCTCCCGTGAAAATTGAAGCACTTTTATAATCCCATTTATGTTCGTACGCCATTTTCTAATAAGTTTCAAAGCCAGAATAAACTGAGATCTTAATTCCACTGGTTAGACAAAGGCGCCTTATCTAGAGGGGGGGGGGGGGGGTGAATAGATCACCAAGCCAAAATTCTATAAAAATTATGGTTTTAAAAATTTGTTTAGTAAAACAGTGCAAATGGAATTTTTTCAAATTAAGTCGTCTATACGAACTGAGTTATTGGAAGTCGGATATGCAAATATTAAAATTCAATATGGAATGACAACAATAAATTGAAATTGATATACATCAATCAAATAACAGTTTATTTAACGTTTATAGCAAGTTACTAGCAATATTATTTCCAATGATAACAAGCAAACGAATAAGCTGAACAATTTGTCGAACACTTGGTGTGCAACATAATTTTCAAAATTTTCCTTTGAATTGAACAAGCTAAACAATTTATCAAACACTTGGTATTCAATAAAAGTTTCAGAATTTTCCTTTTTATATGTTGATATGAAAAAGCACTTATAATCAAAAGTGATTATAAGAAACCTAACACACAATTCAAAACAAAAATAGTTTCGGAAAATTCCTACACGTCGATAGGTTACTCAATGCTATTTGACAAATTGATATATGAAAATTAAAGTGAGTAAAGAAATAAAATAAAAGAGAAACAAGGATTTGTCTTCACAGTTCCCCACTTTTTTCCTCGCGTGTGGGTACATTTGCGCCTAATTCTAATGGAATGAGGATAATTCTTACTATGTAAAAAGTTTGATATAAGAGTGTAAAATCAAGCTTCTCAAATAAGCTTTTGTTTTGATGAAGACAAACCATGGCTAACAAAGAAGGCAAAGATTTTGGTCAAGCATCTAAGCATCTAAGGATAATATCTTCACTTAAAGCTCTTAACAACTTTAAAGGTATAATAATATTATCTACTTTGATCTTAAGATATAGATGCTCAAAAATGAAAAAGAAATGTTTAAGAATAATTACTCAAGCTTTTCAAAGATAAAATTTCACTTTTCTTCTACATGCAATCGATTTACATCTTAGTGCAATCGATTGCACTCTTCAAAAATTCCAAATCTTTTGCTTCTGTTTCTTTGTGCAATCGATTTACATTCCTATGCAATCGATTGCATACTTAAATTTTTTAAAACGTTTGCTACTGACTTAGCATGCAATCGATTACATTGTTAGTGCAATCGATTGCACTCAGTTAATTTTTTGCTACTGACTTTGCATGCAATCGATTACATTGTTAATGCAATCGATTGCACTCTTAAAATTTTGAAAAAAAATAGCTGTTGAAAACCTTGTGCAATCGATTACACCAAGAGTGCAATCGATTACACACTGCACGAATTTGAAAAATAACAGTTTTGTTCATGCCTTTTGATCATACCTTTTCATTACATCTTTTCACTCAAACTTGGCATTTGTTCATGATACATTTCCAGATCTTCATGATGTTTCAAAAGGGTGTTATGAACATATAAATATTCAATTTCAAATCCAGATCTAACACCTTTCAAAATATTTTTCTGAACTTTAAAAATACAAACTCAAGCATTCTTCATTTTCATGCATAAGTTTTCTGCACATTTTCATACTTCAAACAGAAAACTTTGAGCAAATATATCTTGAGTCTTTGTACAATATTATTATTGAAAGAAGAAGATTATACATTGTCAAATCACTCTTAGTGATCAATATACTCTACTCACTCAAACTCACAAATTGATATTTACTTACTTATTTTCCAGGATTGTTGGAATTAAGTTTAAGTGTTTTTGTTGAAATCTTGTCTTTCCAAGTTGTTGGATACAAGTGTAGTTACATTGAGAGGATTGTTCTCATAGGTAACTTAGTGAAAATCCAAGAGGATTGTTCTCATAGGTAACTTAGTGAAAATCCAAGAGGATTGTTCTTGGTCCAAGAGGATTGTTCTTGGTCCAAAAGGATTGTTCTTGGTGGTTTTATTGGTTAGAGTCTTGTATAGAAGGACTAGGGTGTCTTGTCTAAAGATCTAACAATAAGGAACTCTCTTTCATGTTGAAAGGGGACTGGAGTACTCTCAGACTGTGAGGGGAACCAGGATACATCTCTGTGTTCTTTACTTTTCCGCATTTACCGCTTTCATCACTAGTCATAAACCAGAAAAGAAAGAAACACAATTGTAAACTCATGCACTAAACCAGAAAAATAATATCCATCTCACTAAAATGGTAAAACTTTTAAAGTACCTAATTCACCCCTCCCCCCCTCTTAGGCGCACTCTCATACTAACAAAGAGAAGTGTTCCAAGAGCAACTCCACAAACCCTAACGTTTGTTATTGATTCAACTCCTTATCTTCCTTTGATCTTGAGAAAGACCAAGACACAAAGCTACAAATTGATTATCTATATCTTGCTACTTCTTTGCGCACTTTATCTCCAAAACTTTCACGCACCACCACTTTCAACTATTGCAATACAAGACTTTAATTTTGATTCGTCGTTCTCGCTTTACTTCCTCTGCGTTCTTTATCACCAAAGGATCCTTTGTATTTTTTATATCCAAAGGCTTTTACTAGGCCGCAATCTTCTTATGAATGTCTTACACGAAAACCTCCAAATCAATCAATGATCTTTGAGGACAAACCCATTGTTTTTTTGGATGAAGACCCCTGCAAGTCTCAAACCAATATTCTTGGCTACATAAGAACCTAATTGGAAGTTATCAAACTCGTCTAGATGACACCCTAATAAAAGATCGTTACAATGATGCATGAAAGATGTATTTATAGTTATGGAATTATTAGGGCAAAAGAGGAAAATTCGAAATTAAAAGAAAATAGAAAAATTTCCTCTTGAAACAGTATGAGTCATCCTGTAGCTTGGATGAGTCGACTCATAGTGTTAATTTTAACAACATGAGCTAGCCTAAAATGACCTATGAGCCAGCCTGACCAAGTCAGAAGAAAACAACTTATCTAAAACAATACATGAGTCGACCTGAAATGGCTTATGAGCCGGCCTGACCAAGACATAAGAAAATAGCTTATCCAGGATACTACATGAGTCGGCCTGTAATGACTTATGAGCCGACTAGTAAATGCATTTTTAGTGCAGCAAAATATTTTTTTAGACTGAGTCAGTTTTTACTATGTTTCCAATGATTCATAAGACCTCTAAATGCATAGGATGCCACCCAAACTCAGAGATACCACACAATATACATAAATACTATATTCTTATAATTTTGACATCATGCAAAACACATCTTAGTTGAAATTGCACTCATAAAATGAAACTGAATCTAAATTATATCTAACACTAAGAACCCTAATTGAAAGTTTCACAAGACTCACAACCAAATTTGCCAATTTGTACAACAAATGGAACATGGGCACAAACAACTCAATATATTAGTGTTTCAAAAGTTGGGAAATGAAACAAATATGTGTTCTTGATTTTGGAAATCAGGTCAAATGAGTTCATGATTTGAGATTTATTAGTATATCTGGGTTCTTTTTTAAGAGAGACTTTACTGAATGAAGCTTTTTAAATTTTTTTTCATATTTTATGTTTAATTATTTTTTATTTATTATTAAGTAAACATGTCATTATGAATACATTTGAATTTTTCCTAGTCATAAATAATAAGTAATTAAATCATGTGTCAAATCATTAAAAAATATCATATCATTCAATTTTTTTTATAGTGTCATCTATTAGAAAAATAGACACATCAGATTTTTGTCTAGAAATGAAAAAGAGAGATGAATTTTTTTATAAATAAAATAGAGAGATTGATTTCGTAAATAAATTAAAATCAGAAGATAAAAATTATAATTTAGCCTTTTTATTAATAGTGATTGTGATGGAGAAATTGAAGGAAAAAAAACCTTTAAAAAATTGTGAAAAACAAATGGTATTTTAGATACAACTCAACATATAAAATAGTGTTGTAGAAAGGAAAATAAATATTTTTACGAGATGGCAAGAACCATGATCGACAAAATAAATATTGCATAACATTTTTAAACTAAAGATATATTATATTCAAAATAGAATCTATATTAAATTGATCTTAAATAAGATTTTTTACAAATTATTATAAATTAGATTGAGACTCCCGCGACATGCGGGGCATTGATGAATTTTTTAAATAGTATTAGATTATATAGATTTTGATTTTGTTTAGTATAAAAAGTGTTGTAATTGGGTTGATTGGATAAAGAATAAAAAAGAGGAAACAATTTTAAATTAAGACAAATGTTGGAATGATAGAAATAATAAATAAGACGTTGTAATTTAATTTTAAATATAAAATATGTGGAGAAAATTTTAATAATTTGTTTTCATCTTTTTTTTCAACATTTTTAAAACCAATAATTTTTAATAGAGTATAAGTTTTTTTTGATGAATTTTTAGAGGTGGCGCATAAAAATATATTTGACAAATATATTAGTAAAGATGAAATAGATGACAAGATTGTAAAAAGTATATAAAATATTCTATAAGATTTAAGGTTCAAGTAGATGGAGAGATTTTGTATGCTAACTTGCCATCATAGGCATGAAACAAAGAATACCTAAATGGAGAAGAGTTTTGCTATGTTAATAGAATCATCACAAATACACTTACATTAGATAAAAAAAATTTTGAACACCCTTTGGATTAAAACTTGTCAAACAACTCAAGAAATGAACTTGCAGATGAAGCATTGCATTTGTGACTTTCTTTAAGCCCAAGTTATTTATTCAACCGATCTATGCGATATCATTGGTCAAGATTCAAACATATCGAAATGATGAAGTACTCAAATCGTGTTCGAGGATATTGCAAAGTTTGTAATTCACAACTGAACACCATCATCTGCATGCATAAACTATGACAGGTCAATATGTTTTCTACATTTTGAGACGGAAAAAGTAACGAAAAGTTATAATTGAACATTTGAGCATTCTAACCTTTGGTAGAAGAAGTCTTTTCTTCGTCGAGTGGAGTTTCGGACGAAGGAGAGGTTGGTGATTGGTTGACATATTCCCTCGCATCAATCAACATTGCGATAACCTCTCTCATTGTAGGCCTATTAAGTGGAGATGCACTCGTGCAAAACAGCGCGATTTTGAGAATAAGAGACATTTCTTCAACGATTCTTTGTTCTTCCAGATTCAATCTCCTGTCGAATAATTCACATGTAGGTGTGGAAGCTTGAATTGATCTTCTCACCCAATTCACTAAATCCCCGCCTTGTTCCAATGGTTGAACCGGTGACCTCCCGGTTACTAGCTCCAGCAAAACCACCCCGAAACTATATATGTCACATTTTTCAGTGACCTTCATGGTGTATGCATATTCTGAAAATATATTTAAATCGAGCAACATTTAGAAAAGCACCCGATTAAAATGACGCGTTCTTAGTTCTAGTTCTGCATTGCAATCTTGATATAGTGGGAAATTGCATGCAAATGCGGCCTGCAAGTAAGTAAAACTCTAATTGCTGTAGTACCTTTGTACCGAACTTATTCATACCTGGGGCGATGTATCCATATGATCCGGCCACAGCAGACATAGATTTGGAGAATGAGAAGTCAATCAATTTTGCCAAACCAAAGTCTCCAACATGAGCCTGAAAACTCTGATCAAGCAAAATGTTGTTTGACTTGATATCGCGATGAATGATTTGAGGTTTACAATCATAATGCAGATAGCATAAACCTTCCGCTGCTCCTAGCGCAATTTTATATCGAACATTCCAATCCAACGAACATTTTTTTGAACTCGAATGAAGCTTTTCTCCAAGGCTTCCATTTTCCATGTATTCATACAATAGAAGATTAGAATCCTCATGAAAACAGAATCCATGCAGCTTCACAATGTTCCTGTGCCTAATCTTTCCAAGAGTTGAAATCTCCGCAATGAAGCTTCGGTCGACACTTCCTGCTTCTCCGCCCCGTGCATTCAGCTTCTTGACAGCAATAACTTCACCATCATTCATAACTGCTTTGTAGACAGTTCCACAAGCTCCTCTTCCTATAACTTCACCTTCTGCAAAATTTCCAGTAGCTTCCAAGAGATCATTGTAAGTGAAGCCTTCTTTTGGAAAGTAATAGCTGTCATCTAGAACATGAGGCTTTGTTTGTTCTTCAATCGAAACAAAAGAATCGCTGCGGCGGCGTTTCATCATAGTCCAACATATGCAAACAATGAAAATAAGAGAAACAAAACCAACCACACCAGAAACAATGCTCACTATCTTTTCCCTCGACAAACCGTCTTTCGCTTGCTTTTCACGATGAGATGAAGATATAGATGAATGACAGTGATTAGTACCTACACGGCACAAACCGTTGTTCCCGGCGAAATTCGTGAAATCCATCTTTCTAAATGTACTTGTGTCTGGAACAGTTCCTATCAGCTTATTGTTAGATACATTGCATACTAAAAGACTAAGCAAGTCGCCAATCGATGAAGGAATTTCCCCGATGAGTTGATTGTCGTTCAAGTAAAGCGATTCGAGCATTTGCAAGCTCCCTAAGCTATCAGGAATTGTATCAGAAAGATTATTGTGACTCAAGTTAAGTGCTATCTGAAGAGCAGAAAGTCTTCCGAAATGAAAAGGGATCCTTCCTGTAAACCGATTGCCTCCGAGCTCCAAATCGGTTAGCCGAATAAGGTCTCCCAAAGTGCCTGGTATTTCTCCAAAGAGCATATTATCAGAAATTTTTAGTAACTCCAAATTCACAAGATTTCCAGTTGAATTTGGAAGCATACCAGTAAACTTGTTCCTGCTGAGATCAAGCCTCTGCAACCTCACACAGTTTCCTAACTCGTCCGGAATACTTCCACCAAAACGATTCGATGAAACATTGAATGTCACAAGTTGAGTCAAATTTCCAATCTCAGAAGGTAGATAACCAGAAAAATTGTTATCCGACAAATGCAGCCTCTCTAAATTCTTAAGCTGACCAATTCCAGGGCTAATTAGTCCGGAGAATCGATTCTGATGAAGCTCGAGCGCGGTAAGATTATGAAGTTCATACAATTCAACAGGTAAGCTTCCTGCCAAAAGATTATCCCCTAGCATTAACTGCACAAGAGACTTGCAAATTTTCAAGCTATAAGGAATATTACCAAAGAGCCTATTTGATCCAAGGCTAAGGAACTGAAGTTTCTGATATTCACAAAGATGAATCGGGATCATACCGACAAGATTATTTGAAGATATATCAAGAATAGTAAGATTCTTAACAGCTCCAAGATGAGGTGGAATTACACCTTCAAGTTGATTATCAAATAGCTGCAAATCTTCCATGAGTTTCAGATTTTGAAACTCCAATGGAATTATACCTGTCAAGTTGTTCAAGGACAAATCTAAATTTCTCAGCAGCCTCAAATTTCCAAGCTCCTTTGGAATATGACCTTGCAAATTGTTTTCAAACAAGTGAAGCAAGGTAAGATTAGAGATTTGGCCTAACTCTTTCGGAATGATACCAATCAAATGGTTTTCAGAAAGGTCAATCTCAATAGCATTACTACAGTTTCCTAACTCACCTGAAATTGTACCATTCAACTGGTTTGTGTACATGTACAATCTCTTCAACCGCGATAGCCTTCCAATATCTTTCGGTATACCACCGATCAACAAATTTTGATGCAAAGCAATTAATTCAAGGCTACTAATGTTTCCAATCTCAAGAGGAAGCTCACCAGAAAAAGAGTTTTGCCATAGAATCAAATTCGTAAGACTCTGAAGCTTTTGTAGCTCCTTTGGAATAGAACCTGTTAACTGATTCTGTGCTAACCCTAATGTCTCTAACCTTTCACATTCACTGATTTCTGAAGGTAATTTTCCTGATAGACCATTCAAACCTGCTCTTATAACTCTAAGCTTCTTCAACTTACTTATCGAAGAAGGAATGGTTCCTGTTACGTTGTTGCTATAAATCACCAACTCTTCAAGTGAGGCTAATTCACCAATATCTTGTGGAATTTCGCCATACATATAGTTTTCACAAAGGTAAAGCTTTCTAAGCGTTTTCATTTTCCAAACAAGGGTTAAAAATGCGCCATGAAACCGATTTGTACAAAGGTCTAAAACCTCGAGTTTATCACAGTTAACAAAAAAAGCTTCATGAATTGGACCCGAGATAAAGTTTTTCGACACATTCAACTCGGTTAACCATGGAAGGTTACAGACTGTAGGAGATAAACTACCAGAAAGATTAAGGTTGTAGAGTGTAACAGAAGTTACTATTGAATCAGTACAATACACACCAGTCCAATTGCATGGAGTTAAATCAGAAGGATTCCAGTTAACAAGATTATCATTTGAGTCTAAAAGAGAAGCTTTGAACTTCAAAAGAATTGAAACCTCTTCATTGATTGAACTTACAAGGAAAATTCCAAGGCTAAACAATACAATCATATAATAAAAGTTAAAAAACACATTTTTTGAAAGGAAACTTGAATCCAATGCCATTTTCTCATAAGGGTTTGGTTAAAATCAGAAGCAAAAAACACAGAAAGTTTGAACATGAAAAAAATTGAGAAGTTGAAGACAAAACAAAAGATAGCGTGCTGTGTAAGAAACATAAAAATGACCCTTTTGGTTAGAGAGAAAAATTAAATAGACCCATGAAATCAATGAATACAGAAGAGAGAGAAAGTAAAGGACATAACTTTGATAGATGAGAGCATGAAAAAGTGAAGATAAACCGTGAAACAGTCACGATTATTATTGAGTCATCGCTATTTTTGTGTTACACAACTTTACAGCAAAGTAGCATAAACTAGTAACTGTTGTTCATGTTCTGCTGACAATGTAAAACAACAACCATAATGTGTGGTTTTTTTGGTTGCATGCACTGTTGCTATGATTTGTGTGTTTAACAAATGGAGTTGAAAAAATGGTGTGTGGGTTGAAAGAGAAAGAGAATAAGGACGTGTGGATATGTTAGGATCATTACCATTCTCCGCCATTGTTGCTGAGCCTACCATTATGGGAATTTAATTTCTGTTGAGTAATCATTTCCAATATGAATGAATGAAAGTGTATGAAAGTTAGTGCCATAGTGCCTAATTACACCTCAATTATCTACTTGTTTGATCTTTTTTCCACCGCCACTCATATTTAATCACTTGTTTTCTTCTTCTATATGTTGGTCAATATACACTGCATATATCATGACATAAGGATACTTAGGTGTAAGGTAAGTGATTTGTGACATTAGTGTTAAATATTAGTATTACATAAATTAAGTGTTTATTAGTATAATCAATCAAAGATTTAAGACAATTTTATTGATTTGAGAGATTAGTCTATGCATAATATCCGATTTTTACTTGGAAAAAAATTTTGGTATGGCTTTTTGGCGCATCAAAAATAGACACCAAATCAATCGAAGTAAGAAATTTTCAGTCATGCAAACATAGATAATAGAATATAATGCAAGAACAATCAAAAACACTAAAGAACACAACAAACACTTTTGTAACCCAGTTCGGAGAGAAAACTCCTACTATGGACAAACTCCTCTGAAATCGAGGCGATCTGAGATGTGTAATTACTGAAGTATATGAAGGTATAATAATGGAGATTCACCTCTCCCTCACACTACCCTCTCACCCGTGTTTATCCCAAAACAAGCCTACACTCACTTGACCTCTTTTTCCTCTAACCGATTATTTCGATCCTCTACATCGATACTCTAAAAAATAGAGTGAGTTAGATATATAAAGCTTTCCATAATCTCTAATCTTCTGGCCTTCCAAGCAAGTGACTCAAAACGGTTAGAGGTTGTTACAGGGTAACACGAAATTTGAAACAACTATAACTGCCACTCACACCTCTGGTAGTCAGTTGTAAGAGTCGGCCCTAATCCAATTCAACAATCTTCACCTTGGATTAGAGGCCGCCCTCAGATTCACAGACTTCAGAATGCATCTCAACCTCAGACCACCATTCTGATGCACGTATTCAACGAACCTCATGTTGAGAAGTATCAGGCGTAACCTGAACTTTCTGAAAGATACCACCTTAGTCATGAAATCTGCAACATTGACATATGGGTACACCGGTTAGAGTAAACACAAAATCGCTTAGAGATCTCCTCTTATCTCTGTCCCCAATAAAATTTGTATCAACATACCCAAGAGCTCCACCTTGCACCCGCTCTTTCTGGCTAAAACTCAAGCCTATATTCGCAATACCATTTATATATCTAAGGAGATACTTCACTACTTGCTAGTGTTAATACCAAGGATTTCCCATATATCAGCTTACCAAGCTTACTGCTTTTGCTAAATCTGACCTTGAGAAGATCATGGTGTAGCGGTAGAAATGTTGATACTAAACCATTGGATTGACTTGACTCGCATAGATCAAATAAAAATCGCCACCGCGCTTTATTGTTTCCAAAGGAATGGGATAAGAGAGAATAAACCCAAAAAAGAGAGGGAGAGAATCTAAGTACGGGGGTTGGTTATGTAAACGGAAGGTATTATCACCCTAAACATCTACGGTACTCCGCAGGAACCTCTTTGAAAATCTATGTATTTTGGCTATAAATGGTGTATACAAAAATAGATGGTGGAGATGAGAAAAGAAATAATTTTTTTACAATTTTTGCACCCGCCACGGTTGCAAACCTTTAGTGCCTACGTACCACCTTCTATGGAATAGGAGATCAGGGTACTTGTAGTTCACCACAAAAAATTTAAAACACATATATGTTAGTTAATTTTAAGAGAAGAGACATCATCGTCATATCTGAGTGGAAGACATACTTACTACCCACGATTATAAAAAAGGAGAATTTGCGTCATCTCAAAGTGTAAGATATAACTTGGATTTTAAAATCAACAAAACCTCACTCAACACCCAAGTGAAAAATATCTCACTTCACTACATATCATAGAAGTCTAGTAGCTCGCATCACTACAAGAATTGACAATAGTCTAATTTTTTGAGAAAAATTTTTAAAGTAAAAAGCTAAAGCAGCAAAAATGGTTTGAATGAGATTAATTAACTTTTAGTCTTCTCACAAAAAATGTCAAAGTATGATTAATATTGATTAAAATTTGATTAAGAAAATATTTTGAAAATACATGGACCTAAGTCCAAGTTTATTATGAAAGTGGTTCAAGTTAGAAAACAAGAAGAGTTTTGAAAAGGAGGGAGAAGATTTTTCAAATTAAAGAAGATGGGAGGAGATGAAGGACCTATCCTAAAGCATAAGGTAAAATATAGGGAAAAGAACGATCTAACCAACAAGAAGTCAACACTTGACATAAAGAGTCAATGTAGAATTCTCATATTTTTGATTGAAACCAAGCAAGCAATAATACTAAACCTCTTAGGAATACCAAGATTCAAATGAATTAAGTCTTCACAAAAATTGGGCAAAGTAACGGTTGTACGCAGAGGAATTCCCAATCCTAGACATAACATATAAACAGAATAACCTGCATACAAAGAAAATCAACCCAATATCTTGGGGGTAAATCCCAAGAACTCCAGATAAAATAACAACAGAGTCACAAGGTCCCAAGGGTAATCAAGGCTTCTAATCCTAAGTCCAAGAGGTCCATAACTCCATTATATCAAGGATAGTAACTAGATATTCCCAGTGACTTTAAAGTTTTTTATTGTTCAAGTTATTTATTAAGTGTCTTCAAAAAGAAAATAAAAGCTCAAATGAGCAAAGAGAAAATGACATGAAGATAAATGCTCAAATGAGCAAAGATAAAATGACATAAAGATAAATGCTCAAATGAGAAAAGATAAAATGACATAAAGATAAATTCTCAAATGTGCAGAGATGAAAATAGAATGAGATGTAAATGCTAAAGTATATGGTGCATAAAAGTAAAGGCATAAAAATAAAAAGCATAAAGTAAAAGCACAAAGTAAAAGCACAAAGTAAAAACATAAAATAAAGTCAATTGTTAATGAATTAGAAGTTAGAAGTTAGCTGAATGACCATCTTAAAACTTGCATTTGAAAACTAATTAGAAGATTGATAAAATTAAAGCTTCTCAACAACAAGTTTCATTTGCTTTTTGTCAAGTATATCATTCATTTCGAGGACTCAAGGCAAGCATATATATGATCAACGATGTTTAAATGATTCACTTAGACTAAAGTTCATGAAGTTCATTAGAGGATTGATAAGATCAAATCCTCCTAACAATGAACTTCAATGTTATTGGATCAAATGTTTCGAATTAAACACACTTGGGCTTGCAAACATGGGTTTGGGCCACAAATGATCATTTTTTGAATCAGGACAAATTTAGCGCTATGTTAAGCAATCGTAAGTGGACTTATGTAGAAGTCACACCTATTTTGAGGTCGGTCTATAGCAATTTATGTACCACATGTTAGAGAAATGATATATAGATCATTCTCCAACAATAAGTAGCACAAGTAAGAAAGGGATAATACGAAGAGAGAGGAGATGTATCAGATGAAATTAGGGTTTCAAATATCATCAACATCATTCATCCATTTTGGTGGATTTGGTTTTTCAACCTATCAACACCCAAGATTCAATGAGGTTGATGAACTTGTCCCAAAATAACACCCAAATCAGGACCAAATAAAAATAATAAAATAATACTTAATAAAACAATATTTAAAATGATTAATAAAAGGGAAATAATTGGTAAAATGTACAAAGTATATTAAAGCACCAAATAAAAATCCTAAAAAAATATTTAGAGGTCAAACATGAGTCAATAAGTGTTGACAAAAATTTTGAGAATTTTTAAAGTCAGAAACTATTTTTTAAATTTAAATAAATAAGCAAAATAAATCAAAATTTGTGAAAAATAGTAAAATAAGAAATAAAAATAAAATGAGGTCACTAATATTTGTCAAGAGGTCATTGTATCCTTCCATAATTTTTTTAGAATTTAAAAATCAAGAAAAATATTTTTAGAAAATTAAAACAAGTTAAATAAAGTGAAAAATAATAAAAAAATATCAAATCACAAAATAAAATTGTGAAAAAATAAAAATTATAAATATAAAAATTAAAACTATTTTTGTGAATTTTTTCAGAATTTTTGAAGTTGAAATGAATTTTTTATGAATTTTTTAAGTTTAAAACAAATAAAATATAAAATTAGAAAATAAAAATAAAACCAAAAAGATGTAGACCATTGGATCAATGTAAAAACGCGTTAGAAATCAAATCCAAGGGATTTTACGCGTTGCTCATGATATGGACGTTAGTGAATAAACCACCTGATTATTTATTTAAAACAAATTTTGAAAAAAATGCGTGGCGCGATATAATTGGCTTAAGGGAAGAAATGTCATTTTCTTCAACCTCCAACCATGCATAAATTACAAGTTCCACAAACTGTAAAATTAGAAGCTCGGACCGGTGCCATTCACTTTGTCACTTCAAGACAATTTCAATGGTACCCTCGTGAAAAATTTATATAAACTGTAGCTCAGTCGATTTGAAGAAAATCAGAAGAAAAAAGTTGGAAAGTGTTGTACCCCAAACTTTGCCCTCTTATTTTTCAAGACAAATTGGTTCAAGATATCTTATCACGCTCTTAAGGTTCTCAAGTTCTCAAGTACTCAAGACTACTCAAAGATTGATCATATGAATCCTCCTCCTAAGCAGTGACCTACAACTATGATTTTGTTTTTCTCAAGGAAGATTGAGTTTCTAATGCCTCAAGTAGATTTCATGATTTCTCATATGTATCAAGGTATCTTCATACCAAATTTCTAGCATTGCAGCACAAGTTTGCTCAATCAATTAGCCAATTGATTGAAAATCAACTGTATTGGGCAAAAAGTCAATTTTGACCAATTTACAGTCAAAATTAAAGAATTTTGGTCAACATAAATATTTAGAAGTCAAATTCATCATTTGATCAAAGTTTGATCATGATTCATCAAGAAACCTCAAGATTAATCAAAAGTCAAAAGTTACTAAATTAGGGTTTTTTATAGGAGAAGTTAACTAAACTTTGACCAAGCATAACTTTCACATGCTTTATCATAAAATTGACAACCAAAGCCCACTTTGAAATAAACTCAATTCTCTACAACTTTGTCTCTCTAAGCTTAAGGCCAAAAATGCTTCATTTGAGAGATATGGGCTAAAACATTACATATCATTTCAAAAGTCAACAAAAATACACTTTTTGTCAAAGCAATTTACATCAAGATAAAATATTCAAATGAGAAAATGACAAACATGAATATTATAAGGGACATCTTAAGGTTTCAAAAAAATCAAATATCACCTTCATATGATGAAAATTGAGTGAGATATGATTGGTGCAAGTTGGGAAATTTTGAGAAAATGCATGAAATTTAATTTGAAGCAAACTTGACTTTTCAGCCAATGGACCTATCTTTTGAAGTCTAACCATGTTCATAACACCTTAGAAGACTTCTAAGTCCCTTTAGGAATTATTTTAAATTTCATTTCATTTATTTTGATTTTTATTCATTTAAATTCAAAATTAAATCAAATAAATATTAGATAAATGTGTAAGGCATAAAAGGTTGTGATTTGATTATTTTGGAGGCCCAAGATCATGATAAAAACCGTGTAGACCTATTTGAGCATAAAATCTTCATGGTTTTGTAATATTTCAGTCTATTTCCAAACAAAATTAAAAGATATGTTTCACATGATGTATAAGCCCATCTCTTAACCTAAATCTTCTCCTATAAATAGACAACACCTTCAGACATCAAAGGACACGAAAAATGGCTCAAGAAACAAGGTTTTGGAGTTTAAAGTTTGCAAGGAAAATGTTTAAATTAAAAACAAAGATCCAACCATCCTCAAGCGAATACATCCATTCAAATCAATCTCTGAGGTATCATAGAGTAAGTTTTGATCATTCACAATGATCAAAGATGCCTAAAACATGCATATGACGCATCGCCGGTTTACATGTTTTTGTGAAATTCATATTTTGATTTTTACGATGCTTTGATTTAAACTAACAACTCTGACATGTTCCTGAGACAAAACAATGCAGATTTGATCCCTTGCTTGAGGCCCATGACGCCAGAATGGTCCATCATCATTATTGAACCAATTTGCACTATTTTGGTCGTATCTCTTTGTACAGGTTGAATTAGCCAAAAATAATACCACCATTGGATTCACAAGGGTCAATTTAGAGGGATAGGGTCCTTCTTGATCTCTAACGCGCTTTAATTTTGTAGGTTGAAAAATAGCTTCACCGAAGAAGACAACTAGAGCTAGGGCTCCGGCGTCTCTCTGGTCCACTGTTTATATTACATTTATTGATTGCATTTGTATAACTGAATGGAAGTGCAACGCGGTTGGTTGAGGCGAAGGCTTGTAACGTTAAGGACGTGAGTTCAATCCATGCGTTTTACAATGTTTTTTTAGTTATTTTTCCAAACTAACGCATGTTTCACATATAATATTCAACCTATCTTCAGACACCAACAGGCACTTGGCCTGGTGGCAAGCAATGCAGTTGTAAAGCTAGAGGGCGTGGGTTCAACACCCACCCCATCTAAATCCTTTTTCTTTATTTTTTTGTTAACCTAATTTCCTTTTTATTTTTCTAACTCTAATTATTTTAATTAATCAATCATTAAACTACCTATTTTTTCCCTTAATACTAATAAATTAGGATTAGGGTTTTTTAACTAATATTTAATTTTCTTGATATAATTAATTAATTAACCAATCTTTTTTTTATTAAAATCAATTAGAATTTAGGTTTTATTAATTATTGTCATTTAAATTATTTTTCGTAAATCATAAAAAACATTTTAATATTCTTTTTCTATCTTATTTTCCTTTTTTTAAATTCATAGAAAATTGTATATGTCACACTCTCCAATGTAAATAGTTTAGACTTATCTTTTCACATTTTTTCCTATTATGTAACTGCTCACAGGATGTAATAAGTTAGGTTTAATTTTCTGCACTTTACATTCCACATTTTATTTTTCTGTAGATATTTAACTGCTAGTAACTAGGGTTTGTATGGAAACACTAATAATTTAATCTAGAAAAACCCTAATTCTCAAGATAAAATAACTGAAAACAAACATTTCGCACACTTGCACCTCTAGGGTAACCTCCCTTGTTGCCTTACGATAATTGGTCACGTCCCTCGAAAGTAGGGATGCTTTAGCAAAAGACCCTTCCTAACAAAAGATCATAGTCCCTCGAGACCCTTCGAAGTTTCCTACGAAAATGATCTAGTCCCTCTGATACAAATTTCTAAAGCATCCTTACATGTTGCCTTCGATGACCATTCGATGACCCTACGCATGTCCCGTCACATCCAATAGATATGGCTAACTACCAACTAATGGTATGCATAACACTATCTCTAAAGGAGAAGGAAAAGAATAAGAACGACCTTTAGTGGGTAAGGAATTCTTAATCGCTTGCTCACAATCTTTTCTAAAAGACATTTTTTACACATCACATTTTCAAACGGAATATTTTCTAAAACACATTGTACGTATTCTTGAGGACTGATACAAGAATCATTACAAAGTTAGCCTTACATTGGCTTTTTCAAGATATTTTTAAATCATACACACAAAGAAATATTTTCAAAAATGAGCTAGCAATTAAGAGTCCGTAGATAACTACGGATGAAAAGGGTGCTAACACCTTCCCTTTTCATAACATACCCCCCGAACTCAAAATATATCAAAGGTCTTTCATGTTCTTTTCACCTTTCTAAAATATTGGATAAAAGAAAAGTCGGTGGCGACTCTTACTATCCTCACATTTGAATAAAACCAAAAAGTCAGTTCTCCCACCGTATTATAGAACTGATGACTCTGCTGGAGAATTACTTAAAGAGGGGTTACCTTAGAGTCTAGATCATCTTTACTTGCTTTCATTTTTTTCTTTGCTTACTTTAAATTTAAGGTTTGTTTGGGTATTAATGCTTGTAAGATCCTATACCCGGATCTAGGGATGCCTTGGTAAGTAGCAATAAATCATGATCGTTGTACGACATAGAACGATATGGTTGAAGTGATGACTACGGTTAGTGTGACACATTGGTTTGAACTAGTGTTCCTTGAGTCATTCGAGGATAACATCAGGCTTCTGCGTGGTGTCGTTAACGCTAACTTACTTTTAAAACCATAATTAACCCATCTTGGCAATTAGAAAGTAGCGAGATAGTCGGCTTTGGTGTAATACAAGGTTGGTTGATAATTGAAGCTACGCTCATTGAGATTCGACTCTCGGGATGTTTTGATGGCAAGCCAGTTGCCGCGCTAAAATAAAGCCAGCGAGAAAGATCAGTGATATGAGATTTCCTAGAACCCAGTTACTATCTTAGGACAGGTTGAGCCAACATAACTTTAATGGGGAAGGGTACTTACCTTTGGACATCATGCAAGCCTTTAAACGTAAGGCTCTTGTGTGAATTATTTGTGTTTGCTTATTTAATATGAACATGATATCATAACATCATATCATCATAACATGGGATTTTACTAACCATTTCAAGGATCTTAGAGGATCTTTGGTGCAGGATTATCACAAGCCAGATTTCTAGCAAGGGGAAAGAGGATTTATTTTCCTCTAACCGGATACCTTCAAGATCAAAGTACATTCTCTTGAGTTAGAGGTTATAACCCACTTGATATGGTGATCTTGATTGTTATAAAAAGACGTTCAAAGATGAAGACTTAAAGTTCTCCAGACAAAGCTACAACCAAATTCAGTTTCAAATTAAATCCCACGAGATCTTTGAAAACATTGCATACACATATACATGTCATGCATATCATTACATAAGAAGTGTTCTCAAGACAGGTTTTCTCATCCTCTTATTGTTTATTTCAGCAGAAAAATGGCTCTTCAATAGACAGTCAAAGATCTTCAAGCTCAGAATGCCCAGTTCCAACAAATGTTCCTGAATTTGGACAAGGGGCAAGAAGAATTGAAGGAATTGGTCACCAATGGGAAGAAGAAGAAAATAAAGAAACCAATTGGTGTGCTTAACATGGGGAGGAGGTTCATATGTCCAGTCAAGCAAGCTCGAGATCTTGATATCCCATTGAATGAAGATGACAAACAGGATGGAGATGGTAAGAGTGAGAAAACTAAAAGAAGCAATCCTGATTCTAACAAATCTCCAGATGAAGAGGAAGATGATCATTTGGATGAGAAATATCCCCTACTGATAAGAAGTATTAGTTGTTGGAAGAGCGTCTGAGAGCTATGGAGATCTAGAAGGTACCTGGATTGAACTTTGATGATTTGGGTTTGGTTTCAGGAGTTGTCATCCCTCCTAAATTCAAAAATCCTACCTTTCCCAAGTATGATGGTGTTTCCTGCCCGAAGCTGCACTTGAGGTCATATGTTTGGAAAATTATACCACACACTACTGACAATAAATTATGGTTGCATTTCTTTCAAGAAAGTCTGTCTTGATTGAAACTAGAATGGTACTATCAACATGAAGGTGCCAACATATGTACTTTGGAAGATTTGGCTGCATATTTCTACAAACAATATCAATACTATTATGATTTATCACCAAGCCACATGTAGCTACAGAGTATGTCCATGGGTTCTGAGGAAGGCTTTAAAGAGTACGCACAGAAACAGAGAGATCTTGCAGGAAGAGTTCAACCCACTTTGGCTGATAGGGAATTGGTTTACATGTTCACGAGTACGCTAACTAGTCCCTTCTATAATCATCTGCTAGGAAGTTCTTTAGTCAGGTTCACTTAACTGATACTGATCGGGGAACGTGTTAAGAATGGAATCAAAAGTGTTAAAATTCAGGTGGCTACATCTTCAAATAGTGTGAAGAAGTCTTATAATGGTAAGAGAGAATCTAATGTTGTGTACAACCAGAAGGGTCGTAATAAGGGTGACATCAACCAATCTGTGGGGGTAGTGTTGATCTCTAATCCTGTTCCTGTGCAACAACAACAAAAGAATAATCAACATAGGCAGGACACACCCCAGAGGAAGTTCACAAGAATCAACATGCCTTTGGCGCAAGAATTACAACACATGTTAAAGGCAGGGCTGGTTACATTGAAGGACCCTCCGCAGAACCCCAATACTTCTTCTCCCCGCTACAATCCTAATGCGAAGTGTGCATGTCACTCCGACAACCTCGGGAAAGACACCAGCAACTGTTTGGCCTTGAAGAATAAGATTCAAGACATGATCGACGCTAAGGATATTGAATTTAACCCTCCTAAGACTCCTAATATGACCACTGCACCTATGCCTAATCACGACAAGGGCGTTAATGCTATTGATGATGTTTCTTATGTTCCTATTGTGAATGACTTAACTACTCCTGTGATGATTCTTAAGAAGAAGCTGTTGCAAGCCGGTTTATTTCTGGGTTTCTTTGAAAACTGCTACTACTGTGCATCCCAATCCAATGGTTGTGCACTGCTGAAAAAGGTATTCAATGTTTGACAGATGACCGTGTGATGCTATTTGAGAAGATTCCTGTAGAGAAGACTCCTTCTATAGAGAGTATGTCCCAAGACCTGAATCTTGAAGACGTGTCTATGATTTGTGGTACTCTTATAAGGATCACTTCTTAGAGTCCTGTGAAGATTACTACCAAACCTAGAGTTGCACCTCTGATCATTACTGCACATGGGCCAATTCCATACTCCTCTGATAAGGCTATCCATTGGAATTATAGAGCTGATGTCTACTACCATGACATCAAGCAAGAACCATTGAATGTTGAAGATGAAAATGCTAAAGTTACTGATCCCAACATTGGCAATATTGTTGGGACTAGTTAGGTTACAAGAAGTGGAAGGGTTTTCTCTCCAGAGATATTTCCGGAGGCTATTACTACACCAGTTCGTATCACTACTACATAACCAACTACTGAGACTCAAGTTAAAGAACATATGACTGAGCCTTCCCAGACTGAGGCGCCAAAAGAGGTTACTGTTGAAGACACCTCTAAGCAAGAGATAGAGGAAATACTGAAGATTATTCAAAAGAGTGACTACAAGATTGTTTAATAGTTAGGGCATACCACCTCCAAAATATCTATGCTATCTCTGTTGTTATGCTCTGAAGCCCACACTCAGGCTTTAGTAAAATTCCTAAAAAGTGCTCATGTACCGCAGGAAATCTCTATTGATAAGTTCGAAAATTGTGTTGGTAACTTGGAAACTAATAATGGGCTAGGCTTTTCTGATGCTGATTTGACTCCCGCAGGAAGGAAGCATAATAAGGCCCTGCATGTCTCTATTAAGTGTAGGGGCACTACCTTATCTCATGTGTTGGTGGACACAGGTTCCTCATTGAACGTATTTCCAAAAGCTTCTTTAGACAAAGTTGACTGTGTGGGGGTCGTGCTAAAACCCAGTGACATTGTGGTGAGAGCTTTTGATGGTTCAAAGAGAATGGTGCATAGAGAGGTTGATCTTCCAATCAAAGTGGGTTCTCAGGTCTTCGACTCTACTTTCTATGTGATGGACATTCGTCCAGCCTATTCTTGTTTGCTTGGATGCCCTTGGATTCATGAGCCGGGTGCTTTACTTCTACCTTCTACCAAATATTGAAGTATCACGTGAAGGGAAAGATCGCTACAAGTTATGGGGAAGAAGAATACATGGTGAGCCATTTGAACTCCTTCAAGTATGTTGAGATGGATGGTGAATTCTTTGAGACCCCGTGCCATACCTTTGAAGTTGTTTCTCAGACAACCCCTATTGAGAAAGCTTCTCCTGTTGTTCCTGAGATTACCAAAATTCCACCAAAAATGGCTTCTCTGAAAGACATTAAGGCTGTGGTTGAAGAAGGTGATTGCACTATTTGAGGTCAGCTTCCTAATATTCCTTACAAGTACAACAAATTTGGTTTGGGTTTCACCTCAGAGGCTCAGAGAGCTGTCCGTCGTGCTCGTGCTAATTCTGGGAGACTTCCATTTTGCATCAACAACAATGGAATTCACAATAATAAAGTCAACAATGTGGAAGATGATGATAGTGACTGCGACATAGACAGTTGGATCTTCCATACTACCGGCATTGGGCTCAATAATTGGAAGACTGAAGACTTTATACCAATCTCCTTTAGTAAGGAGTAAATGCTGATTTCTTTTTTCTTACTTTCAAGTATTTTTGGTTATGTAATTTAAACAATAAACTTTAAGCCTTGTGCCTTAACCGGGGCACAGCGGTCCATTTGTTAGGATTGTCATTATTCATCAACATATTTTCATTTAATAAATCATTGGACATTTGCATTCAAATTTCGCGCTCTTTGCCTTTCTTTTACTTTATTGTTTTCAAAATTGCTATGTATTCTTACACACACTGACAAAACAAATTACAGATCCATATCCACCTTGGATCCCATTGATAACAATTCTGCTATTACCAATTATGACTTTGAAAATCTGAGCTACCAAGCCGAGGACGAAGGTGAGGAAAATTATGAAATACCCGGAGAGCTTGCTAGGCTATTAATGCAGGAAGAAAGAGCCATACGACTGCATGAAGAGCCAATCGAGGTTGTGAACTTGGGTACTGAAGAGGACAAGAAATAGGTCAAGATAGGTGCCAACCTAGAAGACAATGTCAAAAAGAGGTTAATTAACATGTTGCATGACTATGTTGAGATCTTTGCTTGGTCGTACGAAGACATGCCAAGGCTTGATACTGACATTTTGGTTCACCGTCTACCGATGAAGGAAGGTTGTCCTCCTATAAAGCAGAAGGTTTGTAGTATGCACCCTGAGATGTCTGAAAAGATCAAAAGTGAAGTTATGAAGCAATTCAATGCAGGTTTCTTAGTTGTTACGTCCTATCCTCAATGGGTCGCAAATGAGGTGCTAGTACCTAAGAAGGATGGTAAGGTTCGTATGTGTGTAGACTACATGGATGTGAATAGGCAAGCCCCAAAGATGACTTTACGCTTCCGCATATTGATGTTCTTATTGACAACATCGCTCAATACAAAGTATTTTCCTTCATGGATGGTTTCTCTGGTTATAATCAAATCAAGATGGCACCTGGAGACATGGAGAAGACTACTTTTGTCACACAGTGGGGCACTTTCTATTACAAAGTTATGCCTTTTGGTTTGAAGAACGCTGATGTAACATATCAGCGTGCTATGGTAGCGTTGTTCCATGATATGATTCATCATGAGATAGAGGTTTAAGTGGATGACATGATAGCCAGGTATCAAACTGAAGAAGAACATCTTGACCACCTACACAAGCTGTTTGAGAGGCTAAAGAAAGACAAATTGAGGTTGAATCCAAACAAGTGCACCTTCGGGGTAAGATCAGGTAAAATCCTAGGTTTCGTCGTTAGTGGTAAAGTTATTAGAGTTTATCCTACCAAGGTTCAAGCCATTCGAGAAATGTTAGCTCCCTTTACTGAGAAGGAAGTCAGAGATTTCTTGGGACGACTGAACTATATTACCAGATTCATTTCCCATTTGACTGTTACTTACGAGACAATCTTCAAATTACTAAAGAAAGATCAAGTAGTGAAGTTGAATGACGATTTTCAAATAGCCTTTGACAAAATCAAGGAGTACCTCCAGCAACCTCCAATTCTGGTGCCACCGGTTGAAGGAAGACCTCTGATCATGTACTTGACAATATTAGAGAACTCAATGGGGTGTGTATTAGGGAAACATGACGAGTCTGGTCAAAAAGAGCATGCAATATACTACCTTAGCCAAAAAGTGTATCGACTGTGAAACAAGATACTCACTGCTTGAGAAGACTTACTACATTTTGGCATGGGCTGCTCGCCGACTAAGACAATATATGTTGACTCATACTACCTTGTTGATCTCTAAGATGGATTCAATAAAATACACATTCGAGAAACCCGCTCTCTCTGGAAGAATAACTAGATGGAAAATGGTCTTGACATGATAAGACATTCAATACACTACTCATAAAGAAATCAAAGGAAGTGTATTGACATATCATTTGGCTCATCAGGCTATAGATGACTATCCGTCTATGAATTTTGAGTTCCCGGATGAGAATATTATGCTAGTTACTAATTATGAAAAACCTAGACGTATGAAGGACCTGAGCCGGGATCCCGATGGACTATGGTTTTTGATGGGTCTTCCAACGCGCTTGGTAATGAAATTGGTGTTGTAATTGTCTCTCCTAAGGGTGGCCATACACCCTTCACCTCCATATTATGTTTTAATTGTACCGACAATATGGACGAGTACGAAGCATGCATCATGGGTATCATCTCTTCCATCGATATGAGAATTAAATTCTTAAATGTATATGGGTACTAAGCCCTGGTGATCAGTCAGATTAAAGAAGAATGGTGTAGCGGTAGAAATGTTTAAGACTAAGCCATTGGATTGACTAGACTTGTACAAATCAAAATAAAAATCGCCACCACGCTTTATTGTTTCCAAAGGAATGGGAAAAGAGCGAATAACCCAAAAAGAGGGGGAAAGAATCAAGGTAAGGGGGCTGGTTATGCAAACGGAAGGTATTAGCACCCTAAACATCTACGGTACTCCGCAAGAACCTCTTTGAAAAATCTATATATTTTGGCTATGAAAAATGTTGTATAAAAAATGGATGGTGGATGTGAGAAAATAAATATATTTATTTTATGATTTTTTCACCCGCCGCGGTTGTGAACCTTTAGTGCCTACGCACCACCTTTTCGTGCAATAGGGAATCAGGGTACACGTAGTTCCTCTTTTAAAAATTTTAAAATACAAATGTGTTGGTTAATTTTATGAGATAAAACATCATCGTCATTGTCCGTGTAGAAAACATACCTACTACCCACAATCATGAGAAAGGAGAATTTGCATCATCTCAAAGTGGAGGATATGGCTTGGATTTTAAAATCAATAATGCCTCACTCAACACCCAAGTGGAAAATATCTCTCTTCACTATATATTGTAGAAGTGTAGTTGTTTACATCACTACAAGGATTGGCAAGAGTTCAATCATTTGAGAAAAGTTTAAAGATAAAAGCCAAAGTGGTGGCAAAATGGTTTGAAATGAGATTGATTGACTTTTAGTCTTCTCACAAAAATGTCAAAGTATTATTAAGTTTATTGAAGTTTATTTATGAAAATGTTTGAAAATGCATGGACCTAAGTCCAAGTTTATTATGAAAGTGGTTCAAGTTTAAAACAAGAAGATTTTTCAAAGGGAGGGAGATGATTTTTGAAATTAAAGAAGATGGGAAGAGAAGAAGAGGCTATCCTAAAGCATAAGGTAAAAGCTAGGGATAATAACCATCTAACCAACAAGAAGCCAATACTTGACACTATGAGCCAAGATAGAATTCCCATTTTTTGGGTTGAAACTAAACAAGAAAAAAATACTATACCTCTTGAGAGAACCAACACTTCAAGTGTATTAAGTCTTCACAAAAATTGGGCAGAGTAACGGTTGTATACGGGTAAATTCCAAATTACAAACAAAGGGTGTAATCATAATAACCTGCATACAAAGCAAACAAACAACCCAATGTCTTGAGGTAAATCTCAAGAGCTCCAGACAAAATAATCGGATAAGATCACAAGGTCTCCAATCATAGGCCAAGGTTTCTAATCCTAAGTCTAAAAAGTCCAATGCTCCATAATGCCAAGGATAGTAACCAAATAGTCCAAGTATCATTAAGGATTTTATGGTTCATATTGATTATTAAGTATCTTAAGAAAAGAAAAGAAAAGCTCAAGTGAGCAAAATAAAAATGACAAGAAAGTAAATGCTCAAATGAGCAAATATGAAAATGGCATAAAATGTAAATGCTAAAAGTAAATAGTGTATAAAAATAAAAGGGGCATATAATAAAAGAATAAAGGATAAAGTCAATTATTAGTGATTAGTGGTTAGTTGAATGATCATCTTGAAACTTGCATTTGGAACTCATTAGAGGATTAGTAGAACCAAAGCCTCCACACAACAAGTTGAATTTGCTTTTTGTCAAGTATATCATCCATTTGAAATCCTTATGAGTATCATTTAATGATCAACAATGTTTAAGTGATCTGTGTTGACCAAAAGTGTTGTAGATCTATTAGAGGATTGGTAGAACCAAAGCCTCCACACAATGAATCTCAAGGTTATTGGATCAAAGAGATCAAATTAACATACTTGGGCTTGCAGACATAAGTTTGGGCCACAAATGATCATTTATTCGAATCAGGACAAAATTTAGCGCTATGTTAAGCAATCGTAAGTGGGCTTATATAGAAGTCGCGCCTATTTTGATGCCGTTCAATAGAAATCTATGCACCATTTATTTCGAGACATGATATAGAGATCATGCTCCAACAACATTTAGTGCAATAAGAAGAGGATGAGATGAAGAGGGGTGGGAGAGAATATACAAACCACTTTTGGATTAAATTTAATTAAACTATTATTAAAATCATTCATCCATTTTTATGAAGTTAGACTCAACACCATGGATCCAATGATGTTAATAAAGTTCATGATCAAAAATTTTACCCAAGATCAGCCAGAAAATAGTCACAAAATAATATCACATTTTAATATATACAAAAAGGTTTAAAAATAATGTTTAAAAATAGAAATAAAAGAGAAAAATATCAACTATGTTCAAATTAATCAAGAAATAAAAAGTAAGACCATAGAAAAATCAGAAAAGGGCTCAAATTGATTTTATAAATTTTTTGGTAATTTTTTAAAGTCAGAAACTATTTTTAAAATTAAAAGAAATGGGTAAAATAAACCAAAAATGGTAAAAAAATAGGAAAGTCAGAAACAAAAATAAAATAAGGTCACCAATATTTGTCACAATATCATTGGATCATTCCATAATTTTTCAGAATTTAAAAATGCATACAAGTATTTTTAAACATTTAAAACAATTCAAATAAAGTGTAAATTTATAATAAAAAAATACCAAAGCACAAAATTAAATTGTGAAAAAATAAAAATCAAAAAGAGAATAATCAAAAATATTTTTCATAATTTTTTCAGATTTTTTGGACTTAAAATGAATTTTCTATGATTTTTTGAAGTTTAAAACAATTAAATATAAAAAATCAGAAAAGAAAATAAAAGTAAAAAATATGTGGATCATTGGATGAGAGTAAAAACACGTTAGTAATCAAATCCAAGGGATCTGGCGCGCTGTGCATATCATGGTCATTAGTGAATAAAGCAATGAATCAATTATTAAATCAGAACTCAAAAATAACAAGTGGCACACCATCATTGGTTGGAAGATGACACATTGGTCATATTCAACCTCCAGCCAACGTGAATTGTAGGTCTCTCAAACTGTAAAATCAGAAGCTCAGACATATGTCATTCGCTTCGTCTCTTCAAGACGAAGACAACCACACCCTCACGCCAAATTTATATAAACTGTAGCTCAAGCAATTTGGAAGGAAAGTTTTGAAAAGGGATTTGAAATTTCATGGTCAAAACATGTTTCCAGTAAAAAGCAAGTGTTGCGACTAGAATCAGGGCAATGCGAGCATCACAATGATATCAAAGTTTTGAAGAATTAGTGAAGGAATCTACTTATTGAAGTTGAGTTACAGAGCTTTGAAACTGGACTTCTATGGAGCAATATAGGGCACGATTCTTGAATGTAATTATATGGTTAGCTTCAGAGAGGATCAAGGAAGGTGAATTTATAAAGAAATTGGATTGAAAAAGGGTTGTGTATGGATTTCGAAGTTGCTAAATTCTGAGTTATGGAACAAGTTTGGCAGCGTGATTCTGGCTATCCAAGCTTGAGAAAATGAATGGGATAGTTCATGTATTTATAGGAGAAGCAAATGGGATCAAAAGGAAGAGTGAATAATGCATTTTGGAGGGAATTCGTGCAAACCTGATGCACGAGTGAAGCGTGATCGTATTTTCACCAAAAACTCATCCAATCCTTGCGTTTTAAGGTGCTAAACGCTTATGGCAAGCTTGTTAATCAAGTTTAAATCAAAAACGCGTATAAATCTTGGGATTAGAGGCCACATTATGAATTTCAAAATTCTGACTTGGTGAGAAATTCAGTTCCAAGTTATCAATTTCAAAACAATGGCATTTTCAACTCAAGGGGTCTTAGGGCATGATTCTTGATGCTTTAGAAAGACGAGGTTACAAGCTTTGCAATGGAAAAAGAATGGAGTTAAATGGATGCTTGAGCTGAAAGTTGCATTGAGTCAAAATTGAGGAAAAAGGGTTGACTTTTCATACTCAGAAATATTTCAAATTTTTCTTCAAAAGTGACCTATAATATCTTGCATCCAAACATGGCCTTCTACTTGGAATTTGTTCTTGACCAAAAAAGATGGCATGAAGTAGATCTCTTTAATGACATTTTGAAACTTGAATCATTTAAAACCTCCTAAAATTGAGAAAGTTATGACTTGTTGAATTTGGCAAAATTTCATAAAATGACCTATACTCTTTTGTATCCTTAAGGAAACTTCCATCAATTTTCTCACTTTGCACATAAAAGAAGGCATAAAATTCACATATTCAAGATCATTATGGAAAAATAATAGGCTCAAGGTGATAAAAATTGACCAAGTTATGATCATTTGAAGTCACACATGGAAAATTGGGGATTCATCTGGAGGACTTGTAATCTTTCTTCCTCATCAAGTTTCTTCCACATGAAAACTCCTTGGAACTTTTGAAGTGATATGTTAATAACCCTTTGAAGAGAATGATGTCTTTGGAATCACTCAAAAATACCAAAAGATGAGCAATATATACTCCTTTGAAGTTCAAAACCCTAGCTCCTAGATTAAGAAACATGCCTTGAGGAACTTTGACAATTTTGAACAAACTTATTGTACCAAAACAAATGCTTTGTAAATATAAGTTGTTGAGGATGATAAGGAGAAATCATAGAAACCACAACCACTTCCATATCTTGAGAATTGAGAGGAACATGCACTTGTGACCAAAAGGAATAAAATCTTGTCCAAACATGACTATTTCTCCAATCAATCCCTTGTGCTTTTCAACCAAATTTGATAACCTTGAAATGTGGTGAACCAAAATAACCTTTCCATGACATTTATTCCAAAACAAATCCAATGGTGAGGTTTGAACTTCTCAAGCTTCATTGACTAGTGAATGGAAATAAACTCATGAACCCATGAAGCAACTTGCTGAATCTTATTGCCTTTACCTACATGAGTAACAAGCAAGACAAACCAACATTGCATTTTATTAATTAAATGAAGAAATCAAGACAAAAAATATTCATGATCACAAAAGGAACACAAGTCAATATGCTTGGTGATTCCTCAAAGAGCAAAGCTAAATATAGGGAGGGGAACCAAGAATCCTAATGTGACCTTGTTGTGAATGAATCAACATGGTATGATGAAGAGATCTTAGGGGGGAAAATTAGGGTACAACAAATGGGATACAAAGCATACAAATCTCATTCCTTATCGAGAGCATGTGTTGACATTAATTTTGTACTTCGAAGAAATCACTTTTGAACACTTTCCGCGAGAAGAGAATCAGTCGGCAAACGCATTAGCTACCATGTCATCTATGTTCAAAGTCAGATGGGATAATGAAGCTCCTTGAATTACTATTGAGAGACTAGATGAACCGGCATATTGTCACGAAGTTGACACTGATGGAGTAGAGTAAAAGCCTTGGTACAATGAGGTAAAAATATACCTCGAGACTCAAGAGTATCCTGAAAGGGCATCTATCAATGATAAAAAATTTCTAAGGAGGTTCTCTCCAAGTTCTTTCTGAGTAACAGAATCTTGTATAAGTGCAATCACGATTCGACTTTGCTTCGTTGTGTAGACAAGAAGGAAGTCAAGAAGATTATGGAAGATATGCACGAAGGAGTCTTTGGTACTCACTCCAGTAAACATACAATGGATAAGAAAATACTGAGAGCATGTTATTATTGGTCTACCATGGAAACCGATTGCCATTGCCATTCTAGAACTTGTCATAAATGCCAGGTTTATGCTGACAAAGTACACGTGCCTCTGATTCCTTTAAATGTCTTGACTGATCCTTGGTTGTTTGCAATGTAGGGAATTGATGTGATTGGAGAGATTAAGCCTACTGCTTCTAATGGGCATTGTTTCATCTTGGTCTCTATTGATTACTTCACGAAGCGGGTAGAAGTAGCCTCGTTTTCCTCTGTAACCAAGAATGTTGTGGCTTGGTTCATTAAGCATAACCTCATTTGTCAGTATGGCATACCTGAAAGGATCATCACGGACAATGGTACCAATATTAATAATACTATGATCACAGAACTCTGCATGCAGTTTAAAATTAAGCACCATAATTCTTCTCCATATCGATCAAAGATGAATGGCGTGATGGAAGCCGCCAACAAGAATATCAAGAATATTTTGTAGAAGATGACAATGACATACAGAGATTGGCATGGGATGCTACCATTTTCTCTTCATGGTTATCGCACTTCAGTATGTACATCAACTGGGCAACCCCATTCTCTCTAGTCTACATTATGGAGGTTGTCTTACCTATCGAAGTCCAGATTCTTTCCTTAAGGATTATGAAAGACGCATGCTTAGATGAAGATGAATGGATTCAGACTAGACTTGACCAAATAAATTTGATTAATGAAAAAAGGCTTGTGGATGTTTGTCATAGACATATGTACCAGAAACGTATGATCAAGGCCTTTAACAAGAAAGTCAATCATCAGGTGTACCAGGCTGGTGATTTAGTAATAAAGCGCATCATCCTACTGTAAGGTGATCCCAGGGGAAAATGGACTCCCACGTACGAAGGGGAACTTGTGATCCAAAATATATTTTCAGGAGGTGCTATGATACCTACCACCATGGACGGTGAATATTTTCCACACCCTGTGAACACGGACATAATCAAAAAATACTACGCATAAAAGAGACCCGCTGGGTTGACTGGCCTAGGCAAAAATAAGGTCATCCCGACCAACCAAAAGGATTAGGGCAAAAATTAGGGATATATATATATATATATATATATATATATATATATATATATATATATATATATATATATATATATATATATATATATATATATATATATATATATATATATATATATATATATATATATATATATATATATATATATATATATATATATATATATATATATATATATATATATATGTACATCCGGCAAGTCGAAAACCTGAAAAGGCGGCTTGGGAAAAAAGGATATCCCGGTGGACTGAAAACCCGAAAGGGTGGTCCTTGCAAAAGTTAGGGATTAAAGCGTACGACTATGTCCAGTTGGATCACCCATCTACTTACAACTAACATAATTATCAACGCCAAGTTCGAATGGTACATATCAATTTAATCAACTTCTTCCAACAGTAAGGAATGAGATGCTTGAAGACATAGGGGCAATATCAGAGTTGAAACTCGACAGGATCATTTCCACATAGCTGTTTTTCTTTGTTTTTCTTTGTACCCCTTTTCCTTTTAATGACAATTTCCTCTTACTAGGATTTCTGTCTCCTTGTATAAAATTGTCTGCTTATATGCAAACCTTCTAAATCAATGCAATCAAATTTCAAATTCAAAATTGTTTTTACTTTCTTTGTTTTGTTTGCAAAAACGTCCAATGATTACATTGAATGAACATATGAATTTAAATATGATTACTGTTTATAAATATATGCATGAAAATAGGATTGACGTTTACTAAAGACTCTAAGAGTCAGGATAATGTTCAAGTTGCCATAAATTCCCACAGAGAAATCTCCTTAGAGCTATTTTCATAAGATAATCACCATCAAAGATTATTTCCTCAACACAATTTGCAGGGTTTATTTCCCCAACAGAGTTTATTTCTCCAATATTTCGATTCCCCTACAAGACTCTCTTCTTCGACTAAATATCATCTAATGTTGTCCTCCCTAGAAGGGTTAATACTCATATCTAAAACCTGGTCAGACAACACATCAGATTATTATCCATCTCTTTTATCCCTAGTCAGGAATTAAATCCTTCAAAGAACAACAAATGACTGTCTCTCTTCGAAGGCTTTTACCCCCAAGCAGAGGTCGAAAATCCCAGCAGAATGTCTTCAAACAGAAAATAAATATCTCCAGTAGAGGAATTCTAAACAAAGTTGAGGAATTATTATCTTCATCCTTAGCATCAATCAGGGATTTATTTTCCCCTAGCCAGAAACGTCATACAAAGCTACCAATATGCTCCAACGACATATTTCATCTATACATAATTCATATGCATACGAAACACATATATTATCCCATTTATTTTTAGAGCATCATTATGCAATGCATTACATACATCATGACATTGCATAAAACTAACCTTGGCTTTTCAGGTTAAGTTCTCAGATAGACGAATATTACCAGCAATTTATAGACAGGTTATGGATCCATTCCCGAAACATGACGGGTGACTATCTACATGTCCACATGATTCCCCTTTAGATACTGCACTCTGAAAAGCATTCCCCTTCAGAGACTGAATTCTGAAAGTCATCTCCTTCAGGGCTTCATTCTGAAAAGCATTCCCCTTCAGAAGTTTATTCTGAAAAGCATTCCCCCCAGAGACTGAATTTTGGCGAGCATTTCCTTCATAAGTTTATTATAAAAAGCATCTTCCTTCAGAGACTGAATTCTGAAAAGCATCTCCTTTAGGGCTTCGTTCTGGAAAGCATCCCCCTTCAGAAGTTTATTCTAAAAAGCACCCCTCAGAGACTGAATTCTGGCGAGCATTTCCTTCAGAAGTTTATTTTTAAAAGCATCTCCCTTCAAATACTAAACTCTAAAAAGCATCTCCTTCAGGGTTTCATTCTGAAAAGCATTCTCCTTCAAAGGTTTATTCTGATAAGCATTCCCCTTCAGAGACTGAATTCTAAAAAGCATCTCCTTCAGGACTTCGTTTTGAAATCCCCTTCAGAATTTTTTTCTGAAAAGAATCTCCATTCATAGATTGAATTCTTAAAAGCATCTCCTTTAGGGCTTCATTCTGAAAAGCATTCTCCTTCAGATATTTTCTGAAAAGCATTCTTCAGATAGAGTCAAGTGTAGACTCATTCTAATACTCCTACCAATAGTTATTTTGGATGGCATCTATAAGCCCATCTCCGACGATACTTTATCTCCTCATTGAATTACATCTTTAAGCCCATTCAAGCAATAAAATCAACCAATAATATTACTTCGTGCACATGTGAGCACAAATTTCTGGGCACTTAAGTGTTCAATCCTCTTCCACCTTTAGATCCTGAATGGCGAGCATGCCAATTTAACCCTTCAGGTTTAAGAAGATTAAATAGGGGAAGTTGTTGTACCCTAAAATTTGCCCTCCCATTTTTTAAGACAAATTGTTTCAAGATATCTTCTCATGCTCCTAAGGTTCTCAAGTACTCAAGACTACTCAAAGAAGATTGGTTTTCTCAAGGGTTTTGTTTTCTCAAGGAAGATTGGTTTTATAATGCCTAAATTGGATTTCATGGTTTCTCATGTGTATCAAGGTACCTTCATACCAAATTTCAAGCCTTGTAACACAAGTTTGCTCAGTCAATTAGCCAGATGATTGAAAATTAAATGTTTTAGGCAAAAAGTCAACTTTGACCAATTTACAGTCAAACTTCAAGATTTTTGGTCAACATCAATATTTTGAAGTAAAATTCATCATTTTATCAGGGTTTGATCATGGTTCATCAAGAAACCTCAAGATTCATCAAAAGTCAAAAGTTACTAAATTAGGGTTTTCTATAGGAGAAGTCAACTAAACTTTGACCAAGCATAACTTTCACATGCTTCATTAGAAAATTCACAACCTAAGCCGATTATGATGGAAATTAAATTCTCTACAACTTTTTCTCTCTAAGCTCAAGGCCAAAAATGCTTCATTTGAGAGATATGGGCTAAAACATTACATGTCATTTCAAAAGTCAACAAAAAGACACTTTTTGTCAAAGTAATTTACATCAAGATAAAATTTTCAAATGAGAAAAGAACCCACATGAAGATTTTAATGGACATCTTGAGGTTTCCAAAAAGTCCAATATCACCTTCATATTATGAAAATTGAGTGAGATATGATTGGTGCAAGTCGGGCAATTTTGAGAAAATGCATGAAATTCAATTTGAAGCAAACTTGACTTTTGAGCCAATGGGCCTATCTTTTGAAGTCTAAACATGTTCATAACACTTTAGAAGACTTCTAAGTCCCTTCAGGCATTATTTTAATTTTAATTTCATTTATTTTGATTTTTTATCATTTAAAATCAAAATTAAATATAATAAATATTAGATAAATGTGTAAGGCATAAAAGGCTTGTGATTTGATTATTTTGAAGGCTTAAGATCATGATAAAAACCGTGTAGACCTATTTGAGCATCAAATCTTCATGGTTTTGTAATATTTTAATCTATTTTAAAAAAAATCAAAAGATATGTTTCACATGATGTCCAAGCCTATCTCTTAACTTAAATCTTCTCCTATAAATAGACAATAACTTCAGACATCAAAGGACACGTAAAATGGCTCAAGAAACAATGGTTTGGAGTTTGAAGTTTTCATGGAAAAAGTTGAAATTGAAAACAAAGATCTAGCCATCCTCAAGCAAAGCCATCCTCAAGCCAATCCATCCATTCAAGTCAATCCCTGAGGTATCATAGAGTAAGTTTTGATCATTCTCAATGATCAAAGATGCCTAAAACATGCATATGACGCGTCGCCAGTTCACATGTTTTTGTGAAATTCATATTTTGATTTTTATGATGCTTTGATTTAAACTAACAACTCTAACATGTTCTTGAGATAAAACAGTTCAGGTTTGATCCCTTGCATGAGGCCCATGACGCCAAAATGGTCCATCACCATTATTGAACCGATTTGCACTATTTTGGTTGTATCTATTTGTACAGGTTGAATTAGCCAAAAATAATGCCACCATTGGATTCGTAAGGGTCAATTTAGGGGGATAAGGTCCTTCTTGATCTCTAACGCGCTTTAATTTTGCAAGTTAAAAAATAGATTCACCAGAGAAGACGGTCAGAGCTAGGGCTCTAGCGCCTCTCCAGTCCAATGTTTATATTATATTTATTGATTGCATTTGTATAATCAAATAGAAGAGCAATGAGATTGGTTGAGAAGAAGGCTTGTAACGTTAAGGGAGTGGGTTTGATCCATGCGTTTTGCAATTTTATTTTATTTTATTTTTCCAAACTAACGCAAGTTTCACATATAATATTCAACTCCTATCTTCAGACACCAACAAGCGCTTGGCCTGGTGGCAAGCGATGCCATTATGAAGCTTGAGGGTGTGGGTTCAACACCCACCCCATTCAAATCCTTTTTCCCTATTTTTTCTTATTAATCTAATTTCCTTTTTATTTTCCTAACCCTAATTATTTTAATTAATTAATCATTAAATTAACCTAATTTTCCCCTTAATACTAATAAATTAGGATTAGGTTTTTAAACTAATATTTAATTTTCTTGATATAATTAATTAATTAACCAATCTTTTTTATTAAAATCAATTAGAATTTAGGTTTTATTAATTATTGTCATTTAAATTATTTTTCACAAATCATAAAAAACATTTTAATATTCTTTTTCTATCTTATTTCCTTTTTTAAATTCATAGAAAATTGTATAGGTTGCACTCTCCAATGTAAATAGCTTAGATTTATCTTTTCACATGTTTTCCTATTATGTAACTGCTCACAGGATGTAATATCTTAGGTTTAATTTTCTGCACTTTACATTCCGCATTTTATTTTTCTGTACATATTTAACTACTGGTAACTAGGGTTTGTATGGAAATACTAATAATTGAATCTAGAAAAACCCTAATTCTCAAGATAAAAATAACTGAAAACAAACACTTTGCACACTTTCACCTCTAGGATAACCTCCCTTGCTGCCTTACGATAATTGGGTAAGTCCCTAGAAAGTAGGGATGCTTTAGCAAAAGACCCTTCCGAACAAAAGATCATAGTCCCTCGATGACCCTTTGAAGTTTCCTACGAAAATGATCTAGTCCCTCCGATACAAATTGATAAAGCATCCTTCCATGTTGCCTTCTATAACCATTTGATGACTCTATGCGTATCCCTTCACATCCAATAGATAGGGCTACCTACCAACTAATGGTATGGATAGAACTATCTCTAAAGAAGAAGGAAAAGAATAATAACGACCTTTAGTGGGTAATGAATTCTTAAGCTTGCTCACAATCTTTTCTAAAAAACATTTTTTACACATCACATTTTCAAACAAAATATTTTCTAAAACACTTTGTACGCATTCTTGAGGACTGATACATAAATCATTACAAAGTTAGCCTTACATTGGCCTTTTCAAGATATTTACAAATCACACACACAAAGCAAGATTTTCAAAAGTGAGCTAGAAATTAAGAGCCCGTAGATAACTACGGATGAAAAGGGTGCTAACACCTTCCCTTTTCATAACGTACCCCCCGAACTCAAAATCTATTAAAGGTCTTTCCTATTCTTTTCACCTTTCCTAAATATTGGATAAAAGAAAAGCCGGTTGCGAATCTTTCCATCCGCATATTTGGATAAAACCAAAAAGTCAGTTCTCCCACCATATTACAGAACTGGTGACTCTGCTAGGGAATTACTTAAAGAGGGGTTACCTTAGAGTCTAGATCATCTTTACTTGCTTTCATTGTTTGCTTTGCTTGCTTTAAATTTAAGTGTTGTTTGGGTATTAATGCTTGTAATATCCTATACCCGGATCTAGGGGTTCCTTAGGTAAGTAGCAATAAATCATGAAGATTGTACGGCATAAACCGAAATGGTTGAAGTGATGGCTATGGTTAGTGTGACACATTGGTTTGTATCGGTGTTCCTTGAGTTAGTCGAGGATAACATTAAGCTTCTGAATGATGTCGTTAACACTAAATTACTTTTATAACCTTAATTAACCCATCTCGGCCATTAGAAATTAGTGAGATAGCCGACTTTGGTGCAGTCCAAGGATGGTTGATACTCGAAGCAACGCTCATTGAAGTTTGACTCTCAGGATGTTTTGGTGGCATGCTAGTTGTCGTGCTAAAATAAATCCAGCGAGAAGGATCGGTGATATGAGATTTTCTAGAACTCAGCTACTATCTTAGAATAGGTTGAGCCAACTTAACTTTAATGGGGGGGGGGGGGTACTTACCTTTGGACTTCATGCAAGTCTTTAAACCTAAGGCTCTTGTGTGACTTATTTGTGTTTGCTTATTTAACATGAACATGACATCATAACATTATATCATCATAACATGGCATTTTTACTAATCATTTCAAGGATCTTTGGTGCAGAATTATAAATAACCAATCAACGTCCTTAGCATGGGGAGGAGGTTCAGAGGCCCAGTCAAGCAAGCTCGAGATCTTGATATCCCAACAGATGAAGATGATAAATAGGATGAAGATGGTAAGATTATGAAAACTGAAAGAAGAAATCCTAATTTTGAAAAATCTCTCAATGAAGAGGAAGATGATTATTTGGATGAGCAATATCCCCTTACTGATGAGAAGTATAAGCTGCTGGAAGAGCGTGTGAGAGCTATGGAGATCTAGAAGGTGCCTGGATTGAACTTTGATGATTTGGGTTTCATTTCAGGAGTCATCATCCCTCCTAAATTCAAAACTCCTACCTTTGCCAAGTATGATGGTGTTTCCTGCATGAAGCTGCACTTGAGGTCATATGTTCAAAAAATTCAACCACACACTGTTGACAAGAAATTATGGTTGTATTTCTTTCAAGAAAGTCTGTCTGGAACGCAACTGAAATGGTACTATCAACTTGAAGGTGCCAACATCTGTACTTGGGAAGATTTGGCTGCAGCTTTCTACAAACATTATCAATACATTTATAATTTGGCACCAACCCGCATGCAGCTACAGAGTATGTCCATGGGTTCTGAGGAAGGCTTTAAAGAGTACACATAGAAATGGAGAGATCTTCCAGGAAGAGTTTAACCTCCTTTGGTTGACATGGAATTGGTTGACATGTTTATGAGTACGCTAACTGGTCCCTTCTATAATCATCTGCTAGGAAGTTCTTCAGTCGGGTTCACTGAACTGATACTGACCGGGGAACATGTTGTGAATGGAATCAGAAGTAGTAAAATTCAGGTGGCTACGTCTTCAAATACTACGAAGAAGTCTTATAATGGAAAGAGAGAATTCAATGTTGTGTACGGCCAGAAGGGTCGTAATAATGGTGATCACAACCAATATGTGGGGGCAGTGCCGATCTCTAATCCTGCACCAATGCAACAACAACAACAAAGTAATCAACATAGGTAGGATACACCCTGGAGGCAGTTCACAAGAATCAACATGCCATTTGCACAAGCATTACAACACATGTTAAAGGTAGGGCTGGTTACATTGAAGGACCCTCCGCAGAACCTCAATACTTCATCTCCCTGCTACAATCCTAATGTAAAGTGTGCATATCACTACGACAGCCCCGGGTATGACACCAACAACTGTTATGCCCTGAAGAATAAGATTCAAGACATGATAGACGCTAAAGAGATCTAATTTGACCCTCCTGAGACTCCTAATGTGATCACTACACCTATGCCTAATTGTGATCGGTGGAAATAGAACTGACTGTTTTTTAAGCTGGTTCACGAAATGTCGCGGTAAGTAAGAGTCGCCACCGTCTTTTATGTTCTCCAATATGGAAAGGACAAAAGCACAGCAAAATTCCTTCTTTGAGAATGTTTCTCGGTTCGGGAGGTAGATTTATAGAAAGGGAAGGTGTTAGCACCCTTTCTATCCGTGGTTATCCACGGGCTCTTAGGTACTTGCTCTTATGTTTTCAAAATTGTTTGCTTTTCAAGTGTGTGTGGGTTTTGAAAAAAGTTTCGTTTGAAAAATTTCTAAGTAACTCTTGTATCTGTCCTCAAGAGTGTATGAAAAATTTGTTTGAAAACTTTTAGAAAGTGTGAGTGCGAAAAGTTGTTTTGTTTGTTTGAAAAGAGCAAGTGCCCATGAGATCTACCTACCCTAAGGAATTAAGCTATGTAAGAGTCCTTTAGATAGTGCTATCCCACCATGGAGAGGTAGGTAGCACCATCGTTGGAGTTATTCAGGTCAATTCGATTATTAGGGACATTATGGTCACCGAAGCAATAGTAGGACACCTTAGTAGTAACCCTAATGTCCTAGATCCTTTTTTATCCGAGGCAACCGTTTCGAGGCAACTGGATCTTTTAGACAGAAGGGCGACCTCTAAGACACCCTATACTTGATGACCACGTTCGAGGCAACCAGTGAGGCGTACCCTAGGAGTGGCATGTGCTTGTGTGTTGTTTTTCAGTTAATGTTTGTCTTTGCATGTTATTTGTGAGCTACAGATTGATTTTATTTGTCATACATTCTTTCATGCATTTTTAACAGTTAGGAGTGCGGAAAATAAATTGCGGAAATGTAAATCTAACTATTACAAGGCGCGGGTCCATACATCGCCAAAAAACAAAAACCCGTTTTGGAAAATAGAGTGTGAGAAAATTAAGCAATAAAGGAGGTCCTAATTAGCTATTACATTTCCAGAGACAGTTACATAAATAATCAGAATAAATAAATACGCGCGAATAGAAATTTAATCGGGAACGTCTTTAGGGTGTTGACCCTTTTAAGAAAAGAATTGAATTTTTGTCTTTTTTTTGTAATTAATGAAATTAAAACTAATAACTAATTAATTAATTTAATTAAAAGAAAAATATTTTTGTGTTTTTTTTATATTTTTAATGGAAATAAAAAAAATAAGAGAAATTAAAAGTCAAAAAGAAAACCTAATTCTAAATTGTTTTTATTTATTATAGAAAAGGTGAAAATTAAACTAATTAAACTAATTAATTTGAGTTAATGCTTATTTACAAAATAATTACCTAAGTGAAATTAATAAAAATAAAATACTTACATTTTTTATTTTTTCTGAATTTTTACTTGTGAAAATGTTAATTATGTTAATTAATTAAATACTAAGAATAAATAATAAAGAAAATAAAAAAGAAAAAGGAAAATAGAAAAAAAAAAGAAATAGAAACCAAAGGGGGTGTTGATGGCCCAATGGAGGTGTGAAGAGAAGCAAATTGGCCCAATAATGATCAGGCCTGCTTTGGCTTTGGAATTGTCTGTAGCATGGGTTGACCAGGAGCACGGTGCTCCCCATCTTCAAGCCTTTAGATCTGTCCTTGGAGACACTTGGCGTATGGATCTGTGAGGTGCATGATAAGCTTTCTTTTGGAACCTACACACAAGCGCATAAGAAAAAATGATATGGGATTTTGGGGGACCTGGGAATCGAACCCAGGTCCCAATGGTTGCCAAACACGTCACCCTCCACTAAGCCAAACGCCTGTAATTGTTAATGTAGTGGATAATGAAGATAATATAAAAAAACAATAACTATGCTTGGAACAAGAAAAAGCGCGTGTGATGTTTGAATCAGCCAGCCATGCGTGGACACCTCATCATCGTCTTCATTTATCTGCAAAATAAAAACAAGATAGCGGGGGTTTTTAACCCCCACAATGCAAAACTGCCAAGAATAGCGATTAGGCATATAGTGAACATAAAAAGGGCGCGATGGTTGGGTTGAATTCGTCTTGTCATGACGAATTCAACCATAGGCGTTATGTGGTCCAATTTTCCTCATGCTGTAAATCCCCAATCTAGAAGCTTGGAAACCCTAAATTTCTCCCATGGCAACTTGCGTTTTAGGGCATCTTAATGAAATTAAATCACACCAAAAGCTTCACCTGAATGCTATGAACACAAAACAATCAACAAAAGGTATTAAAAATGCATGAATCAAAGGTTGTGATTTTGGAAGAAAAGTGATAAACCGTGAATCTGTTAGAGCGTTCTCTTGAGCTTTAAGGCTTGTTCTCGATGGCAATGTGTTCCTGGAAGGTCCAGCAATGTATTGGAAACAAGAAAAGGGTTCGAATTGGCCTGCAAGTGAGAATTCAGTTTTCAACTTTTCTTCAAGTTTTTTTGGAATTTTGTTTGTCCGTTTCAATGAGCTCTAGGTCGTGCTTGAGGCTTGTCACACTTGCATATGTATGTATGAATGAGAATCAGTCACATAAAGAGCCAATGATCCATTGCAATGATGTTTTTGGATTTCTTCATAACCACCATTAAAGCATTTTCCAATTTTGTTCAAATTTGAATTTTCATGCTTAAAATGGCCCTAGAACGAAATTGGTAGGTTGTTCATGACACATGAAAGCCGTTCAAAACTCAAAGATACCATTTAATTCATTTTTTTGATTTTATTTGAATTATTATGGATTAAAATGAATTAAATCCATAAAAATTAAATAAAAAATGAAAAAATAAATGTTTGGTCTTGTAATTGGTCATGGGACACGTGGGTGGCATGACAAGGCTGAATCAAGTGGAAAAAAGTGGGCCCTTTTGCCAAAAATTGAAGTTTCAAGGATAGTTGACTTTTGCCATTTCACAAAAATTTCCCAACTTTGCCAATGCATATCTTGCTAAATTTTGATCATATGAACATGTTCTTGGACATTTTGGAAAGGACTTGAAGTCCTCTAACCAATGCCTTTGGTCCCATGTCATTTTGATTTACCAATATCAAGTTATGGTCTTTGACTTAAAATGCCTTTTTGTTGACTTTTGAAAATGACCTATAATGTTGAAATTGATAGGTTTTTCTGAGAGCATTTATTGGAATTGTAATGTGAAGATGAGTTGTAGGAAATGTCATCCCCTTAAAAATGAGCATTGGATGGGATTTTTCTGATGAACCATGAAAAAGTTATGCCTTGGTCAAGTTACAGTTGACTTTTCAGCTGTCCAAAAATGGAAACTTTTGCATCTTGATGATTTTTGAGCCATGCTTGTGGAATCATGATCAAGACTTGATCAAATGATGATTGTGGCTTCAAAATAAGATGTTGACCAAAAATTTTGACTTTTGACTGCCAAATGACCATTTTACCCCTACAGTTGATTGTGAGGAAATTAGGGTTTTTGACTGTGCAACTTGACCTTGTGAGTCTTGCAACTTGACATGTGGATGCTTGACAATGTGTATAGGCATATGTGACTTGATTGAGCCCTTGAAAACCTCAACTTCATTGCAAGAACCTAAACCCTAATTTGACTGGCTTAGGAGGGTGTTTGAACTGTGCAACCCTTGAGTAGGCTTGAGCAAATTGAGATGATGCTTGTCAAAACTTTGAAGAATATGGGAGGGAAAATTTTGGGGTACAACAGTTGCCCCTGTTCAATCTTCTTAGACCTGAGGATGTAGATTGGCTTGTGTGCCTTTCGTGATCCGAGGGTGGAAGATGATTGAACACTAGAGTGCCCAAAAATTTGCACTCACATAGTAGAGTATCAGCAGTGTGGTGGCGGGAATGGGCTTACAGATGCCATTTGGAGAGATGGTGGGTAGGAGGATGGGCTTATAGATGCCATCTGGAAGTGTGACAGAACCTTGTTGGGAATGGGCTTATAGATGCCATTTGGAGACTGTTGATAGGTGGATGGGCTTATAGATGCCATCTGGAGGTGGTTTGTTGAACTGTAATTTTTGTAAGTTGAAAGAGGGAACCTGTGTAGGGTTTCCTGATGTTGAGCTCGTGTAAAGCTGCATCTTGGAAAGAAGGACACCTGTGTAGGGTTGACTGATGATGAGCTCGTGTAAAACTGCATCTTTGGAGGAAGGAAACCTGTGTAGGGTTTACTGATAATGAGTCCGTATAAGACTGCATCTGAAATGGAGAAGGAACCTGTGTAGGGTTAATTGATGATGAGCTCGTGTAAAACTGCATCTTTGGAGGAAGGAAACCTGTGTAGGGTTTACTGATAATGAGTCCGTATAAGACTACATCTGAAATGGAGAAGGAACCTGTGTAGGGTTACTTGATGATGAGCTCGTGTAAAACCGCATTTAGAGCTGAGAAGGAAACATGTGTAGGGTTTCTGATGACGAGTCCGTGTAAAACTGCATCTTTGGGAAGAGAGAACCTGTGTAGGGTTTCTTTGACAACGAGCCCGTGTAAAACTACGTCTGGAGAGAGAGAACCTGTGTAGGGTTTCTTCGGGATAAGTTCGTGTAAAACTTCTGGAGGAACCGGGGTAAGGTTACTTCGGGATAAGTCCGTGTAAGACTTCTGGAGGAACCGGGGTAAGGTTACTGCAGGATAAGTTCGTGTAAAACTTCTGGATGAACCGGGGTAAGGTCATCTTGAGATAAGTCCGTGTAAGACTTCTGGAGGAATCGGGGTAAGGTTACTGCAGGATAAGTTCGTGTAAAACTTCTTGATGAACCGGGGTAAGGTCATCTTGAGATAAGTCCGTGTAAGACTTCTTCTGAAAGAAAAGGAGCCGGTGTAGGGTTACTTTGATGATAAGTTCGTGTAAGACTTCGTCTGAAAATTGAGAAGGAACCGGTGTAGGGTTGCCTGATGATGAGTTCGTGTAAAACTACATCTGAGGTTGAGAAGGAACCAGTGTAGGGTTGCTTGTTGATGAGCCCGTGTAAGACTTCTTCTAAAAGAAAAGGAACCGGTGTAGGGTTGCCTGAGGATGATCAAGTAGATAATTGTCCTGTTTGGTTTTGGATATTAACCCACGATCAATCGTCCACAGAATTTTCCTGGCTTGTTACCAGTGTTGATCTGGAACTGTAAAGGTAGATGGTAATCATCTTTTGATTGACTTTTTTTCCTGAAAAGACAAAGTATTAGTCGTATGCAATGTCATGATGCATGAACTGCATGATTTTAAGATGTTCTAAAAAATAAATGAGATTTGTGTTGTATGATGCGTATGCATGCTATAATGTATGAAGATGTGATGTTTATGAATGTATTCTCGTCTGGGAAAATAAATCCTTGACGAATGCCGGGAGTTTGTTGAACCCTGGGCTGATGTTGAAGAGTAGAGTTCTTCGTTTCCGCTGGGGATGATGATTGCAAGAATAAACCGGTAGGAGAGGATGACTCCGTTGGGGAATAATCCTGGTGAAGATATTACTCTGTGGGGAGTCACTCTGTAGGAAGAGATACTTCGTTGAGGTTTTAATGAGAACTCCACTGGGGATACCGTTGATAAGTTATGTTGGGGAATTGATGAACTCCGCTGGGGGGATAAGAAGAACTTCACCGAGGACGATCTTTTTGTGGCGATTAGCTGAGGATAACCCAGTTATAAGTCCTGGTGGGGAATAACTTTGAATAAAGCCGGGGAGAAGCGTTCGTACTCTGCCGGTGATAAGCTTCCATAATCTACTGGGGAGATTGATTCGACTCTCCTGGGGAGACTTTTGAACTGTACTGGGGAATGGCTCCACTGGGGTGTCTGGTATTCCTCTGGGGAATAATCTTATATTAAGATGGCCGGGGATGCTTGCTTAGGAACATCTGCATACTGCTGGAGAATATTGAGATTTTCTGGGGATACCCAACTTCCTTAAGGCTGACAGTAGACTAACTCTGCTTGGGGAGAGCGTTGTTGGCTTGCTGGAGATACTGTACCTTGTCAGGGCTGACGGGAGACCAACTTTGCTCGGGGGAGAGTATTGCTGAATCTTATCTTACTCCGCGGGGAGTGAAGGTATCTTGGTCACATTATTCAGCTGAACCTACCTTAGTACCTTGGTGGACAGAGCAACTAGATCGCTTAGACAACTCATATTGCCCCTGTTTCTGTGGGAGAAGATACCTGTGGAGGCGCTTGATGACTGCCGGTTGACAAATCTTCTTCTGGTAGGCAAGTGACGAGATGATGGAACATAGTCGTATGCTTTTGATCCCTAACTTTTGCCTGGATCGCCCTTTCGGGTTTTCAGTCCACCGGGATACCCATTTTTGCCTAAGCCGCCTTTTCAGGTTTTCGACTTGCCGGGTGTACAGATTTTTTCATTTCATCCCTTATTTTTGCCCGAACCCTTTTGGTTCGCCGGGAAGCCCTTATTTTTGCCTAGGTGTGTCAACCTAGCGGGTCTTTGATTATGCGTAGTGTTTTTCCGACTATGTCTGTGCTCTCAGGATGCAGGGAGTTGTCACTGTCAGTAGTGCAGTGTTACCATGCCACCAGAAGATCTTTGTTTGATCGTCCAATGCCCTAAGTGATCCAGATGGAGATTTGCCCCAAACTGGTTGGCTTTTTGAGAGATTCTCCGAATCTTGACCTAATTGCCCCAGATGCTAGACAATGATCATGCCATGCCCCTTGATTGGAGGTGCTTTTGTTCATTAGACATTCGTCGTGCGAACTTCTATGTTGTTCAAACAAATAGTCACATGCAAGCAATGTTATATTAAAAATGCAAAGCTTATGTTTGTCTTGAAGATTTTAAAAATGCGTTTTTCAGTAAAATAAGCAATTTTTTTTTTGTAAAATATGATGTCAACTCAAGATTTCACAGCGAGCCCTATAGGAGTCAGGATACCTTTGTAACAGTATGCTTTCGAATTAACCCATGCTTCAGCTAGGACTTTTGAGGGTTATAACGTGGCCTGGTTCACGGTTTAAGAAATAAAGGATAAAGGCTCAACTTTTATTTGTACCCACCCGTTCTTCGTGATGTTCTTCAAACCTAAACTCAGTTGATCGTGCGTTAGACCTTGTTTGAGTCTTTGCTTTGGTATACCAGTGATGGTTCGGATATTGACAGTTTATTTTGAATAGGCAGTCATTTCTTTTTTTTTGGGTTGAGGGTTTGTAAGACCTCTTTATTTTTTGATTTCGTTATCCCTGTTTTTTGCCTGAACTGTTTCTTTTATGATTACAGTCATCGGGATGCCCCAGTTTTGTAGGTCTCCTTCATAGGTTTTGACTTAATGGGCTTTCATTTTGAGAAATGATGATTGTCTGTCTTTATTATTATTCGGAACCATCACTGTCTCTTGTTTTGGAAGGACTTCAGTAATGCCATTCGCTGTGCACTTGGATCAACTGAGAGAACTACCCTGCCCCAGGTTATGATTAAGGGTTTTAATTTTCGAAAAGAAAACTCCTACTTCTTTGGCTCGAAGGGGTTGACGAGGGGTTATCTTCCTTATAACTCCAGTGTTTAGGAATTGAAACAATACCTGTACCTCATCAGCGGGGTCTGTTCAAAAGCATACTGTAGATTATGGTATCGTTTTCGTCATCCTCCCTCAAGAGGCTTAGAATTTTCAATCGAGAGTTGAACATCAAGAAAAAAATAAAAGCAATTTTGAATATAGAGAACACAATTACTTCAAAACAGACACGTGTAATGCATTAATGAAATAATAGAGTTTGACATAATAATTGTTTGAATAAGCATAGAAAAATACAATATCAGAATTTAAATGAACAAGAGTTTCTCAATCCTAGCCATGTTTTGAAAATGGAGCAGTGATCACATCGGGAGCCTCAGCAGGCTCAAATTCGATCTCCTTGGCGTCAATCATGTTCTGAATCTCGTATTTCAGTGCCCAACAATCCTCAGTATCATGCCCCGGGCTTCCGGAATGATAAGCACACCTCGCATCTGGGTTGTAGTTTGGAGAAGAGGTCTTGGGATTTGCAGGAGGGTTGATCACCGCAATCAGATTCATTTTCAACATGTGCTGCAATGCTTGTGACAATGGCATGTTGATGTTGGTGAATTGTCTTTTAGGTTCGTCTGGCCTTCGCTGATTTCCCTTTGGCGGTTGTCGGCGTGACGCAGAACCTAAGATCATGACTGCCCCTACGTGTTGGTCGCGACGATCCTTCTGACTGTACGCAGCATTGGACTCTTTCTTGAATGGCTTCTTCTTAGCGTTCGAGGAGTCGCCCTTTTGTATCTTCCCGGACTTGATACCAGCTTCTATCCTTTCACCAGTTAAGATCAGATCTGTGAACTCAACAGAAGAATTCCCAATCAGATGGTTGAAGAACGGACCAGACAGGGTCCCTAAGAACATGTCAACGAGCTCACGGTCAGTCAACGGTGGCTGCACCCTGCCAGCCAGGTCTCTCCACTTTTGCGCGTACTCCTTAAAACCTTCACCCGTCCCCAGTGACATACCCTGGAGTTGGGTACGCGTAGGAGCGAGGTCGGCATTATACTGATACTGCTTATAAAAAGCAGTTGCCAAGTCCTCCCAGTTACGAATATTGGTTCCATCCAGCTGATAGAACCATTCGAGATGAGTCCCTGAAAGACTCTCCTGGAAGAAATGGATCCATAAGTTCTTGTCTGCAGTGTAAGGTTGGATCTTCCTTACATAAGAACGGAGGTGAAGCTTAGGACAGGAGACCCCGTCGTACTTCACAAAGGCAGGTGCCTTGAACTTGTCGGTATCACCACCCCAGAAGATAACCCTAAGTCTCCAAAATCCAACCCAGGCACACGTTGAATCTCCATAGCATTTAACCGATCCTCCAGCTGTTTGTACCTGTCCTCGGTAGGAGGGTACTGTTCATCATTGAAATCTGTCTCAGTGTCAGAGACCACGGGACTAGGAACCCTTCCCTCCTGGTGACTGCCTTCCCCAACAGATGGAGTAGTCAGCTCAGCTTCATTCTGCAGTGTATTCCCGAGTCTGCGTCCAGTGTTGAACAACACAGTCCTCTTCTTCTTCTTCTTCTTCTTCTTCAGGAGCAAAGCCTTCAACTCCTGTTGTCCCTGGGCTAAGCTCATGACCAGCTCTTGAAATTGGGCGTTCTGGGCCTGGAGGGCCTTGATAGCTTGCTCGATAGTAGGTTCAGGATTCATGATGATTGAGTGCTGAAATAAATAGTGAAGAAGATTAAGCAACCTGTAGAACAGAGTACCTGTAATGCAATGATATGTATGTATGCATGCGATTTTTTCAAGGATCTCGCGGGGTAAACAGAGAAACTTGTTAGAATTTGAATTTGGGTAGCTTGACTGAAAGAACTTCATGTTGCTGAGAGTCCTTCTTCAAGAGTCAAGGCTCACCATATCGAGTGGGTCATAGCCCCTGACTCAGGTCATTAACCTTGGCTAGAGGAAAATAAATCCCCTTTGCCCCTTTCTAGACATTTGATTTATCATGACCTGCATCACAAACCCTTGAGATCCTTGAAATGGATTAGTCCTTATGTAGGATGTATGCAATGGTATGATGTTATGCTATGCATGGAGTGATGTAAGTAGGCCCTGTAATGAGTCCCCATTAAGGACTGTAAACAAAACCTGCAAGGAACTCGTGTTGTTAGATAACAAGCATGCAAGTAGTCAAGTTTGAAAGCACACAAGTCACACAAGACAGCCCTTAGAGTTCAGGCCAACATGAAGTTTGGGTACTACCCTCTTGAAGTTGGTAAGCTCAAAAACCTATCCTATCAAAAGTAACCGGGTTCTAAGGAGCTCAATATCATAGGGTTGTTTTCTGTGTTCATTGTCTTGATTTAGCCACTGAACTGGCGATCAAAATATTCCAAGAAAGCAACCCTTAATGAGTGTAGTATCGAGTATCTACCAACTTCGGACTGCACCAAATTCGGTCATCTCACTACCCCTAAAGAGGCCAGGATGGTCAAGTAAGGTTCCTAAGGTCAGTTGATGCTTCACGACACCACGCGGCGGCCCCGTACTCTCCTTGACTTGACTCAAGGGTTACCGGTACTCACTAAAGTGCCACATCAATATAGCAAACTACTTCAACCGTGTCGGTATACCCCACACAGTTCCCTCACAGTTTGTTGCTACTTTCTAAAAGGTATCCCCCAGATCCGGGTTAGGATCTATGAAACTCCAAGACAGGCCCACAATTTTAAAGCAAACAAGACAAGCAATTGAAAACAAAGAGTGGTCTAATCCTAAGGTACACCTCACTTTATTAAATCCCCAGCAGAGTCGCCAGTTCTGTGATCGGTGGAAATAGAACTGACTGTTTTTTAAGCTGGTTCGCGAAATGTCGCGGTAAGCAAGATTCGCCACCGTCTTTTATGTTCTCCAATATGGAAAGGACAAAAGCACAGCAAAATTCCTTCTTTGAGAATGTTTCTCGGTTCGGGAGGTAGATTTATAGAAAGGGAAGGTGTTAGCACCCTTTCTATCCGTGGTTATCCACGGGCTCTTAGGTACTTGCTCTTATGTTTTCAAAATTGTTTTCTTTTCAAGTGTGTATGGGTTTTGAAAAAAGTTTCGTTTGAAAAATTTCTAAGTAACTCTTGTATCTGTCCTCAAGAGTGTATGAAAAATTTGTTTGAAAACTTTTAGAAAGTGTGAGTGTGAAAAGTTGTTTTGTTTGTTTGAAAAGAGCAAGTACCCATGAGATCTACCTACCCTAAGGAATTAAGCTATGTAAGAGTCCTTTAGATAGTGCTATCCCACCATGGAGAGGTAGGTAGCACCATCGTTGGAGTTATTCAGGTCAATTCGATTATTAGGGACATTGTGGTCACCGAAGCAATAATAGGACACCTTAGTAGTAACCCTAATGTCCTAGATCCTTTTTTATCCGAGGCAACCGTTTTGAGGCAACTGGATCTTTTAGACAGAAGGGCGACCTCTAAGACACCCTATACTTGATGACCACGTTCGAGGCAACCAGTGAGGCGTACCCTAGGAGTGGCATGTGCTTGTGTGTTGTTTTTCAGTTAATGTTTGTCTTTGCATGTTATTTGTGAGCTACGGATTGATTTTATTTGTCATACATTCTTTCATGCATTTTTAACAGTTAGGAGTGCGGAAAATAAATTGCGGAAATGTAAATCTAACTATTACAAGGCGCGGGTCCATACATCGCCAAAAAACAAAAACCCGTTTTGGAAAATAGAGTGCGAGAAAATTAAGCAATAAAGGAGGTCCTAATTAGCTATTACATTTCCAGAGACAGTTACATAAATAATCAGAATAAATAAATACGCGCGAATAGAAATTTAATCGGGAACGTCTTTAGGGTGTTGACCCTTTTAAGAAAAGAATTGAATTTTTGTCTTTTTTTGTAATTAATGAAATTAAAACTAATAACTAATTAATTAATTTAATTAAAAGAAAAATATTTTTGTGTTTTTTTTTATATTTTTAATGGAAATAAAAAAAATAAGAGAAATTAAAAGTCAAAAAGAAAACCTAATTCTAAATTGTTTTTATTTATTATAGAAAAGGTGAAAATTAAACTAATTAAACTAATTAATTTGAGTTAATGCTTATTTACAAAATAATTACCTAAGTGAAATTAATAAAAATAAAATACTTACATTTTTTATTTTTTCTGAATTTTTACTTGTGAAAATGTTAATTATGTTAATTAATTAAATACTAAGAATAAATAATAAAGAAAATAAAAAAGAAAAAGGAAAATAGAAAAAAAAGAAATAGAAACCAAAGGGGGTGTTGATGGCCCAATGGAGGTGTGAAGAGAAGTAAATTGGCCCAATAATGATCAGGCCTGCTTTGGCTTTGGAATTGCCTGTAGCATGGGTTGACCAGGAGCACGGTGCTCCCCATCTTCAAGCCTTTGGATCTGTCCTTGGAGACACTTGGCGTATGGATCTGTGAGGTGCATGATAAGCTTTCTTTTAGAACCTACACACAAGCGCATAAGAAAAAATGATATGGGATTTTGGGGGACCTGGGAATCAAACCCAGGTCCCAATGGTTGCCAAACACGTCACCCTCCACTAAGCCAAACGCCTGTAATTGTTAATGTAGTGGATAATGAAGATAATATACAAAAACAATAATTATGCTTGGAACAAGAAAAAGCACGCGTGATGTTTGAATCAGCCAGCCATGCGTGGACACCTCATCATCGTCTTCATTTATCTGCAAAATAAAAACAAGATAGCGGGGGTTTTTAACCCCCACAATGCAAAACTGCCAAGAATAGCGATTAGGCATATAGTGAACATAAAAAGGGCGCGATGGTTGGGTTGAATTCGTCTTGTCATGACGAATTCAACCATATGCATTATGTGGTCCAATTTTCCTCATGCTGTAAAGCCCCAATCTAGAAGCTTGGAAACCCTAAATTCCTCCCATGGCAACTTGCGTTTCAGGGCATCTTAATGAAATTAAATCACACCAAAAGCTTCACCTGAATGCTATGAACACAAAATAATCAACAAAAGGTATTAAAAATGCATGAATCAAAGGTTGTGATTTTGGAAGAAAAGTGATAAACCGTGAATCTGTTAGAGTGTTCTCTTGAGCTTTAAGGCTTGTTCTCGATGGCAATGTGTTCCTGGAAGGTCCAGCAATGTATTGGAAACAAGAAAAGGGTTCGAATTGGCCTGCAAGTGAGAATTCAGTTTTCAACTTTTCTTCAAGTTTTTTGGAATTTTGTTTGGCCGTTTCAATGAGCTCTAGGTCGTGCTTGAGGCTTGTCACACTTGCATATGTATGTATGAATGAGAATCAGTCACATAAAGAGCCAATGATCCATTGCAATGATGTTTTTGGATTTCTTCATAACCACCATTAAAGCATTTTCTAATTTTGTTCAAATTTGAATTTTGATGCTTAAAATGGCCCTAGAACGAAATTGGTAGGTTGTTCATGACACATGAAAGCCATTCAAAACTCAAAGATACCATTTAATTCATTTTTTTTTGATTTTATTTGAATTATTATGGATTAAAATGAATTAAATCCATAAAAATTAAACAAAAAATGAAAAAATAAATGTTTGGTCTTGTAATTGGTCATGGGACACGTGGGTGGCATGACAAGGCTGAATCAAGTGGAAAAAAGTGGGCCCTTTTGCCAAAAATTGAAGTTTCAAGGATAGTTGACTTTTGCCATTTCACAAAAATTTCCCAACTTCTCCAATGCATATCTAGCTCAATTTTGATCATATGAACATGTTCTTGGACATTTTGGAAAGGTCTTGAAGTCCTCAAACCAATGTCTTTGGTCCCATGTCATTTTGATTTACCAATCTCAAGTTATGGTCTTTGACTTAAAATGCCTTTTTGTTGACTTTTGAAAAAGACCTATAATGTTGAAATTGATAACTTTTTGTGAGAGCATTTCTTGGACTTGGAATGTGAATATGAGTTGTAGGAAATGTCATCCCATTCAAAATGAGTATTGGATGGGATTTTTCTGATGAACCATGAAAAAGTTATGCCTTGGTCAAGTTACAGTTGACTTTTCAGCTGTCCAAAAATGGAAACTTTTGCATCTTGATGATTTTTGAGCCATGCTTGTGGAATCATGATCAAGACTTGATCAAATGATGATTGTGGCTTCAAAATAAGATGTTGACCAAAATTTTTGACTTTTGACTGCCAAATGACCATTTTACCCCTACAGTTGATTGTGTGGAAATTAGGGTTTTTGACTGTGCAACTTGACCTTGTGAGTCTTGCAACTTTACATGTGGATGCTTGAAAATGTGTATAGGCATATGTGACTTGATTGAGCCCTTGAAAACCTCAACTTCCTTGCAAGAACCAAAACCCTAATTTGATTGGCTTAGGAGGGTGTTTAAACTGTGCAACCCTTGAGTAGACTTGAGCAAATTGAGATGATGCTTGTCAAAACTTTGAAGAATATGGGAGGGAAAATTTTGGGGTACAAAACTAATCATGACAAGGGAATTAATGCTATTGATGATGTTTCTTATGTTCATATTGTGAATGACTTAACTACTCCTCTGATGATTGTTAAGAAGAAGTTGTTGCAAGCTAGTTTATTTTTGGGTTGCTTTGAAAACTGCTACTACCGTGCATCCCAATCCAATGGTTGTGCACTACTGAAAAAAGGTATTCGGTGTTTGATGGAGGACCGTGTGATTCTATTTGAGAAGATTCCTTTATAGAAGACTCCTTCTGTGGAGACTATTTCCCAAGACCTTAAGCTTGAAGATGTGTCTACAATTTCTGGTACTCCTATAAGGATCACTTCTAAGGGTCCCGTGAAGATTACTTCCGAACCTAGAGTTGCACCTCTGATCATTACTGCACCTGGGCCAATTCCATATTCCTCTAATAAGGCTATCCCTTAGAAATACGGAGCAAATATCTACTACCATGGAGTCAAGCAAGAACCGTTGACTATTGAAGATGAAAATGTTGAAGTTATTGATCCCAACATTGGCAATATTGTTGGGACTAGTAAGGTTACCAGAATTGGAAGGGTTTTCTCTCCAGAGATCTCTCTGAAGGCTGTTACTACACCAGTTCGTATCACTACTACAGAATCAACTACTGAAACTTAATTTAAAGAACATATGATTGAGCCTGCCTAGAATGAGGCGCCAAAAGAGGTTAACATTGAAGTCACCTCTAAGCAAGAGATGGAGGAAATACTAAATATTATTCGAAAGAGTGACTATAAGATTGTTGAATAGCTGGGGAATACCCCCTCCAAAATATCTATGCTATCTCTGTTTTTATGCTCTGAAGCCCATGCCCAGGCTTTAGTAAAATTCCTAAATAGTGCTCACGTATTGTAGGAAATCTCTGTTGATCAGTTTGAAAATTGTGTTGCTAACCCGACAACTGATAATGGGATAGGATTTTCTAATGCTAATTTGACTCCCACAAGAAGGAACCATAATAAGGTCCTGCATGTCTCTATTGAGTGTAGGGGCACTACATTATCGCATGTGTTGGTGGACACAGGTTCCTCATTGAACGTATTTCCATAAGCTTCTTTAGACAAACTTGACTGTGAAGGGATCGTGCTAAAACCCAGTGACATTATGGTGAGAGCTTTTAATGGTTCAAAGATAATGGTGCATGAAGAGGTTGATCTTCCAATTAAAGTGGGTTCCTAGGTATTCAACTCTAATTTCTATGTGATGGACATTCGTCCAGCCTATTATTGTTTTCTTTGACACCCTTGGATTCATGGGGCAGGTGCTGTTACTTCTACCTTACACCAAAAGTTGAAGTATCCCGTGAAGGGAAAGATCGTTACAGTTTGTGGCGAAGAAGAATACATGGTGAGCCATTTGAACTCCTTTAAGTATATTTATATGGATGGTGAATTCTTCGAGAATAAATTTGCCCAGACCTTTGAAGTTGTTTCCCAGACAACCCCTACTGATAAAGTTGCTCCTGTTGTTCCTAAGGTTACCAAAATTCCACCAAAAATGGCTTCTTTGAAAGACGCTGAGGATGTGGTTGAAGAAGGTGGTTTCCCCATTTGGGGACAGCTTCCTGATATTACTTACAAGTCCGACAAATTTGGTTTGGGTTTCACCTCATAGGCTCAGAGGGTTATCCGTCATGCTCGTGTTAATTCTGGGAGATCGCAATTCCGCATCAACAACAATGGAATTCACAAAAATAAAGTCAACATTATGGAAAATGCTGATAGTGACCGCGACATAGACATTTGGATCTTTCCTACTACCGGAAGTGGGCTCAATAATTGGAAGACTGGAGACTTTATACCAATCTCCTTTAGTCAGGAATAAATGCTATTTTGTGTTTTCTTACTTTCAAGTATTTTTGGTTATGTAATTCAAATAATAAACTTTAAGCCTTGTGCCTTACCCGGGGAACAACAATCCATTTGTTAGGGTTGTTATTATTCATCAGCATATTTTCATTTAAAAAATCATTGGACATTTGCATTCAAATTTTATGCTCTTTGTCTTTCTTTTACTTTATTGTTTTCAAAAAAGCTATGTATTATTACACACACCCACACAACAAATTGCAGATCCATATATACCCTGGATCTCATCGATAAGAATTCTGGTATTGCCAATTATGACTTTGAAAATCCAATCTACCAAGCCAAGGATGGAGGTGAAGAAAATTTTGAAATACCTGGAGAGCTTGCTAGGCTATTAATACAGGAAGAAAGATCCATATGACCGCATGAAGAGCCATTCAAGGTTGTGAACTTGGGTACTGAAGAGGACAAGAAAGAGGTCAAGATAGTCCCAAAATATAAGACAATGTCAAAAACAGCTTAATCCAGATATTGCGTGACTATGTTGAGCAAGATATGGCCCTTGGAAGTCAACAAACCTTAGCCCAGAGAGTGTCAAAATGACTTAAAACCCCTTTCAACTTTTCATGATTTTCTTACACAATTGGATCTTGTCATGTGAAGATAAGTTATTGTTGATGATGATAAGAATCCACAGCAAAGAGAAACAACTCCAAATGTTGAAAATTGAGAGAGTTATGCACTTGTGATCACTGAATCAAGAATTTGCCCAATTAGGTCAAACTTGTTGAGACAACCTTGAATCTTTTGATCTTTCTTTGAAAAACAAGGCATGATGAATCTTAAGAGATCTTGAAATGATGTTGTCTTGAAGCACGTTTAAAGATGGAGCTTAAGTCTCAATGAAGCTTATTGAAGAAGGAATGGAAATAAACACATGAACCTATGAATATTCTTGATGAATCTCACCACCAACTTTGAGGAGATCTTGCCCTTGATAAAGTGAGAGAGCTCCTTGAACCACAAATATTTGATTTCATAGACATGTACTTGAAGATTGAGCTCTTTCCTTCCATTAGAGAATCATTTGATTGAGAATCACCCCCCAAACCCTAGATTAGATGGTCAGATGAATGCAATTATGATCACCTACGATATGAACATTAAAAGGAACATATATACACATATTAAAGTTAGTTAAAAGAACACATGTACAAGATACACAATTTAAGGTGCTTGGTAATCCCTCAAGAGAAAACTTATAGAGAGAAACAACCCTAATGTGTAATCTTGATGCATTGTGACATGAGATGATGAGAAATATTAGGGGAAAATTTTTTGGTATAATAGCTTCCCTTATTTAAGTGTCTTCTATCTGGAGATACAGAGGTTAAAATCTTCTTCTCGACGTAATTGAAGATACTTAAATATAAAAACAAACCCTATTTTTGGCCATAAGATGCCATGAAATGCTTATGATCATGAATGAAAGTGAATCCAAAGGTGACACAGAACACCATTGGGTAAGCAGAAGATAAAACAATAGATAAAAAATAGAGCCCAACCAGGAAGATAAATCACTGGGGGACAGAAGACTCAACTCTATTGGGGTAAATCCCAATGAGGAGATAAGACATCACTAACTCAAATAATAAGGAAAAAGAAATGGATGACAATGATCGGTAGATAACTGCGAACTACCCACTCCTAGGGGGGATAGAAAAAAGAGAGTAATATCAACTCACAGGGGATCATAAATCAATGACCCAAAGGGTGCAAGTAAAAGCGGTAAGATAATAACGGTAAATATCAAAATTAGGGTTGATAACAAAGAATGACATCGACACTTATGGGTAGGAACAAAAGTAACTCTATTAGAGTAAAGTGAATCTCAATGACAAACTATCTCCCATAATGAAGAGACTACCATCCATTAGAGTAAAACATCTTTACAACGAACTATCTCCCATAATGGAGAGACTACCATTCATCGGAGTAAAACCTCAATGTGATACAGTGGGAGAACTAACTTGGGTGTTTTGCGTTTGATCGCAAATGTTTCCGTTAGCAAGAGTCGCCACCGACTTTTATTTTATCCAAAAGGAAAGGTGAAAAAGCACAGGAAAGACCTTTGAGATTGTTTCTTGGGTTCAGGGGGTAGATTATGAAAAGGGAAGGTATTAGCGCCCTTTTCATCCATGGTTTTCCATGGGCTCTTAGTTACTTGCTAGATCACTTGCTTTTGTTTTGAAATTGTGCTTTGTGTGGTTTTGAAAGTATTTTGTAAAAGAGGCCCTTGTTTAGGAAACCTTTGTAATGATTCTCGTACGTAAGAATGTATACAAAGATGTTTGTCTTTTTGAAAATGTTTTCATTGTTTGTAAGATGTTTCGGAAATGTGAGTGTTTGTTTTTGAAAATAGCAAGGATAGTTGTTTTTAAAAGGAGCAAGTAACTAAAAGTAATCTACCTACTCAAATGTCTTTCTTATTCATTTTCTTTTCCTTTGAAATTGTTGTCTTACCATTGATTTGGTAAACAACCATATCTTTGGATGTAAACGGGATGGGTGTGGGTCATCGTATAACCATGATTAGCAATGTTGCAAAGTATCTTAGCATTTTTGAGGGACTAAGATCATTTTGTAAGGCAAATTTGAATAGCGTCATTGAGGGACTATGATCTTGTTTTTTTGTTTGTTTTTCTAAGATACCTTATGTTGTACCCCAAAATTTGCCCTCCCATATTCTTCAAGATTTGCAAAGAGCATGCTTCAAATTCTCCCCAAGGGTTGCACAGGTCAAGGGCCTCCAAACAGTCAAAAACTAGGGTTTTGGTTCTGACAAAGAAAATGAAGTTTCCAAGGGTCCAAAAAAGTCCCACATGCCTATAAACATGGTCAAGCATCCTCATGCCAAGTTTCAAGACTTACAGCACAAAATTGCACAGTCAAAAACCCTAATTGCCCTACAGTCAACTGCAGGGGCAAAATGGTCATTTGACAGTCAAAAGTTCAAATTTTTGGTAAATATCTCATTTTGAAGCCACAAACATCATTTGATCAATTCTTGATCATGAATTTTCAAGGCATGGCTCAAAAAGTCTCAAGATGCAAAAGTTTCTATATTTGGACAGTTGAAAAAGTCAACTGTAACTTGACCAAGGCATAACTTCCACATGGTTTATCAGAAAAATTCCATCCAAAGCTCATTTTGAAGAGAATGACATTTCCTACAACTCCTCTTCACACTTCAAGTCCAAGAAATGCTCTCACAAAAAGTTATCAATTTCAACATTATAGGTCATTTTCAAAAGTCAACAAAAGGGACTTTAAGTTAAAGACCATAACTTGAGATTGGTAAATCAAAATGACATTGGACCAAAGGCATTGGTTAGAGGACTTCAAGACCTTTTCAAAATGTCCAAGAACATGATCAAAGCTTAAAAATTGAGCAAGATATGCCTTGTGGAAGTTGGGAAATTTTTGGGAATTTTGAAAAGTCAACTTTACTTCAAATGCCTCAAAATTGCTAATGGGCCACATTTTCTTCCAAGATTCATCATCCAAAGGCTATGCACGACCATTTGGCCCAAAGGGGATTTATTTCATCATTTTTTATTATTTATTTGAATTTTTAATCACCATTAATTCATTTAATAAAATAAAATATGAAAAAAATACAAAACAAATGTATTTGAATCTTTTTATGCAGCACATGCCCTCATTGGTTACTCAAGATTCGTGCACATCAAAAAAGGAAGGATTTGGCCATGATTGGTATCAAAACACATGGAAAAGATTTGAAAAAATATGCCATTAAAATCAAATATTTGATTCATGATTACAAGGGTTTTTGGACTCAAATTTCAACCCTAATCCATTGGCATACATATACTGATCATAACCCTAAAGCTCACGATCCCCAAGCTGCGCCTCATATCAAAAACCAAGTTTGCATTTTTTGTCAAAATTTTCAAAACTGAAAACTGCATTCTAGCACAATTCAAAGAAAAGTATTGATTCCAATAGCTTGCCAAGGCCTCAAGGAACGTTTCTGGATCAAAACCACTGCTTCTAACGCAAGGAATTGGTAGAACGAACCCGTCATGTTCATAACTTTTCTCATATTCATGTCTCATGATTCATGCGTTATTTTCAATTTCTAATGCTTGATTTGTATTAAGTTAATCATTCTAAAGCTAACCATGCCATTTAATTGAGTTTTCGTGCTTTATACATGAATCTACCATGGAAGCTTGCTAGGTTTTCAAGGCTGTGAAATTAGGGCTTTCCTCTTCAGGAAAAATTGAGACACGAGACCAGGGCCATTAGAACCAGAAGCTTCACACGAACTCAATCCATAGGTCACGCTCAATTTATGAGCAACCAGGGCCTATTCGCTATTTTCATGTTTACCACTTAGTGGGGGTTTAAAACCCCCACTATCCTTTTTCTTTTTTTCAGGTCAAAACGAACGAGTGGAGAAGATGATGATTTGTCTCAATGTGATAGGGCTGTTCAAACTTCAGCGCGCTTTTTTGATTAATAGCATTAGCGTTTTGTTTTTTTTATATATTAATTGTTATCCATTATTATCACAAAGTAACAAGGCAGCTCAGTTGGTGGAACGTAGCGCTGGCAAGCCTTGGGACCTGGGTTCGATTCCCAGGTCCCCTCACTTTCTTAATATATTTTGTTTCCACGTGATTCCATGCAGTTTCAACCCCAGGGCCTACCATGCGTCTCCATGTCTGTGTTTGCCACGCGCCCACTGATCTCAATCCAATGGCCATGATCTGAGGAGCACCCTATGCATTGGTCAATGGAGCCACACGTGACTACCAAAAGTCAACCAGGCTTCCAATGAATGGGCCAAAAATGCTGGAAAATACCTCCAAATTGGGGTCAACACCCCCCATTGGTTTGCACTCTTGTTTTCATTCCTTTTTATTTTTTCTATTTTATTTATTTTATTTAGTTTTATTTCAATTCTTTAAATTAATTTCTCATAATATAAAAAATAATAAAAATCAGAAAAGACAAAAAATAAAAATATATTTTATTTAATGTTATTTTGTAAATAAACTTTATTAATTAATTTACTTTTTTAATTCTAGGTTTAATTCTAATATTTTTCTTAATAAACTAAAAAATGTAGAATTAGGGTTTTAAACACTTTTATCTTTTTTTTCTTTTTCTTTCACCATATTTAATAATTAATTATTTTTATAAGTAAATTGACATGTAAATAATTAATTTAAACTAGGTCTAATTTAAACATTTTCTTAATAAATTAAAAAAAAAAACAATTTAGAATTAGGGTTAATTAACTTGTCTTTTTAATTCCAATTTTATTTTCTTACTAATGCCATAAATACAAAAAATACTCAAAAATAAATTCTTTCTTTTATTTAACTTAATTAATTTATTAATTATAATTTAATTTCCTTAAAAGGGTCCAACGCCCTCGCATTCGATCATAATTCTAATTCGCGCGCTTATTTTATTTCCTTTTTTCATGTAATTCTCCCAAAGCCATGTAATAGATTAATTAGGATATTTATTTTTCGCACTTTATTTTATTTCAAATCGGGTCTTGGATTAATTTGGCGATGTAGACCCGCGCCTTTGTAATAGCGTAGGACTTTTAATACTCGCATCTTTTTAACTGTTAATAATTTGCATGAAAGAATGAATGCCAAAATAAAAGCAACGCGTAGATCACCAATCCATGAACAGGATAAACATAATCGAAAACGACACACAAATCACACACCACCCCTAGGGTACGCCTCACTGTTGCCCTGCCCCTCGAAAGGTGGTCGTCGAGTAGAGGATGTTTTAGTAAGTCCTCATGTCCATGAACATGGCATGAGGGTAGCTTCTAAGGTGTCTTCCTATTGCTCCGGTGATCACCATGTCCCGAACCCTCGAATTGACCCGAACACCTCCAACGGTGGTGCTACCTACCTCTCAATGGTGGGATGGCACTACTTTAAGGACATTTATACAGACGAATTCCTTAGGGTAGGTAGAGAACTCTAGATACTTGCTCTAATTTCAAAACAAAAATCAAAAACTCTTTTCACACCGACACCTTTTCAAAAAGCTTTCGAAAGCAACTTTTCAAACACTCTTGAGGACTGATACAAGAGTCGAACTGAAATTTTCAAAGAAACTTTTTAAAACCCACAGTTGAAAAGCAAACAAACCTTTTGAAAACACAAATGAGCAAGTATCTAAGAGCCCGTGGATAACCACAGATAGAAAGGGTGCTAACACCTACCCTTTCTATAATCTACCTCCCAAATCGAGAACTAATCTCTATAAGGAATTTTTCTGTGCTTTTGTCCTTTCCATTTGGAGAAAATAAAAGATGGTGGCGACTCTTGCTTCCGCGACATTTCGCGAAACCAGCGTTAAATAGTCAGTTCCAGATCCACCGATCACAGAACTGGCGACTCTGCTGGGGAGATCTATAAAGTGAGGTGTACCTTAGGACTAAGATCACTTGTGTTTTCAATTGTATTGACTTGCTTGCTTTAAATTGTGGGTTGCATGGGAGTTACATAGATCCTAACCCGGATCTGGGGATACCCTGTTTAGGTAGCATAAGCTGTGAGGGACCTGTCCGGCGTAGACCGACACGGGTGAAGCAGTGGCTACGTTGGTGTGGCACCTTGGTCTGTACCGATATCCCTTGTGTTGCAACGAGGAGAATATGGGTCTTCTGAGGAGTCATTAAGCACCAACAGACCTTAGATCCTTAAATGACACAACTTGGCCATTAGAACAGTAGCAGTATGCTACGCCCATTGAGGCTAAACTCTCGTGATGGTTCTGGCTGCAAGAAAAGATTGCGATGCTGGAGTTATGACCGATTAAGGGTAGTCAGTGATATTGGGATCCTCTAAGAACCCGATTACTTTTGATAGGACAGGTATGAACCAACAAACTGAAAGAGGGTAATACCTAGACCTCGTGCTGGCCTAAACTTTAAGGGCTTGTCTTGTGTGACTTGTGTGCCTTATCATGTTTGCCTTTGTAAATATTTGTGGTGTGTTTTATCATAACATCATAACATCATGAGAGTTGCATGCATCCTGCATAAGGACTGACCATTTCAAAGACAAGAGGGTTTCACCTTTGCTCTGTTTTGTAGGACATCATGATGCCTGTGTGAAGGAATACTATCCGGTTCAACTCTGTTCACCCACCTGAATTGCTTGAAGAGTTGGTTAGCAGGATTCCAAATACCACTTCCTTTATTCAGAGGCATGGTTCTCTTCTCAGTTTAGTCACTGTAAAGCAGGATCAACAATTGATGAGTGTCCTGACCCAGTTCTATGACCCTCTGTACCAGTGTTTCACCTTTCAAGACTTCCAGCTGGTCCCTACCCTGGAAGAGTTCTCTGATTTGCTTGGTATCCCTATCTTGGATCATACTCCCTTTACTGGTTGGGAAAAGACCCTCAGGTTTGAGGAGGTTGCTGCAGCTCTTCCTTTGACCCATCAAGAAGTAATGGACAACTGGGTGACTAGAAGCGGAGTTAAGGGTTTCTTGGCCAAGTTTCTGATTGGTAAAGCTAATAGTTTCTGGAATGACTTGGACTTTAGGGCATATGAAGACATCCTAGCTCTCTTAATCTATGGGCTAGTCTTGTTTCCTAATCCTGACAACTTCATCAATGTCACTGCTATAAGGATCTTTATGTCTCAGAACCCTGTGCCCACTCTCTTGGGTGACATCCTGCAACAACTTTATGCTCGCACTGCCCGAAGACGAGGAACCCTATGGTGTTGTATCCCTTTGTTGGTGAGGTGGTTTATTTCGCACCTCCCTAAGTTCGTACTGAAGAACCAAGAAGGAAGAGGTTGGGCTCATAGGTTAATGTCTCTCACTGATAAAGACATCATTTGGACTTTCAGAAGTTTGGATGAGATAGCTGTTATTGATCGCTGAGGGGAATACCCTAACATTCCTTTGATTGGTACTCAAGGAGGAATCTCTTACAATCCATGTCTAGCACTCCGACAGTTTGGAAGGGCCAGAAGAGCAGGGCCTCATGAGATGTTGGTGCCTCACATCAGTTTTGAGTTTCAGGTGGATAGTGACGAGCTGCGTCGTAGGTTCATCAAGGCTTGGGACAAAGTTCATAAAGCTGACCCACAAGAGTTGGGGCCGAAGACTTCTCTACCTATGGAAGCCTACTACAAATGGGTTCGTATCTGTGCTCAAAAGTTAGGTATGCCATATGAAGCTGTCAGACCCGTCATTCTTGAGTATCCTGACAAAGATGGGGCTCCTCCAACTGTCCTCCCTCCTCAGATACCTACGGATTATGAGACATTAAAGAGGTCTTGGTCGCAACTGCGAGAAGAGCGGGATTCTTACCGGGAAAAGTTCAACGAGCAAGAATTGAAGATCCAGAAGCTGACAAAGCAGTTGGAAAATGAGTGAGCTCTGAATGACTACATCCGTACTGAGAAGAGGAGACCATGGGATCAATGAAGAGCTCTGGATGTTCTTTTACAGTTTTATTTCCCTTTTCAGTATTTTCTTTTTATGTAACGCCTAAGGGCAATCTGTTGAACAATTTAAGTTTCAAAGTTGAATCTAATGAAGTGTGTTCCTTTTTGTTTACAAAGTTGATTCCCGATTGTCTTTGAAAACATAAACCATACGCATTCCATTCATCATGTGCATAGCAGGTATTCTTCTTTTCAGGTTGCTTACTGTTCTTCGCTGTTTATTTCAGCATCATGAACCCTGACTCATCATCAACTGAGATGTCTATCAAGGCTCTTCAGGCGTAGAATGCGCAATTTCAGGAGCTAATCATGGGTTTGGCGCAAGGCCAAGAAGAGCTGAAGGCTTTGCTCCTGAAGAAGGAGAAGAAGAAGAAGAAGAGAACTGTTCTTTTCAACTCGGGCCGAAGGTTTTGCAACACTCTGCAGAATGAAGAGGCTGGTTCTTCTATAGGCAAGAGCAGTCCCCAAGGGGGAAAAGGTCCTAGTCCAGTAGTCTCTAACAACGAGACTGACTTTAATGAGGAACAGTATCCTCCTGCTGAAGACCGGTACAAGCAGTTGGAGGACAGACTGAATGCAATGGAGATCCAACAAGTGCCTGGGCTGGATTTCGGAGACTTGGGCTTATCTACTGGTGTGATTATTCCTCACAAGTTTAAGGCACCATCTTTCACCAAGTATGACAGGGCGTCTTGTCCCAAGCTACATCTCAGATCTTATGTGCGGAAGATTCAACCGTACTCAGTGGATAAGAATTTATGGATCCACTTCTTCCAGGAGAGTCTTTCAGGGACTCATCTCGAATGGTTCTATCAGCTGGATGGGACCAAGGTTCGTAACTGGGAGGAGTTGGCTACTGCTTTTTACAAGCAGTATCAATATAATGCCGACCTTGCTCCTACACGTACCCAACTCCAGGGTATGTCGCTAGGGTCAAGCGAAGGTTTTAAAGAGTATGCACAGAAGTGGAGGGATCTGGCTGGCAGGGTGCAGCCTCCGTTAACTGACCGGGAGTTGGTGGATATGTTCTTGGGGACCCTATCTGGGCCATTTTTCAATCATCTTATCGGTAACTCATCTGCAGGGTTTACTGATCTTATCCTGACTGGAGAGAGGATAGAGGCTGGAATGAAGTCTGGTAAAATTCAGAAGGGTGCATCTGCAAGCTCTGAGAAGAAGCCCTTTAAGAAGGAGGCCAGTGCTGTATACGGGTCTAGAAGGCAAGAGAAACCTGAGCGCCGCCAATCTATCAACGCGGTGATGATTGCAAAGCCTGCTGCCACTCCTCGGCAAACCAATCCACAAAGGGCTGAAAGACCCATAAGAGAGTTTACCCGTATGAGTATGACTCTATCACAAATCTTGCCGCAGTTACTATCCACCAATTTGGTGACTGTTAGAGAGGCCCCGAAGGTTGTGAATACGGCTTCTCCCAAGTATAATCCAAATGCCCGCTGTGCTTATCACTCTGATAGCCCGGGGCATTGCACTGATGACTGTTGGGCCTTAAGGAATAAGGTGCAAGACCTTATTGACGCAAAGGAGATACAGTTTGAAGCGCCTGAGAGGCCAAATGTGGTGACCGCTCCTATGCCCCAGCATGGAGTGAATGTCGTTTATGAAGATGTATACGCCGTTTCTGTGAATGATGTAGCTACTCCCTTGATGACTGTTAAGAGGAATCTACTGCTGGCCGGTTTATTTCCGGGTTGTAGTGAAGGTTGCCTTTTCTGTGCTGTTTCCCTTTCTGGTTGTCCTTTGCTGAAGTTGGGCATCCAAAGCCTGATGGACAACAAAGAGATTCTGTTCAAGAAGACTGCTGTTCAGTTTGTTCCGGTGGAAGAAGTTTTTGTTGTTACAATCTTTAATAATCCGATCAAGGCTCTCCCAAGGAAGCCGGTTAAAATCATGACTGTCGCACCCGTTGTTATTACTGTTCCGGGGCCTCTCCCCTATGAATCTGATAAGGCTGTCCCCTGGCACTATGGGGGCAGACGTGTATGTACATGGAATAAAACAAGAGTTCAACACTGGCATCAGTATCAGCAATATCACTGGTCCAGCCAAAGTTACCCGCAGTGGCAGGCTCTTCTCGCCTGACATTGCACCACCAACTATTCAAATACCCCTCACTATAACATCTGCAAGTGTACCTGTTCCCATTTCTAATCAAGTTGTTTCCCCTGCTGCCGAGTCATCTAATGCTCGGGACAAAGGGATTGAAGATGAGCCTGCCCGAATGGAGGCACCAAAATCTGTGAATGCTGAGGCCTCCCAACAAGAGATGGAGGATATTCTGAAAATAATCAAGAAGAGTGACTTTAATGTTGTCGAACAGCTGGGGCATACCCCCTCCAAGATCTCAATGCTCTCATTGATGCTATGCTCAGAGGCCCATGCTAAGGCCTTGATTTCATTTCTCAAGACGGCCCATGTGCCACAGGAGACATCTGTAGTCCAGTTTACTGATTGCGTAGCAAATTTGACAGCCGACAATCGTTTGGGTTTCTCATACGCTGACCTTACTGCTAAGGGAAAGGACCACAATGACGCCCTGCATGTCTCTATTGAATGCAGGGGCACTACTCTTGCGCACGTGTTGGTGGACACTGGTTCTTCCCTAAATGTGCTACCCAAAAAGGCCTTAGACCGTTTGGACTGTGAGGGCCTGGAGCTGAAACCTAGCAACATCATCGTCAGAGCCTTTGACGGTTCTAAGAGGATGGTTCATGGAGAGGTAGACATTCCTATTCGTGTGGGTTCTCAAGTATTCGACTCTACTTTCTATGTGATGGATATCCGTCCATCATATTCTTGTCTACTGGGTCGACCTTGGATCCACAAAGCTGGGGCAATGACCTCTACCCTGCACCAGAAGCTCAAGTATCCCGTCAGAGGGAAGATTGTCACCGTGCAGGGAGAGGAGGAGTATATGGTGAGCCATTTGAATTCCTTCAGGTATATCGAGATGGATGGGGAGTTTATTGAAACCCCCTTTCAGCATTTTGAAGAGGTACCTCCAACATTGGCAGCAGCGGAAACAGTGGTCGAAGAGGATGTTCCTTTGAAGATGGCTTCCTTGAAGGATGCCCGGGCTGTGATCAAGAAAGGTGAATATGCTAACTGGGGCAGGCTCCCTGATTTTACACAAAAAACTGACAAGTTTGGACTGGGTTTTACTGCAGAGGCTCAGAGGGCTGTGCGCAAGGCCAAGACTAGAAGACCTCCTGTGCTCATTACCAATCCAGGGGTGAATGCCATTGGGGACGAAGATGAAGTGGGAGAGTCAGAGTTCAATAGCTGGATCTACCCAACGACTGATGGCGGATTGACCAATTGGATTGCTAAAGATCATACTCCTGTTACTTTTGTTACGCAGTAATAAACTCCTTTGTTTTGTTATCTGTAATAAACAATTAAAACTCTATGGCCCGGTGTCTTACCCGGGGCACCGTGGCTCCATTTGTGAGGGTATATTAAATTGTCATTTCATATATCATGAATAAAGACCTTGGACGTTTTCTCGCATTTCAAATCTTATGCTCCTTTTCTTTCTTTCCTTTCTTTATATATTGCAAAACAACTGTATTTACACACACTCACTCATACAGGTTTCAATCCACTCTGGATCTCAATGGTAACGACTCTGCTACTGCCAGTTATGACTTCGAAAATCCGATCAACTTAGCCGAAGACGAAGGTGAAGATGATTGCGAAGTGCCTGGCGAGCTTGCAAGACTGTTACTCTAGGAAGAGAGGGCAATTCAACCGCATGAAGAGCCAGTAGAAACAATAAATCTGGGTACTGATACGGACAGAAAGGAGGTAAAGATTGGTGCCAATTTAGAGCTCAGCGTGAAGCAACAGTTGACTCAGATGCTACATGATTATATGGAAATCTTTGCCTGGTCCTACGAAGACATGCCCAGGTTGGATACCGACATTGTGGTCCATCATTTGCCTACCAAGGAAGACTGCTCTCCGGTCAAGCAAAAGGTCCGCCGTATGCGTCCAGAGATGTCTGAGAAGATCAAAGCCGAGGTTATGAAACAGTTTGATGCCGGGTTTCTTGCAGTGACTTCCTATCCTCAGTGGGTTGCTAATGTGGTGCCGGTACCTAAGAAAGATGGAAAGGTCAGAATGTGTGTCGACTATAGGGATCTGAACAGGGCCAGCCCCAAGGATGACTTCTCTCTACCTCACATTGATGTCCTGGTTGACAATACGGCTCAGCACAAAGTGTTCTCTTTCATGGACGGTTTTTCAGGTTATAATCAGATTAAGATGGCTCCTGAAGACATGGAAAAGACTACCTTCGTTACTCAGTGGGGCACCTTCTGCTACAAGGTCATGCCTTTTGGACTGAAAAATGTTGGGGCAACCTACCAACGTGCCATGGTTGCTTTATTTCATGATATGATCCATCATGAGATAGAAGTGTATGTTGACGACATGATTGCAAGGTCCCAAACTGAGGAAGAGCACTTAGATCATCTGCAGAAATTGTTTGACCGTCTGAAGTTGTACAAGCTGAGGTTGAATCCGAACAAGTGCACCTTCGGGGTAAGATCTGGAAAGTTGTTAGGCTTCGTTGTAAGTGATAAGGGTATTCAAGTGGACCCTGCCAAGGTTAAAGCCATTCAAGAGATGCCAGTTCCTAAGACAGAGAAATAGGTCAGAGGTTTTTTAGGACGCCTGAATTACATCGCCCGATTCATCTCGCACCTAACTGCTACTTGTGAACCAATCTTCAAGCTGCTGAAGAAAGATCAGGTAGTACGTTGGAATGATGAATGTCAGGCTGCTTTTGACAAAATCAAAGAGTATCTCCAAGAACCACCCATCCTTATGCCACCGGTTGAAGGGAGACCTCTGATACTATACCTGACAGTGCTTGACAGCTCAATGGGGTGTGTGCTGGGGCAGCATGACGAGTCTGGCCGAAAAGAGCATGCCATTTATTACCTTAGAAAAAAGTTTACCGACTGTGAGACCCGATACTCACTGCTTGAGAAAACTTGCTGCGCTTTGGTATGGGCTGCTCGCCGGCTGAGATAGTATATGCTGACTCACACTACCTTGTTGATCTCAAAGATGGATCTTATAAAGTACATATTTGAAAAGCCTGCTCTGTCTGGGAGAATAGCAAGATGGCATATGATCTTGACCGAATACGACATCCAGTACACAACTCAGAAAGCTATCAAGGGAAGTGTATTGGCAGACCACTTGGCACATCAGGCAGTAGACGACTATCAGTCAATGAACTTTGAGTTTCCCGACGAGAGTATCATGATAGTGACTGATTGTGAAGTACCTGGACCGGATGAAGGACCTGAGGAAGGATCCCGATGGTCTATGCACTTTGACGGAGCCTCCAATGCTTTGGGTAACGGTATCGGTGCTGTGATCATATCCCCTCAAGGCACTCATACTCCACTCACTGCCCGACTATGTTTCAACTGCACCAACAACATGGCGGAGTATGAGGCATGCATCATGGGTCTCCAAGCTGCGATTGACTTAAGGATCAAGTTTCAAAGTGTCTTCGGAGATTCCGCTCTCGTGATCAATCAGATCAAAGGAGAGTGGGATACGAAACATCCGAATCTTATTCCTTACAAAGAATGTGTGTTGACTTTGATCCCCCACTTCACAGAGATAACCTTCGAACATTTCCCAATAGAGGAGAATCAGTTAGCAGACGCGTTAGCTACGATGTCTTCCATGTTCAAAGTCAAATGGGACAATGAGGCTCCCCGGATCATCATCTGGAAACTGGACGAACCAGCATACTGTTGTGATCTTGAGACTGAATTGGTGACTGAGAAGCCTTGGTACCATGAGGTGAAGAGATATTTGGAAGCTCAGGAATACCCTGAAGGTGCATCTGTCAATGATAAAAAGTTTCTGAGAAGGTTCGCAGCAAAGTTCTTCCTTAGCAACGGCATTCTGTATAAGCGGAACCATGATTCGACCTTACTGCGTTGTGTGGATAAGACTGAAGCAGAAAGGATCATGGAGGAGCTACATGAAGGGACCTTCGGAACACATTCCAGTGGACACACTATGGCAAAGAAAATCCTTCGGGAAGGGTATTTCTGGTCCACAATAGAAGCTGACTGCTACCAACATTCTCGGACATGCCATAAATGCCAGATATATGCAGACAAGGTGCATGTTCCTCCAGTTCCTCTAAATGTTCTGACTGCGCCTTGGCCTTTTGCAATGTGGGGTATAGATATGATCGGTGAGATTAAACCTACGGCGTCCAACGGGCATCGCTTCATCCTAGTAGCGATTGATTACTTCACGAAGTGGGTTGAAGTAGCTTCCTACGCTACGGTAACCAAGATTGTTGTGGCACGGTTCATTCGGCATAATCTGATCTGTCGATACGGCGTCCCAGAAAGGATCATTACAGACAACGGTACCAATCTTAATAACAAGATGATCACTGAGCTCTGCGAGCAGTTTAAGATACAACACCACAACTCTTCTCCTTACAGACCGAAGATGAATGGAGCTGTAGAAGCAGCAAATAAGAACATTAAGAAAATCGTGCAGAAGATGACAGTGACTTATAAAGATTGGCACGAAATGTTACCGTTCGCTCTCCATGGGTACCGTACCTCAGCCAGGACGTCAACTGGGGCAACTCCCTTTTCCTTGGTCTACGGTATGGAGGCAGTCTTACCAATCGAAGTGCAAATACCCTCTCTCCGGATAATGAAGGATGCAGATCTGAATGAAGATGATTGGATCCAGACACGACTTGATCAGCTAAACCTTATTGATGAAAAGAGACTTGCTGCTATTTGTCATGGTCAAACGTACCAAAAACGGATGATCAGGGCATTTAACAAAAAGGTCAGACCACAAGAATATCAAGTTGGGGATCTGGTAATCAAGCGAATCATCCTTCCTCAGAGTGATCCAAGGGGCAAATGGACCCCTACGTACGAAGGGCCATTTGTGGTTAAACATGTGTTCTCAGGAGGAGCCATGATTCTAACCAACATGGATGGTGACGACCTTCCTCACCCCGCCAATGAAGACATAGTAAAAAGATACTACGCATGAAAAAAGAGCCGCTAGGTTGACATACCTAGGCAAAAATTAGGGCTTCCCGGCGAACCAAAAGGGTCCGGGCAAAATGAAGGGATGAAATGAAAAAAATCTGTACACCCGGCAAGTCGAAAACCTGAAAAGGAGGCTTGGGCAAAAATGGGTATCCCGGTGGACTGAAAACCCGAAAGGGCGGTCCAGGAAAAAGTTAGGGATAAAGCGTAATACTATGTCTCATTGGATCATCTTGCATCCAGAATCCGGTATCAACATCAAGTTCAGACGACATTGATCAATCAACTTCATCTTCGGTTAGGTCATCAAGTGATGAGACGCTCGGAGATATAAAGGCGATAGCAGAGTTGGAACCCAATGCGATCATTCATTTCACACAGCTGTTTTATTTTCCTTTGTACAAATTTGTATAAACTTTTTGTTCAGCGGCGTTCTCTTACTAGGACGCCAGCCTCTTGTACATAAACGCCTATTTTACAAGTAAATTCAAAAATCAATACAAATATACTTTTCAGCTCAAATTGCCATTTGTTTTTCCTTTTCTGTTTTGTTTTGCGAAGAATGTCCAAGGTTCAATTTGTGATATATGCATTGACAATAATTTGCTCACTCATAAATATTTGCATATGAAACAAAGGATTAATTACAGGTAACATTAGAAACAGGGGCAATAAAGAGTTGTCGAAGCAATCTAATTGTTCCGTCCACCAAGGTACCAAGGTAAATTCGACTGAAGAACATAACCAGCATATCTTAATTCCCTAGAGAGCGCGTCAGCAAGTCAATGCATTCTCCCCAAGCAAAGCTATACCATCAGCCTTAAGAAAGTTGGGTATCCTCCGGCAGATCTCAACGTTCCCCAGCAATATACATGCATTCTTAACAAGCATCCCCGACAGTCTTGGTCTAAAGATTGTTCCCCGGCGGTATATCAAACATTCAATGGAGTCACTTCCCCGATACAGTTCAAAACTTCCCCAAGAGAGTCCAATCCAGCTTCCCCAGGAAAGTTGGAATCCATTTCCCCAAGCAATAAGCTTATCCCCAGTAAATTCTGGAAGCTTCTCCCCCGCAGAGCACGAACGCATCTCCCGGCTGTATTCAAAGGTTATTCCCATACCAGGGTATAACTGGGTTATCCTCAGCCAAAAGCCACGGAAAGATCGTTCTCGACGAAGTCTTCTTATCCCCAGCGAAGTCTATTAACACTTCCAACACAACAACGGTATCCCCAGCGAAGTTACCATCAACATTTCAGCAAAGTACCTCTCTCCCCACAGAGTATTGTTTCCCAGCAAGATCGTTAGAGTACTTTTCTCCCCACAGAGTAATCCATTCGCCAAGTCTATTCCCCAACGGAGTTATCTTCTCCTACCGGTATTCTTGCAACTATCATCCCCAGCGGAAGCAAAGATCTATTCTTCAACATCAGCCCAGGAGTGACTTCCCGGTACCCGTCAAGGATTTATTTTCCTAAGACGAAAATATACGTTCATCACATTTTCATACATCATGATACATGCATATACGCATCATATCTTACATATCTCATTTATATTGAGAACATCATTGCTTGATCCATATCATGCATTGCATATGACTGACCTTTACCTTTCAGGAAAGATCCAGTTAAGTTCTCAGCTATATTTCAAGACTTTAGTCTGGTTCAGTTAAATCGACCCTAAGTTTTTTCTGTTTCTTATCCAGTCAAAGGCCTTCTCTGGTTCAGTCAGATCGACCCTAAGATCTCCCTGATTCTTATCCAGTTGAAGATTCCAAGACCTTGTCCGGTTCAGTTAAATCGACCCTAAGATTTTCCTGATTCTTATCCAGTCAAAGGCCTTCTCTGGTTCAGTCAGATCGACCCTAAGATCTCCCTGATTCTTATCCAGTTGAAGATTTCAAGAACTTGTCCGGTTCAGTTAAATCGACCCTAAGATTTTACTGTTTCTTATCCAGTCAAAGGCCTTCTCTGGTTCAGTCAGATCGACCCTAAGATCTCCCTGTTTCTTATCCAGTTGAAGATTTCAAGACCTTCTCTAGTCCAGTTAAATCAATCCCTAAAGATTTTCCTGATGAAGATTCAGTAGAAGAGATCTAAGATTCTCTCAGCGTCACTATTGAGGTTGAAGTCGCCAAAGATTCTCTCAGCGTTACTGTTGAGGTTGAAGTCGCCCAAGATTCTCTCAGCGTTACTGTTGAGGTTGAAGTCGCCCAAGATTCTCTCAGCGTTACTGTTGAGGTTGAAGTCGCCAAAGATTCTCTCAGCGTTACTGTTGAGGTTGAAGTCGCCCAAGATTCTCTCAGCGTTACTGTTGAGGTTGAAGTCGCCAAAGATTCTCTCAGCATTACTGTTGAGGTAGAAGACATCCAAGATTCTCCCAGCATTCCTGTTGAGGTAGTAATCGCCCCAAGATTCTCTCAGTGTTACTGTTGAGGTAGTAATCGTCCAAGGTTCTCTCACCGTCCCGTTGAGGTAGTAACCATCCCTGGTTCATTCATCATCTTTTGAAGCTCCAGATTCAATTCCTGTAACCAGTCAGGACACATCCATACAAAGAGTTTGAAGACCAACTCCTGTAAACAGGTCAGGTAATCATTTTCTTTTTCAGGTACGTAAGTTCTCGCTAAAGAATCCCTTACGCGATCGACACCCAGATGGCATCTATAAGCCCATACACCACCCATCATCTCTTAGTATGGCATCTATAAGCCCATCATCCTATCCATCAATCTCCAAATGGCATCTATAAGCCCATTCCCACCATCATACTGCCAACATGTGAGCGCAAATTTCTGGGCACTCTAGTGTTCAATCATCTTCCACCTTCGGATTACGAAAGGCACGTCAGCCAATCTGCATCCTCAGGTCTAAGAAGATTGAACAGGGGCAACTGTTGTACCCCAAAATTTTCCCTCCCATATTCTTCAAGATTTGCAAAGAGCATGCTTCAAATTCTCCCCAAGGGTTGCACAGGTCAAGGGCCTCCTAACAGTCAAAAACTAGGGTTTTGGTTTTGACAAAGAAAATGAAGTTTCCAAGGGTCCAAACAAGTCCCACATGCCTATAAACATGGTCAAGCATCCTCATGCCAAGTTTCAAGACTTACAGCACAAAATTGCACAGTCAAAAACCCTAATTGCCCTACAGTCAACTGCAGGGGCAAAATGGTCATTTGACAGTCAAAAGTTCAAATTTTTGGTCAACATCTCATTTTGAAGCCACAAACATCATTTGATCAATTCTTGATCATGAATTTTAAAGGCATGGCTCAAAAAGTCTCAAGATGCAAAAGTTTCTATATTTGGACAGTTGAAAAAGTCAACTGTAACTTGACCAAGGCATAACTTCCACATGCTTTATCAGAAAAATTCCATCCAAAGCTCATTTTGAAGAGTATGACATTTCCTACAACTCCTCTTCACACTTCAAGTCCAAGAAATGCTCTCACAAAAAGTTATCAATTTCAACATTATAGGTCATTTTCAAAAGTCAACAAAAAGGGACTTTAAGTCAAAGACCATAACTTGAGATTGGTAAATCAAAATGACATTGGACCAAAGGCATTGGTTAGAGGACTTCAAGACCTTTTCAAAATGTCCAAGAACATGATCAAAGCTTAAAATTGAGCAAGATATGCCTTGTGGAAGTTGGGAAACGTTTGGGAATTTTGAAAAGTCAACTTTACTTCAAATGCCTCAAAATTGCTAATGGGCCACATTTTCTTCCAAGATTCATCATCCAAAGGCTATGCACGACCATTTGGCCCAAAGGGGATTTATTTCATCATTTTTTATTATTTATTTGAATTTTTAATCACCATTAATTCATTTAATAAAATAAAATATGAAAAAAATACAAAACAAATGTATTTGAATCTTTTTATGCAGCACATGCCCTCATTGGTTACTCAAGATTCGTGCACATCAAAAAAGGAAGGATTTGGCCATGATTGGTATCAAAACACATGGAAAAGATTTGAAAAAACATGCCATTAAAATCAAATATTTGATTCATGATTACAAGGGTTTTTGGACTCAAATTTCAACCCTAATCCATTGGCATACATATACTGATCATAACCCTAAAGCTCACGATCCCCAAGCTGCGCCTCAAATCAAAAACCAAGTTTGCATTTTTGTCAAAATTTTCAAAACTGAAAACTGCATTCTAGCACAATTCAAAGAAAAGTATTGATTCCAATAGCTTGCCAAGGCCTCAAGGAACGTTTCTGGATCAAAACCACTGCTTCTAACGCAAGGAATTGGTAGAACGAACCCGTCCTGTTCATAACTTTTCTCATATTCATGTCTCATGATTCATGCGTTATTTTCAATTTCTAATGCTTGATTTGTATTAAGTTAATCATTCTAAAGCTAACCATGCCATTTAATTGAGTTTTCGTGCTTTATACATGAATCTACCATGGAAGCTTGCTAGGTTTTCAAGGCTGTGAAATTAGGGCTTTCCTCTTCAGGAAAAATTGAGACACGAGACCAGGGCCATTAGAACCAGAAGCTTCACACGAACTCAATCCATAGGTCGCGCTCAATTTATGAGCAACCAGGGCCTATTCGCTATTTTCATGTTTACCACTTAGTGGGGGTTTAAAACCCCCGCTATCCTTTTTCTTTTTTTCAGGTCAAAACGAACGAGTGGAGAAGATGATGATTTGTCTCAATGTGATAGGGCTGTTCAAACTTCAGCGTGCTTTTTTGATTAATAGCATTAGCATTTTGTTTTTTTTATATATTAATTGTTATCCATTATTATCACAAAGTAACAAGGCAGCTCAGTTGGTGGAACGTAGCGCTGGCAAGCCTTGGGACCTGGGTTCGATTCCCAGGTCCCCTCACTTTCTTAATATATTTTGTTTCCACATGATTCCATGCAGTTTCAACCCCAGGGCCTACCATGCGTCTCCATGTCTGTGTTTGCCACGCGCCCACTGATCTCAATCCAATGGCCATGATCTGAGGAGCACCCTATGCATTGGTCAATGGAGCCACACGTGACTACCAAAAGTCAACCAGGCCTCCAATGAATGGGCCAAAAATGCTGGAAAATACCTCCAAATTGGGGTCAACACCCCCCATTGGTTTGCACTCTTGTTTTCATTCCTTTTTATTTTTTCTATTTTATTTATTTTATTTAGTTTTATTTCAATTCTTTAAATTAATTTCTCATAATATAAAAAATAATAAAAATCAAAAAAGACAAAAAATAAAAATATATTTTATTTAATGTTATTTTGTAAATAAACTTTATTAATTAATTTAGTTTTTTAATTCTAGGTTTAATTCTAATATTTTTCTTAATAAACTAAAAAATGTAGAATTAGGGTTTTAAACACTTTTATCTTTTTTTTCTTTTTCTTTCACCATATTTAATAATTAATTATTTTTATAAGTAAATTGCCATGTAAATAATTAATTTAAACTAGGTCTAATTTAAACATTTTCTTAATAAATTAAAAAAAAAACAATTTAGAATTAGGGTTAATTAACTTGTCTTTTTAATTCCAATTTTATTTTCTTACTAATGCCATAAAATACAAAAAATACTCAAAAATAAATTCTTTCTTTTATTTAACTTAATTAATTTATTAATTATAATTTAATTTCCTTAAAAGGGTCCAACGCCCTCGCATTCGATCATAATTCTAATTCGCGCGCTTATTTTATTTCCTTTCTTCATGTAATTCTCCCAAAGCCATGTAATAGATTAATTAGGATATTTATTTTTCGCACTTTATTTTATTTCAAATCGGGTCTTGGATTAATTTGGCGATGTAGACCCGCGCCTTTGTAATAGCGTAGGACTTTTAATACTCGCATCTTTTTAAATGTTAATAATTTGCATGAAAGAATGAATGCCAAAATAAAAGCAACGCGTAGATCACCAATCCATGAACAGGATAAACATAATCGAAAACGACACACAAATCACACACCACCCCTAGGGTACGCCTCACTGTTGCCTTGCCCCTCGAAAGGTGGTCGTCGAGTAGAGGATGTTTTAGTAAGTCCTCATGTCCATGAACATGGCATGAGGGTAGCTTCTAAGGTGTCTTCCTATTGCTCTGGTGATCACCATGTCCCGAACCCTTGAATTGACCCGAACACCTCCAACGGTGGTGCTACCTACCTCTCAATGGTGGGATGGTACTACTTTAAGGACATTTATACAGACGAATTCCTTAGGGTAGGTAGAGAACTCTAGATACTTGCTCTAATTTCAAAACAAAAATTAAAAACTCTTTTCACACCGACACCTTTTCAAAAAGCTTTTGAAAGCAACTTTTCAAACACTCTTGAGGACTGATACAAGAGTCGAACTGAAATTTTCAAAGAAACTTTTTAAAACCCACAGTTGAAAAGCAAACAAACCTTTTGAAAACACAAATGAGCAAGTATCTAAGAGCCCGTGGATAACCACGGATAGAAAGGGTGCTAACATCTTCCCTTTCTATAATCTACCTCCCGAATCGAGAACTAATCTCTATAAGGAATTTTTCTGTGCTTTTGTCCTTTCCATTTGGAGAAAATAAAAGACGGTGGCAACTCTTGCTTCCGCGACATTTCGCGAAACCAGCGTTAAATAGTCAGTTCCAGATCCACCGATCACACCTTACATGCGTAATATGGCCATTTTGTTCAAGGAAACCAAGTAGATTAACCCTAGGGGGTGTTTGTGTGCAAGTGTGTCATTTTCATGCTTAATTTTGTCTTGAATTAGGGTTTTCTATTTGATTGGTTTTATCTTGCCATACAAACCCTAATTATTAACATGTTAGATATAAAGCGATAAATTTGCGGAAAGTAAATATCCTACGCTATTACAATCATGTGGGGATGGGGTATACAATTTACAAATAGGGATTGCAAGGAATTAAAGTCCTAATTATCTATTACAACCATATTGAATAGCCATGAAGAAAATATATGAAGCACATAAAGACAACGAAAGGAAAAGAAAACATTTTGGATCATTATGTGTCAACACATGCCATAAACTCAAGCTTCTCGAATGCACTCTTGTTTTGATGAAGACAAATAATGATTGATAAAGAAATCAAAAATTATTGATCAAGCTAAAAGCCTCTTTGGATGAAGTCTTTGGTTCAAGTCCTTAGCAAATTTCAAGGTATAATGATAATATGTACCTTGAACTTAAGATATAGATGCTCAATGACCAAAAGGAAACATGTTAAATTGTCCAACCCTTTATTCAAGTTCTTTCAAAGCAAAAAATCAATTTTTGTTTGAGTGCAATCGATTTGCATGTTAGTGCAACCATTTGCTTGCTTCAGTTTTTCAAAACATTGGCTACTGACTTCCAGTGCAATCGATTGCACAGTAAAAAAATTTGGAAATTTGGATACTGGAACCCCGTGCAATCGATTGCACACTCAATTTTTTTGGAAATTTGGCTACTAGAACCCCGTGCAATTGATTTGCATGGTTGTGCAATCGATTGCACGCTGTATGATTTTGAAAAACAGCTGCCTTACACCTGCCTATTCATGATACTATTTCATGGAAAACTTCTCACTCAATCTTGGCAATTGTTCATGATTTTTTTACAAACCTTTTCTCCAAAGGTCACTACATTTTAGCCTAAAAAATGAACCAAATGATGATGATTGAAATGAAGAGTTTAAAGCCAAGAAAACTTACCTTGAAACTGAAATTTGTGCTTGGACTTTGAGCTGCTGTATGGGCTGTTGTTGAATTTGGGAAGTGATGATAGTAATGTTACAAAAGTTCTTCTTGTGTTTGAAAAATTTCTATATGATGTATGTGGAGTGTTTAGATAGTTGGACAGAATTTGCAAGGTATGAGAGGTTCAAAGGTTTGGACTTTAAAACTCAAGAGTGGAAGTTTTGTGGACTGTTATGGCTTTTGTGAATATGAGATTTTAAGGGTTTACCAATAAAACTTCTTGCTTTTATCTCTCTTTTTCTATAACCTCCTTGTCTTGCAAATGCTTCTTCTATTTATAGAGAAGGTTTGAGACTTGAGAAACTCATACTTTTTTTGAAAAAATCTGTTATGCCTTTTTTTTCAAATTCATAAAGACAAGTTGCTTCATGATGAAGAAAGGAGTGAATTAAGGAATTTAGCCATGCTTTGCAGGTCTTGTGGATTGCTTCTGATGTTGAGAGATTTTTCTGTCATCTTTGGAACAAATTTCAAGCTTTGAAAGAAGAGAGTGGTTGGAAAAGTGAAGCTTTATGCAAATGGAAATGTTGCTTTTGCATTTCTAACCATAAATGGTATCAAGACTCGGACAAAGCTTCAAATGCTTGTGTAATACACTTAGGGTTTGTTTAATTTCTTGATTATGCATAGATTTGGAGAGAACATAGCCTGAAAAGAGAGATCTTGTAGATTTGGTTGGAATTTTAGTCAAGTGTTCATCACAAATTCTGCTTTGTAATTCAAGAATGAAACCATAACTTCATCTCTTCGATCCTCTCAGCTCAAGAATGATCTCAATAAGTTCTTGGACTTTTTGGAAAGATTGGAACCTCCCCTACAACTTTCATGTTGACCACTTTTGTTAAATCAAAATGGAACTTGATGAAAATTGGCCAAGAAGTTGGGATAAAAACCTGACCAAAACTGCTAAAAATTTCTCTAAGTGTTAAATGAAAATGTCATGACTTCAAGAATTTATAACTTGAAATCCAAGCATATTTAGGAGAAGTTGTGTAAAGAAATGTTATAGATATCATGGAGATCTACAACTTTCATGTTGGAAGTTTCTCTTGAATCATCTTGCATCATGGTGAAAATTTTGCTCAAAGTTATGAAAAAAAACATGAAATTTCCAACACTTAGAAAAATTTCTAAGTTTAGAAATATTGACTTTTCAAATGAAATCTTGACTTTTTGATTTCTTGATGAATAAGTTTCATATTTTGACATGTTTTGATGAAATTTGATCTTTGAAATGTAATGCTGATCAAAAAGTCAAAGTTTGACTCTTCAGTATGCAATTGACCATTTTGCCCTTGTGCCAATTTCAAGCCTAAATTGATGCATCAATGATCTTGTGAGAAAATACTTGACAAATGAGAGGGCAAATTTTGGGGTAGAACACTTAACAACAAACTATCTCCCGTAATAAATAGACTACCATCCGTTAGAGTACAAATCTCAATAACGAACTATCTCCCATAATGAAGAGACTACCGTCCATCAGAGTACAAATATCAACAATAAACTATCTCCCATAATGAAGAGACTACCATCCATCATAGTAGAACATCTCAACAACGAACTATCTCCCATAATGACGAGACTACCATCCATCGGAGTAAAATATCTTAACAACAAACTATCTCCCATAATGACGAGACTACCATTCATTGTAGTAAAACATATCAACAACAAACTATCTCCCATAATGAAGAGACTACCATCCATCAGAGTAAAACATCTCAACAACGAACTATCTCCCATAATGAAGAGACTACCATTCATCGGAGTAAAATATATCAACAACGAACTATCTCCCATAATAAAGAGACAACCATCCATCAGAGTTAAACATCTCAACAACGAACTATCTCCCATAATGATGAGACTACCATCCATCGGAGTAAAACATCTCAACAACGAACTATCTCCCATAATAAAGAGACTACCATCCATCAGAGTAAAACATCTCAACCACAAACTATCTCCCATAATGAAGAGACTACCATCCATCAGAGTAAAACATCTTCTCTGGCGTTGTGATACTTACTGGGGAAGAACATGTTATTAAAATAAAGAGGCCTGCCACTTGTTGTTTACAAAGAGGATTGCGATAACGCTGCTATGAAATGAATCTTGACTTTCCGGGGAAGTGCAATACATTCTTGCTGTGGAGCTAAAGTCTTTACGTGCAAAATAAATGCACATTCTCAATCCAGGGCTCAAAGCCTACATAAATCAAAATAATATTGTTGCTCGGGACCATAGATTCAAACCAGGAACAAACAGGAGTGAAACAATCAACCAATACACCACCCAATGAGGAATAAGCTCAAATGGGGATCATATTCCATCCATATAATGATCTTAATAGGAATTCTAAAGAAAAATTCTCTCACGAGGGATAACTCAGTGGGGAAATTGAAAGGATATGCACTTTCTGCTTAAGGTTGACAATCTATTGGAGAGAGGTTAACATAAATCTGCGAAGAGGGTAATATGCCCATAAAGACATCAATGAATGCAAATGAGCAATGAATTTTAAATTAGTTACGCATGATGTATGTATGAATGTTATCATGTATATGATGACAAAACAGATATACAAAACTGAGAATAAACCAAACAAAACCATCTTGGGTAAAGACAACACTCGACTAGATTACATCCATGATGAAGATTCCATAAGAGAGTAAGCAACAACTAAGGAATCAAAATCCTACTTCACGGATTAACTCCACTAGGAAGAAACATGAATTGAAAATAATCAAAGTAACAAATCCGATAGAAATAAACCAATACAGTTGAAGGGATATAACACCCTCCTGCAGGCTTCACCAGGGAATATCATACAAACTTCGTTAGGGAAGAGAATGCCGCATCGTCTAAACTTCAACTGGGGATTCTAAACTGAATTCATTGGGGCAAACAATACCATATCATCTTGGGAAGCCCAAATACAATCTTCGATATCAAGAGTAGTGGTTATGCAAACTTCTCTGTGGAGAAATTATGAAACTTTATGGGGTATCAACTTTTAGAGAGAAGCATCATCTTTGCTTCGTTTGGGGATATAAGAAGTTAACAATGCAAGCGATAGTCAAAATTATGGGGATTTAAAGTCAAACTCAACACTTGGCGAGAGAAAACCCAAAAAATTTGACAGTTGTCTCAACACTTCTAAGAAAAGATACTACCCTTGTCTGGACATTCAATGGGGAAAAATCTGCGTCAAGTCCTGAATGTAGAATCTGGGATAGAGGCATCAATTCGTGCAAACCCAAAACCAAATAATCAACCTGGAGAAAAACCTGAACCAAGACTTAACTGGGGAAATTAGGATTATAAGCCAAACATCTCATCATATATCAATTGGTATGAAATCCAACAATCCAAGGGGTGAAACACAAGAGGATCATGCACATATCAGCAAGAGTAATCCTGGGATACCTCTTGGAGAATGTTTTCAAAACTTCGGAGTTCGTCCATCCTTGGAATCAGTACTTTTGTCCCACTTGAATCATATAGTTGAGGTAAAAAGTAATTTGCAAATTCTTTTCAAAAACATGTTTTTTTATTATTAAGTTTTTTTTTTGAAAATTACTATCAATAATAAATGAAATTTTAGTAAACATAACAAAATAGGAACTATAAAAAATTGGATAAAGGCTCAAACTTTATTAATAGAATGGTAGTCCACAAATGGCGTGACTCCATGGATGATTACAAAGTTTGGGAAATGGTAAATATATGGAAAATATACATTGAAATACAATGACCACTATTCTCCCTAACAACTTTGAACTCCTGAGCAGAGGCTTCAGTTGAAGTGTGATGAGAATTTGAGAAGATCGTTGCTTCAATGATCAAGTATTGTCTGACGCACTTACTTTCCAAAAAATATTTATCTTTTTGCCCAGGTTTCCCTCGCGGGTTTTCAAATTTCTGGGAAAATTTATTCGTTTATGTATCTAACTTTTGCCTAGACCGTCCTTTCGTATTTTCAACCTACCGAGACACTCTTTTTCTGCCTAAGCCGTCCTTTCGGGTTTTCAACTTAACGAGTTGTTCTTTTATTTCTTTAGGTGAAGTATTTCTTAATTGCATCAACATTCATAGAACGTGGGAACTCCTCACCATCCATAGTTTCAAGAATTAATGCACTGCCAGAGAAGACTTTCTTGACAACATATTGGCCTTCACAATTGGGAGTCCACTTGCCCCTAGAATCAGTGTTAAAAAACATGATCTTTCTGAGCACGAAGTCGCCTTCTCTGAATTCACGAGGCTTTACCTTCTTATCAAAAGCTTTCTTTATTCTTTTCTAATATAACTGACCATGACACAAGGCCATCATTCTCTTTAGTATATATTCGATATAATTTACGTTATAGTGTATATATTGCATTATCATGTAAATATAATTTAGTTTAATTGATTTTATCTCATTCTTGTAGGTATTCAAGCATTGATATTTAGGAATTTTAAGATATATCATTGAATAAGCTTTCCAATGCTTTCGTCTGTGTGCAAATCAGAGTTACGGTTCTCAAGTTATGACCGAAACAGTGCTGGTTTTTTCAACTTACTGTCAGGAAGCACCCCGAGAGCACCAGGCAGTGAAGACGTGCTCCAGAAACGTGAAAATGCACTAAAAGTTTTGAGTGCCGCATGGTGCGGGCTGGGCAGAAACTAATATTTAAGTCAAAAAACACATTTTTAGGGTATGGTTGGGTATATTTTACTCCCACTTCATCACCAAACATTCAATTGATTCTTGATGAATCTACAACACTTATGGAGCTTGCAATTTGTTGGATTGGAGGTGGATTCTCACCAATCATCGTTACAACTTGAGAAGTCGCAGTTTATCTCTCTCTCTCTCTCTCTCTGTCTCTCTCTCTCTCTGTCTCTCTCTTTGTAATCTCTATTGTGTTGGGGTTTAGTTTGTAAATATGCTTTGTCTTGTATATATATTTATTACTCATGGTGTTGTATGATGCTTTTTTAACAAATTTTTATTGATGTTTATCCTTTTTAGCTTGCTAAGTGTTTGAGTTTGAGTTGCTATAGACATATACATTTTGAATCGGGACTAGGATACATATATATTGGTTCTGAAATCTAGAGATACATTTAGGCTCAATAATAACTTAGGTATCGACTCTTAATGCCTCTGTGTTATTTTGTGTTACACTGAGAGATCGCTAGCGTAGAGTAATACGATTGATATCTTACTCGACATTAGAGATAACCTCTGTGTGAGTGATATGTGATGATATCAACAAGTAATTTAGGTTAAGTACAATTGGGTATTAAGTTTTAGTATTTGACGAATATATGAAATTCAATCCCGAGAATTCTCACTTTCCCGAAGAATGTATTTATTCCTGTTCATATGTTTAATTCCCACACCTTAAACTTTAAACCATTTTAACTCAAACTCATAAACGCGAGAAATTGTCGAACAACAATTCAGTAGCACTAATCCATATGGAGACAATATGATATAACCTATACAAATACTTACTTTTGATTGTCGTATTACCGCTTCAGCAAAATGGTGCCATTGTCAGGTATTGGTGTTTTTATTGGATCTCATTGCGATACTTTCTTTGTTTTTGAGTTTTGCACATGTTGTTTATATTGTCCATATTGTGTAAATAGAAACTTGTTTATATTGATACTTGTATATGTTCACCATATTTGGGAATTTTTACATATTCGGTATACTTGTAAATTTAGTATATATGTTTGTTTTTCTTCACGTTTTCCAAAAGTATGGTTAGATGTGTAATTCTGGCTAGAGCTTGAAGAGATGAGAGCAAAGGTGGGAGTGAAAGCATTTGGCTCATCCGAAACAACATGTTAGTGTGTATAAATAACAGGCGTCGAGCTTACAACGTAAAACAAGCATGTTTTATTGTTTTTAGTTTCTTTATTATTTTTATTGTATTAGTATAGGTAGTGTGGTGAATTCATTAAATAAGTTGAAATTGGATCAGTTTTAAAATTATCAAATCTTCATTTTTCAACTTGTTTAATTAAATTTCACCCGGTCTTTTAGTAAATAATAATAGTATTATTTACTAATTCTTTTGTTTTTTGTTTTGACTCCAATTTTGGTCCGATATCTTGAGGAATTTTGAGGTAATTTTTCAAGTTTGATCGTTTTAACTTGCAGATGTATGGTAATGATATTGTTTGAAAAGTTTGTACTTTGCAAGGTACTTATTTATCGCTTTCTAGAATATAGCATGATTAAAGGACTTTTCTTTTGTACAATTTTCATGCCATTCATTATTTTGAAATTTGTGTTCACTTTTGAATCACTTTAGGACTAAACCCTTTTTGTGAGGAAGCTTTCCATTGTTTACTATATGCACAAGAGGCCAACAATTTTTGTCATAACTCAATTTTATTATATTTAATCTTGCATTTATGTTTATTTGTATGAAAGCATGAAATGATCAAGGCATGTTTTATTTTGAGAAAAAACACCTAACCAAACATAATTCACCTTGTGAGTGAGCGTTCATTTGTGAACCCCTTTGAGCCTTTTAGTTAGAATTCATCTTGGTATTGAATTATGAACTTATGCATGAGTAAGTAGTTTAACATGGATCCTAATTTTTGTTTTTTGGCACTTGACCCTCAATCATGTATTGTGGTTAGATTTTTCCTTGCCTTAGAGAGTTGGGAGAAATTTGTCACTTTGTATGGTTATATTTAAGTTGGGGAGAGCAATGTTGCTTGTTTGTAAGATGGTTGTTTGAGGATGAAAATAAATAAACGGTGGAAGTAGAAACGAAAAGAAAATGAAAAATAAAAGAGAAAAGAAAATAAAAGAAAAAAATAGAAAAAAAATTTGAAAAAGAAAAATAAAGTATCAAATAAAAGTTTTGTGTTGGTGTAACAATTGGGAAAGTTGAAAAATTTATTGAGCGGTGCTTGAGACTTTGTGAATTTATCACTCCCATAAGATTAGACATTATTTCTTTTTCAATTACCTTTAGATATTGACCCTTCTTTGTTATCCAAGCCGCATTACAACCCTTGAAAGCCCTTGTAATTTCTACTTTTGTGTTTTTCAATACGAGTTTGTTTTGATGAATTCATAATTTAGTTGTTGTTATAAATATTGTAGGGTGAGAGTTAAACCCCTCATGTTTGTGTTTCTCATCTATCGATGAAGTGTGTGCTAGATGTGATTCACTTGTGAACATTGTATTGTTTTATAATTTATAACATGTGTTTTGTATTTAGGAGTTGTTTCATTTTTATGTTACTGTTGTAGGATTGTGGTAAGTATTTACTTTGCTTGTGTATTTTTAATTTGAACCACACATTTGTTTTCCGTCTTCAAAACCTATTGATTCGTGATTCTTGGATTATCAGCTTTTGTTTCTTTAAGTTTTTGACTTTTTTGAGGACAAACAATGTTTTAAGTTGGGGAGAGTTTGATGAGTGCTAAATTTTTATGAATATGAATGTGAGTAATTAGCACTCATCGGCTTAATTCGTTTTCTTTTTATTAATAAACCTCAAGTTTAGTATATATTCGATATAATTTACGTTATAGTGTATATGTTGTGTTACCGTATAAATATCATTGAGTTTAATTGATTTTATATTATTTTTGTAAGTATTAAAGTATTGATATTTAGAAATTTTTATATAGACCATTGAATAAGCTTTCCAATACTTCCGACCATGCGCAAATCGGAGTTACGGTTCTCAAGTTATGACCGAAATAATGTTAGTTTTTTCAACTTAATGTCAGGAAACGCCTCGAGAGTGCCGGGCTGTGAAGAGGCACTCTGGAAATGTTAAAATGCTCTAAAAGAGTTGTTTTAAGAATGGAGCAGTGTCGTTTCACCGTCAGGGGGTGTTGTTTCATCTTCGGGCGATGTAGGCTGTGCAAAAAGTCATATTTAGGTCAAAAAACACATTTTTTAGGGCATGGTTGGGTATTTTTTACTCCCACTCCATCACTAAACATTCTTTTGATTCTTGATAATTCTATAACACTTTTGGAGCTTGAAAATTGATAGATTGGAGTTGGATTCTCACCAATCTTCGTGACGACTCGAGAAGTGTTAGTTTATCTCTTTTTCTCTCTTTGTAATCTCTATTGTGTTGGTTTTTTTTTGTAAATATGCTTTGTCTTGTATGTATATTTATTACTCATGGTGTTGTATGAAGCTTTATTTATAAATCTTTATTGATGTTTATCCTTTTTAGTTGCGAAGTGTTTGGGTTTGAGTTTCTATAGACATATACAATTTGAATTGGGACTTAGGATGAATATCTATTAGGTATTAAACTCTAGAAATATATTTAGGCTTAATAATCACTTAGGTATCGAATCTTAATGCCTTCGTGTTATTTTATGTTGCACTGAGAGATCGCCGATGCAGAGTAACACAATTGATATCTCACTCTGTATTAGAGATAACCTTTGGGTGAGTGATACGTGATGATATCGACGAGTAATTTAGGTTAAGTGCAATTGGGTAGTAAGTTTAAGTATTTGACGAGTATATGAAATTCAATTATGAGAATTCTCACTTTCCTGAAGAATGTATTTATTCCTGTTCATATGTTTAATTCCCGCACCTTACACTTTAAAACATTTAACCCAAACTCATAAATGTGAGAAATTGTCGAGCGACAATTCAGTAGCACTAATCCATGTGGAGACAATATGATATAACCTATAAAAATACTTACTTTTGCTTTTGATTGTCCTTAATTGGAAGGTTTTGTTTATAAATTTATGTATTTGGACTATATTGTATCTAAATCCAATGTAAAACGTTTCTGCAATATTGAATTTGTTTTGATTCTCTTGAGATTTGATTCATTTTCGTCATTCTGGATGTGGGATTGGGTTGTGTAGGGATGAAGAAGAACAGTAGCCACCGCTGACAGTTTCAGGGTTCAAACCCTAGTTGACTTTGTCAAACTTTTCATAAAATAATAATAATAATAATAATAATTTGATAATAATAACCATACCAATAATAGTGATATTGATAATAATATTAAAGATGATAATAATATAATACTAATACTAGTAATTATATTATAATAATACTAATAAAAGTCATAATACTAATACTAGTAATTATATTATAATAATAATAACATTATAATTCTAGTAATATTAATAATATTAACTATTATATCAATAATAATTTAAATCACAAATAGAAATGGTTAAATATTGACTTTGATCAATCCTAATAAGACTGCTGGGCCTTCCCAACAAATAAGTTAATGGGCCAATAGAATAGTTTGAATGTCAAACCCCCTCGATGATAAGCATACCCCTCTTGAAATTTAAACCGTTCAAACCCCAATCTGAACAACTTTTTTTTTATAATAAAAATATAATAACACCTAAAATTAGTAGGAGAATGATAAAATAAAATTGGTTAGCAATATCACTAGGGTGAATTTGGGGTATGACAATATGGTTATATTTAATTTGGGGAGAGCAATGTTGCTTGTTTGTAAGATAATTGTTTGAGGATGAAAATAAATAAGTGGTGAAAGTAGAAATGAAAAACAAAAAGAAAAATAAAAGAGAAAAGAAAATAAAATAAAAGAAAAATAATAAAAAAAGAAAGAAAAAAATGTATCAAATAAAAAGTTTTGTGTTGGTGTAACAATTGGAAAAATTGAAAAAAGTTTATTGAGCGATGTTTAAGACTTTGTAAATTTATCACTCTCATAGGATTAGGAATTATTTTTGTTTCAATTACCTTTAGATATTGACCCTTCTTTATTATCCAAGCTGCATTACAACCCTGGAAAGTCCTTGTGATTTTTTTCTTTTGTGCTTTTCAATATGAGTTTGCTTTGATGAATGCATAATTTAGTTATTGTTAGCAATATTGTTGGGTGAGAGTTAAGTCCCTCATATTTTATTTTTCATCTACCGATGAAGTGTGTGCTAGGTGTGATTCACTTGTGAACATTGTATTGTTTTAGAATTTATGACTTGTGTGTTGTATTTAGGAATTATTTCTTTTTCATCTTGTTGTTGTAGGATTGTGGTAAGTATTTACTTTGCTTGTGTGTTTTTAATTTGAACTATATATTTGTTTTCCGTTTTTAAAACCTGTTGATTCGTGATTCTTGGATTATCGTCTTTTGTTTCTTTAAGTTGTTTGACTTTGTTTGAGGATAGACAATGTTTTAAGTTGGAGAGAGTTTGATGAGTGCTAAATTATTATGAATTTGAGTGTGAATAATTAGCACTCATCGGCTTAATTCATTTGCTTTTTATCAATAAACCTCAACTTTAGTATATATTCAGAATAGTTTTTGTTATAGTGTATATATTATGTTATCGTGTAAATATCATTGAGTTTAATTGATTTTATCTCAATTTTGTAGGTGTTCAAGCATTTATATTTAGACATTGTTAGATATATCATTGAATAATCTTTCCAATACTTTTGACCGTGCGCAAATCAGAGTTACAGTTTTCAAGTTATGGGTGAAACTGTGCTGGTTTTTTCAACTCACTGTCAGGAAGCGTCCCGAGAGCGCCAATCGGTGAAGAGGCACTCCGGAAATGTGAAAATGCACTAAAAGTGCTATTTTTAGCACCAGGCGGTGCTGTTTCACCGTCGGGCGGAGCGGGATAGGAAGAAACTCATATTTAGGTCAAAAAACCCATTTTTAGCGTATAGTTGGGTATTTTTGGCTCCCACTCCATCACCAAACATTCTTTTGATTCTTGATTATTCTACAACGCTTATGGAGCTTACAACTTATTGGATTGGAGGTGGATTCTTACCAATCATCGTGACAACTCGAGAAGTGTCCGTTTATCTTTTTCTATCTCTTTGTAATCTCTTCTGTGTTGGGGTTTAGTTTGTAAATATACTTTATCTTGTATGTATATTTATTACTCATGGTGTTGTATGAATCTTTCTTTACAAATATTTATTGATGTTTATCCTTTTTAGCTTGCTAAGTGTTTGGGTTTGAGTTTCTATAGACATATACGATTTGAATCCGGACTTAGGATGGATATCTATTAGGTTCTAAACTCTAGAGATAGATTTAGGCTTAATAATCACTTAAGTGTCGACTCTTAATGTCTCTGTATTGTTTTGTGTTACGCTGAGAGATCGCTGATGCAGAGCAATACGGTTGATATCTCAATCTACATTAGAGATAACCTCTATGTGAGTGATACATGAAGACATCGACGAGTAATTTAGGTTAAGAGCAATTGGGTAGTAAGTTTAAGTTTTTGGCGGGTATATGAAATTCAATCCCGAGAATTATCGCTTTCATGAAGAATGTATTTATTACTGTTCATATGTTTAATTCCCACACCTTACACTTTAAACCATTTTAACCTAAACTCATAAATGCGAGAAATTTTCGAACGACAATTCAATAGTTCTAATCCCTGTGGAGACAATATGATATAACCTATAAAAAACTTACTTTTATTTTTCCACATTACCGCTTCAGCAATAACTCAAGCTTTTTCCTGGTCTTGTTCTTTCTCTGGACAATCTTCAGTTGATAGCTTAAAGTGAGATGTTATTTGGATTTTGGTCGGCTTTGAATTTTCAATGCTAAGACGCTTGATTGTGCGTTTTATATACCCACTTTGGGTTATAGTTACGATTACATTAGCTAGGTCTCTTGTTATCTCCATGACAATAATTTTTCTTTCTTTTCCAAGGTCCCTTATATCAAACTCTGTCTTCAACAAGTCTTTAAGGTCTGTAATATCTGTCATATTCTTGCTTGCAATAGGCAAATCATCTAGTTAGAGCAACAAGTAGATGTACCCATTATTTTTCAACTTCTTTAAGTAAACACAATGGTCATGTCTGATTCTCATGTACTTCTTTTCTAGAATAAAACCATCAAACCTCTTATACCACTGCCTTGGTGATTGTTTAACGCCGTATAGGGAACTTTTAAACAAGCACGCATGGTATTATTTCCTCTTCTCTTCAAAAACTTCTTGTTATCCCATCATAATCCTTTATTCAATATCGCCATGAAGAAATTTCGTTATCACATTCATTTGTTGTAAATATAGATCGAACATGGTTACCATGGATAAGATGATTCTTACTGAGTTGTGTTTCACACCGGTGAGAAGATTTTGTTGAAGTCTACCCTTCTATTTATGAAAATCCTTAAGATACTAATCTCGCCTTATACCTAGGAGGATCCTGGTCAGTATTTCCTTATTTCCTTTTAAAGATCCAATTGGATCCCATAAGTCGAGCTCCCTTTGGCTTTGGTATAAGCTCCCTTGTACGGTTTTTATGCAAGGAGCCATCTCCTCTTCCATGGAAATTTTCTATTCCTTATGGGTTTTTAAAGCACATCTTATTTATATGTATCAAGGTCTTCACTTCTAAAAGACATGGCAAACTGTAGAGCATATGCGATCATATTTTCCTAACCATACCGAGTTGGAGGTCAGATGACCCTCTACTCTCTATCCAGGACTAGCAGGTAGTTTTCTTCAAAGTCACTACTGGAGTCTTCTTGGTCTTCATTAGAAACATCATACTCCTAATAAGATTGATCAGTTTCCAGCCTCATTCTAGTTCCACCTGAGTTGAGTTTCACCTCAACCTAGGTCGATCCTATCATTGGACCTTCTTTAGTTTTCTCCTGACTCTATCTTCTCTCTAGAATCCTTTCTGTCTACCATCGCGTCTTCATTGAATGTCACATCCCTGCTTATGATACATTTATTAAGGTCCTTGGACCATATTTCTGTATCTCTTCAACCCATCTAGATATCTAAGAAATATCCCTTCCTTGGTATGAGATTCCAGCTTACCTTAGTTAAAATGGTAGTAAGTCGAGTATCCGAATATACGAAGATTGATATAGTTGGTCAAATTCTCATTCTACCTCTCTTGAGGTGTCTTGCGTACTTAGTTGTTGAACGATCAACATCGAACAAAGGATCCTCTTGTTCAAGGAAGGAAAAAGAAGATAAAGAAGTTTCTTCAACATTTGAACAAAGTAAATGAGGAGAAATATTAACCTAAGGGAGAAACATGAAAGAACCGTCTTCCAAAATGAAGATATAATATGCTCAAAGGTGTCCAACGAGAAAGATGCATTTTCAAAATTGGAAAATGAATATATAAGAAAAGAGAAGTATCCAATCTATAAATGAATTCACTATAAGAAAATTGGACACTTGAAATCACCTTAGATCTTCTATAACTAATGCACTCGGACCCAAGAAGATGATATGGGCACCAAAGGTGAAACCTTAAGTGTTTTGCAGGAATGCTTGCAGCTTGAAGTCTAAATGTTATTTGAAAACTCTGAACAAAACATAAACAACAACCTATACTATTTCGAACTTATCAAAAAATCCTACACTACACCGACTATCATTTTATAGAAAATAATGTATCTATGTATACACAAAGATATAATAAACCGCTATAAGAAAAATGGGATATGGAATTCATGAAGGAGGATTTATCCCTCAACAACCTAGAAGAACAAGGGAAATAAGAAACACTCCTCCATCAAATACCTACAATGAAATCCATGATGAGAAAATCAAAATAAATGCAAAAATCAACATGCTCATCGAGAAAATGGCTAGGAAAAATCTTATCTCTCCAGTGGCTTCCAGTGGGGATGATGATGAGATAAATTAAGTTTTTTTGTCTTGTTGCACTTTTTGTACTTTCAAATTTTGTTTTGAAATTTCCCTTACGTAATTTGAATCTTAGAAATGAAATGTTTTTCTTGTTTTAAATGACTAAAATACCCTTATTTTGCATATTTACATCTCGCAATGTATCATTATCCGCCTTCTTAATTTTAACATAGGGGGAGAAGTATACTCTCGGGGGGATGATATATTTTCTATCTAACTCTGAGGGATTGTTATCACTTCCCCTGAGAGATTCATTGTCATCATCAAAAAGAGGGAGAATGTGGAACCTTGTTTTGCAGGTAATAGGCCTTTAACCAAGACATTAAATTTTGATGATGACAACTATAAGGATAACAAATGATAAGTAAATCACAATGCTTAAACAATTAAAGATGCAAATCCAAGTGTTACGGTTTGATGAACTTGATTATCTGAAGAAGGCAAACAAAGTGGAAATTATCTAAACCCTCAAGTGATTTCAAGTAGTGTCAACACAAAGATGGTATCAGAAAAAGGGCTTGTAAAAAAGAGCTTATGTAAGCAAATTGGATTTTTTATAAAAGTATATGGCTATAAACACACACACACAGACACACACACACACACTAAAACCATTTTCAAAATGCTTTATCAAAAGAAAAATATTTGAAAAATATATGGTCCAAGCCAATTTTGACTTATCTAATCGATTAGATCAAATAAATAATCTATTAGATTTGCACAAACTTGAGGCCCAAGCCAGTTTGAATGCACCCTGAATTTACACAACGACTATATATATCTTAAACTTCCAGTTTGAGAACTCATAATTGATTGTTTTTGAACATTTAATAGATAAACATTTATGTCTAATCAATTAAATAACAGAAAAATGCATTGATTGTAAATTACTTTTTTGGAAAACTTCAAGTATATAAATAGAGGCTCCTCTTCTTATTTCAAACCATCCAGAATCATGTTTTTTACAATTCCATCTCTCACTCTAAGTTTTATTTTAACTTTCTCTCACTAGATATTATAGTCAAATGCTTTTGTGAGAAAAGTTATTTTGTGAGTTAAGATACATTTGTAATTCTGGAAAAGGTAGAATTTTATAATTCACCAAGGGAAACTTTTGTATACACCTTAGTTGAATACTGTCTAATTAAGGATTATATGTGGTTCGAAGCTAAACCAAATAAAAGCTTAGGTTGAGGATTGTGTGATCAGTCTTAGGTTTTGGTTAAAGATTAGCCATTGTTAAAAATATTCAATTGTTCTTAGTTAGCCTGATTAAAACCAAGATAGGTTGAAGATTAGACTAGTATTAAAATCTCCATAGTTTAGATATTAATCTGGTCAAAATCTCATAGGTTGCTTGGTATGTCTTAGTAAAACCAAATGTATTGAGCTCAAATGTTTTAGAACTTGAAGACTAACCACTCCAAGGTTCGTGTTCGTGGAAAGGAGACAAACTTCTTTAGTCCATCATTAGGAAAGAATACTGGCCACTTCACTCTCAGTAATATATTGAAGAAAAGACACAAACGCCTATATCTATCACCTTGTAATATATTTTGAAGGTCAACCATCATTTCCTTGTATAAGGGGATTCGCGAGCCTTTCTTACTAAAATATCTCAAGTATTATTGAAAACTCTCAAAACAGAGTCTTGGGGAGAGGAGTATGTCCTTTTGATTTAACCTAACCTCTATAATATGTTCTTTTCTTCCCTTAACTATTTACTTTCTGTTATTTGCTTTCCGCTGCTTAGTATTTGAACATTTTTTTAAACTTTGATTTAACTTGCCAAAAGTTTTCAAAACCAAGTTATCCAAACTACACAATTCACCTCCGCTCTCTTGTGTGTGAAGTCTCAAGTCCAACAAGTGGTATCAGATCCTAACTCCTATTTTAAGACTAATCGTCTCAGGAGGAAGATGACTTCCGACACAAGATCCTTTTTAAATACACCACAAATTTTTGAAAATAACAATTTTTATATTTGGAAAGATAGATTATAAAATTTTCTTGAAATCTCAGATCATGCATTGTGGGAAACAACTGTTAAAGGTCTGGCTTACCCCTCTCATCAAATAGACGATGAAGTAGTGGGTAAACCCTATTCTCTTTGGAACGAAGAAGAAAAGAGAAAGATAAATACAAATCTTAAAACCAAGAATTTTATAATAATGTCCTTAGATTATAGTACATTTTTTCGTATTCATCATTGTAAAATCGCCAAGGAAATAATGGATACTCTGAATAAGATATATGGGGTTTCTCCAAGTATCAAACTAGATAAGATGAACACACGAGGAAATGAAGATGGAGTCTTGGATGATCTTCTATTTTTAGAAATATTGGAATCTTTGTTGGAAACTGTTTCAATAACAAATATCTAAGAATTGTAAATATCCAACTCTTAAATCTATAGATGAGAGCATTCATGAGTTTCAGGAAAAATCAAGAAAGAAGGAAATCATAGAGAAGATGAACGAATTGATTCAACTACTTAAATACTAACAAATACAAAACAAAGAATCATCGTCCTCATCTTGCTCCTATCATACATCTCTGATTCAATCCTTCAAAAGAATGTACTCAATCATTGAACAATCAACATCAGAGGAAGGATCCTCTTGTTCAAGGAATGACAAAGAATATGAAGAAGTTTCTTCAATATTTGAACAAATAAGAGGTGGAGAAACATCAACCTCGGGGAGAAACATGAAAAAATATTCTTTCAATAAAGAAGATATAATATGCTCAAAGGTATCATACGAGGAAGATACACTTTCAAGATTGGAAATTGAAGATCTAAGAAAAGAGAAGTATACAGTCTATAAATGCACTCACTGTAAGAAAACTTGACACTTGAAATCCTTTTGCTTTAAACTGAAAGGATCTAAAGGTAAATCACCTTAGATCTTTTATAGCTAATGAATTTGGGCCCAAGAAGATGAGATGAGTACCAAATGTGAAACCTTAAGTGTTTTGTAGGAATACTTTGCAGCTTGAAGTCTAAATGATTATTTGAAAAAGCTTAACAAAGCAACAATATACTCTAGAAGTATACATGATTGATAGAAGTCTATGATCCCGGTGATGAAGGTGATGGAAAATGTCAACCATTATGATCAAAGCAATATATTTGAGAGTATCTCAAAATTGATAATCTGAAATGATCAGTTGAATAAATAAGTTTGTAATGGACTTATCCACTTTTGTGGATTAACCAACTCTCACAATGATATATGGAGAAGGATACACCATGTGGTGTCTTCCCTTTGGGGAAATATTTATCGAGAATTGTTTTGATAAGAGAGGTAAAATATTTTAAGGTTGAAATGATCAAGAAAAACTGATTAAACCCTTAAAATAATAATTTTAATTATTTTATCATTTAAATTAAAATATTTATAACTCATAAAAATGAGCATTTTAGTGTTTTATAGCTGGAGGTGTAAATAATTCCTAGCAGGAGTGCAAAGCACAAAGACCAAAACAAAGAAATGCGAAATTGGGCCAATCTAATCGATTAGCAATTTGTTCTAATCGATTAGATCTTTTGAAAATTCAAAAATTTAAACATTGGAGATCCCCTCAACAGATAATTGGAGGATTAAATGTTGTAACTAAAACTTGCGATGGAAAACTCTCATTTATTACTGTTACTAATTGATTAGAAAATGCATCTAATCGATTAGACCAAAGCCTATAAAAGGAGGTCATTTATCATACGTTTCATTCCATCATTTTTTACTTGTTATTACATGAAAACACCAAATTCTCTCACTCTTCTCCATCACTTCCAAAAATGGCCTCTAAGAGAACCTGTTCTTCCCGACCTTCTTCTTCATACTCCTCATAATATTTCACCTCACAAGCCCAAGAAACCAACTACAACCTCTTCTACTCCGAAATAGAAATATTTTCTTCATACTATCTAGATGAAGAGCTATTCAAAAATTGCTCTTTCATATAAGCAGTCACTATTACAGGGTTGAAAGATTTCATCTTTGAGAAACCTCAAGAAAGATACCCAGAGTTGGTAAATTTTTTTTACTCAAATCACTCCTACACTGATGGAATCATCAACTCTAAATTTAGAAAATATCCCATTCACCTTATCCATTGAAGAATTTGCTATAATCTGCAAAATCTCATTCATAGGGAAATACTATAATCAAATGGATCTTAAAGGTAATGAATTTTACTTTGACACTCTTGCCCACACACTCCTCATTAATCATACCTCAATGATTCCATCTTCTTTCAATGTTGGTCTCCTTCGTCCAAACGATAGATTAATCCACTACACCGTAAACCATATTTTGTTTCCGAGGAAGGAAAACTATAGCACTGTCCAAAAATCAGACATCTCAGTTGTCTGGTTCTTAGAAAACCAAATCCTGAAAAAATTGGGTATATAATGTACTCTAACACATGATAGAATGCAAATGGGAAAACATTACCTTATACCATGTCGAACTTATCACAAAAATCTTACACTACACCAGTTATCCTTTTTGTAGAAGAAGAACCTATCTATGTACACACAAAGATAGAACAAGTCGCTATAAGCAAAATGGGATATGCAATTCAAGAAAGAGAATTCATCCCTCAACAACCTAGAAGAATAAGGGTTAGAAGAAACACCCCTCCATCAAATCCCTACAATGAAATATGTGATGAGAAAAGAAAAAATAAATGCAAAAATCAATATGTTCATCGAGAAAATGGCTAGGAAAAATATTATCTCTCCAGTGGCTTCCAGGGAGGAGGATGATGAGATAAATTAAGTTTTTTTTGTCTTGTTGCACTTTTTGTACTTTCAGTTTTCATTTTTGCAATTTCCCTTATGTAATTGGAATCTTTAACAATGAAGTATTTTTCTTGTATTAAATGTCTAAAATGCCCTTGTTTTGCATGTATACTTCCGTCAATGCATCTTTATCTGCCTTTTTTATTTTGACAAAAGGGAAGAAGTATACTCTCAGAGGGGGTATATTTTCTATCCAACTCAGAGGGAGTGTTATCACTCCGAGTAATTGTTTCTTTTACCACCTCCCCTGAGAGAAGCGTTGTCATCATCAAAAAAGGGGAAAATATGGAACCATGTTTTGCAGGTAATATACTTTTAACTAAGACATTAGCTTTTGTTGATGATAACTATAAGGAAAACTGATGATAAGTCAAGCACAATGCTTAAGCGGTTAAAGATACAAACTCAAGTATTACGATTTGATGAACTTAGCTATCCGAAGAAGGAAAACAAAGTGGAAATTATCCAAAACATCAAGTGATCTCAAGAAGTGTCAACACAAAGATAGTATCTGAAAAATGGCTTGTAGAAAAAGAGTTAATCTACTGATTTAGTAAGTGAGTGAACTTATGTAAGAAAAAAGAATTTTCCGTAAAAGTATATGACTATAAGCATACACACGCTAAAACCTTTTTCAAAATGCTTTATCAAAAGAAAACTCTTTGAAAAACATATGGAAGTTGTATCAAATGAACTAGGAGAAGTGAAAATAACCATGGGCAAAATTTTGACTAATCTAATTGATTAGGTCAAATATCTAGTCGATTAGATTTTCACAAGATTGAGGCCCAAGCCAATTTAAATGCGTTATGATTCTATACAACAACTATATATCTTAAACTTCGATTTTTGAGAACTTGTAATCAATTGTTTTTGAACATTTAATTGATTAACATTTATGTCTAATCGATTAGATAACAGAAAAATGCACTGATTGAAAATTAGTTTTTTGAACAAACCTCAAGCCTATAAATAAAGGCTTCTTTTCTCATTTCAAACCATCTAGAATCGTGTTTCGACACTTTCATCTCTCACTGTTTCTTCCACTAAGTTTTATTTTAACTTTCTCTCACTCGATGTTATAGATAAATGCTTTTGTGAGAAAAGTTCTTTTATAAGTGAGGATAATTTTATAATTCTGGAAAGGGTAGAATTGTAAAATTCACCAAGGGAATATTTTGTATACACCTTGTTGAATTTTTGCCAATTAGGAATTATTTAAGGTTCGAAGCTAAACCCGATAAAAGCTTAGGTTGGGGATTGTGTGATCAGTTCTAGGTTTTTGTTGAAGATTATCCATTGTTAAAATCTTTATTGATTCTTGGTTAGGATGGTTAAAACCAATATAGGTTGAAGATTAGTATGGTATTAACATATCCATAGGTTAGAGATTAGCCCAATCAAAATCTCATAGGTTGTTTGGTTTGTCCTGGTAAAACCAAAGTTATTGAGCTCATATATATTTTGGAACTTGAATACTAACCACTCCAAGGTCTGCGTTTATGGAAATGAGACAAACCGTATTAGTCCATCATTGGGAAGGAAGATTGGCCACTTCACTCTCAGCAATATATTAACGAAAAGACGCAAACACCCATATCAATCGTCTTGTAATATTTGGTTGAAGGTCAACCATCATTTTCTTGTATATGTGGGTTCGTGAGACTTTCATACTAAAAGATATCAAGTATTATTGGAAACTCTCAAGACTAATTGTTGGGGAGAGGAGTAGGTTCTTTTGATTTGACCAAATCATTATAATTCTTTGTGTTATTCTTCTATCTATAACTATTTAATTTCTTCTATTTACTTTCTAATGCATAGTCTTTGAAATTTTTTTTAAACTCTGATTTAACTTGCCAAAAGTTTTCAAAACTAAGTTGTTCCAAACCACACAATTATCCCTTCCTCTCTTGTGTGTGGAGTCTAAAATCCAACAATATGGGCCCCATAAATATGAGTGTTTGTAAGCCAGCTTGTTCTTGGTTATGAGTACACCAATCACAAACTTGACTCGAGTTTGTTTCCCAAGCACACAATGCTTGCAGAAATCTAGATCTTCAATCTTGTTCTCACTAAGCAGACCTTGTTTCCATAACTCCTTGAGACCACACACAATAATGTGACCCAATTTACACCTCAAAATTCACCCTCTACAATTTTATCCCTAATTGGATAATTTTTATTTTACATATTCATGCACGCATATCATCTATTCTATGGTTACGAGATCAAAGCATTTATCTGCACCAAGTTAACAAAAGACGACTGTTCGTCAAGCGATACAAAGCAGAAACTCCGGTTTTTCAGGACTAACATGCACTCCGCATATTTTTATGAAATTCTCAATCAGTGAGTCATCAAGTCATCAACATGCCAAGCTCTCATGTGTTTCATCACGCTTTAAATTGTAGAGAAAGTCAAGCATTTCAGTTGGTTTGAGACAGCTTAAGCCGAAAATAAACATTTTATGGTTCGAGGTAAAAATTTGTAACTTCTAACCGGAAAATGGTTTGTGAGTGATTCTTCAGGCATTAGAACTATCTTGATATCTTCTCCAATTCATTTGTTCAAGTTGAAGGCTAGTTTTGTAAGGAAGATCTTCAAAAGCACAAAATGTATGAAATCATGTTATATAGTGGATTTGCTGGTCAATTGTTTTTCGGATGTTCAAAAATTTGTAAATTCTGAACAGAGGATCATATTTGAAAGGCTTTAGGAGAATTTGATCCGGATTGCTATTTTCTTCAGTTCATATGTTTGTGTCAGAAGCTGATTCGATGAGGAAGACTTCCAAAAATACAAATTACCTGAAAATGGTGCGGTGAAATGGATTGCTGGTCCACTGTTTATCAGACGTTCAAAAATCCATAACTTCTGACCGGAAAATTATTTGTGAGTGGTTCTTCAGCCATAAAAACCATCTTCATATCTTCCTCAATTCGTATGTTTGGGTCAGAAGTTAATTCTTTGAAGAAGATCTTCGAAAGTGCGAATAACTTGAGAAAATTGCACCCCAAAATGGTTATTTGTTGACTGTGTCGTTGATGTTGCAAAAATATAAACTTTCTTAATTTTCATGCTATCGAGACGATTCTTATGGCACAATGTCACAAATTTTGTTAGCTACAAGTTTTTTCAAGGCCCAAGTTCGGATTGTGCTCAAAAGACTTCAGTTTATGGCTTGTCTCCAAAGTTGAACACTGAACCTTATATACCTTGTTCACAAGGATACTAGGGTTTAGAAACGCAATCTTTAAGAAGGTGTTAGGCACCCCTTATATACCTTGTTCACAAGGATACTAGGGTTTAGAAACACAATCTTTAAGAAATAGGGTTTTAATTTTTTATTAGGAGAACTCGCCATGATTTTAGTCGTATCCCTATGTATCCTCTTAGGAGGAATCAGAGCCCCAATTTGTAGTTCGCAGTTGGTTGGTGTTTTTTTATGGATTACGAAGATGTTTTGAATTTCCCTTGTACTAAGTCTAGGTGTGTGAATATCGGAGTTGTCAGACGAAGTTCGCAGTCGATTAAAATATTTTCGTAATCCTTTTTAAAAATTGTTTTAAATTAATTAAGTTATTAAAAAAGATTTTAGTGTTGGTTAGGTATTTTTTTAATATATTAATATATAAATTTTTTTATTAATGCATGGCAAAAATAATTTTAATGTAATAAAAAAAGGATAAATATGAGTTAACAAAAAAATTTGAATTTTATAATAATAGTAAAATAATATTAAAATTTATAAATATATTAAATTATAAGAATAATAATTATAAATAATAAAATAAATTTAAAAAAGAAAACGCAGGGGGGTGTAGTTTGTGTTGAGCTAGTAAAGCAAGGGGGTATGGGAAGTAGGGCCCTGAATTCAGATACTGAATTCATGCCCAATCACAGGAGGGGGTAAATATTTATTCAGGTCAATAAATGTGGGGAGTTTGGTCAACAAGGGCCCAAGTTCAGATGTTGGACTTGGCACAATAGCGCTAGGGGTGTACAATTTTCTAATGCAGTAGTAAAATATAAAAATAGGGGTGGCGTGATTAGTAATGGGCTAGGCCCAGTGTTTGACAAACGTTTTGGAGTCTGTTTGGACTTCATGCGGGCGAGTGCACGATGTTATAATTGGCGTGCGAATTAGGAGCGTTTGATGATGATCTAAAGGTTGTGGTGGGAAGCACATGGTAAGGTTTATGGGCGCGCAAACACAAAATCAGGGAGGGTTATAAAAACCATTTACTGGGCTGAGAGCCCATTTTTTCTTTCTCTTCCTCTCTCTAAAACGACACAACAAAACTCTTTGTAAAAAACCTAGAGAGAGAGGCTCTGGCCTCTCTCTAAAACTCAGGCGGCTGAAAATCGCCTTGGTTACTCCGTCCTCCTTGAACCACCAGCAACCACCCCTTTTCCTAATTCTTCGGTTGACATTCAACTGTAAACTTCAAACATTCAAAGACCCCCTCCGTAGATGTTCATCTAGGTTCTTAGAACCCTAAGGGTTCTTGATGAAACCTAACTTTCCAAAAACTTAGATCACACAGAAACTATGAACCCTAACCCTAATCTTCAACCAACCCTAATAACTCCAACCCTAGGATCTAAGAACCCTAACCCTAGGTTAGAACCCTAACCCTAGAAAACCCAAAATTTCCAAAAAACAACATTCAAACACCAATAATGTAAACATCACAACAACTATAAATGCCATAATGCTAAGTGATTTGTGTTACCTCTCCTGCCGTGATACTGGTCGTATAGTTTTGATTTCATGAATCCTCCTTTTGATCTCTCACTTATTCTTTTTTTTGTTTGTAGGTACTAAGGTGGTGGTAGTGTGGCGGCGGTGTCTTGAGGATGAGAGCTGTAGGGTTTGAAGCTCTTGGGGTTTCAGATATTGAAAACCTAAGTCTTTCTCCTTTTCTTTAATCTCTGTCAATCTCGTTCGTCTCAATCTCTTCCCCCTCCCTTCTTAGAATTTTTAGGATTTATTTATAGTCTTAGGTTTTAGGAAAATTAGGAAAATGTTTATGATTATCGTTACAATTTGTAATCTTTTAGGAATTAGAATATTTTATTCTTTTTTAGGGATTTGATTTGATTTAGTGATTGATTTAGAAATATTTTGTTTGAGATCAGGGTTTTGTAATATGTACTTGTACTTGTTATTGTATAGATTCGCCTTTAGTGAATAAACACAAATATTAATTTTCTAGATTTGACTTAATCCAAGATTTGATTAATGAATATCTTGTTTTGTTTTAGTTTCAAAAGTGTTTTTTCTTTTCAAATCTGAACAATATACGTTTCCTGGGCTTTGGGCTTGTGTAACTCCGATGAAGACTAGTGAATATGGAATCTGGGTTGAAAACCCTAATTTTGGTTTGGTTGACCCTAGTAAACGTAATAAAATAATAAAATAAATAATATTTTTTTAAAATAAATAACAATATTGATAATAATAATGTTATTAATAATTTTAATAAAAACTTAATTATGGCAATTTATAAATAAAAAGGACTTTAAACAACAACGTTGACTTCAGTCAACAGTTCTAGAGCTATGGGTTTCAAAAGGAATATGGGCCTAATTGATTTCAAAGAAACATGCACCCCTCTCGAAAGCGTACAAAACAAACCTTAATGGGCCATACGATTTTGATGGCCCCAAATGCCGTACTCCATATTGTAACAATATACATTCCTCTTATATCTTGTAAGGCAAAACAAAATTAATGATCAAGCTTACATGGGCCTTTCTGATTTAGAAATCCCGTGAAATCTTTTGTTAAAACATACCCCCTTACACCCCACGATAATTTAAAAATAATGAAAAAGAGTAACATTAATAAATAACTATTTAGTTAGAAATCCGTAGGGAAAATTTGGGGTATGACATTTGTTTATAAATTTTTGAAATTCAAATTGGAATGACTTTTTGATCTCATTATTCAAAAACCACTCAAAAAATTCTCTCAAGCTCTCAAGATTTAAAATAAGCAAAAGCTCATCCTCCCTCTCTCTCCAACCGGTTCCAGCCGTCCTCCTTCCTCTCTCACCGTGTGCCGCCACTTCCCGCTCCGACGACCGCCGCTCCTACCGCTAGCCTCCTCCCCTAGCACCTCCGTCTCGTGCTCTCTCTCTCTCTCTCTCTCTCTCTCTTTCTCTCTCCATATCTCTCTTTCTCTCTCAGAATTCTCCCTCCGTCCACGAGCTACTTCCTCGGCCAGAACTCTTCTCCTCCGCGCGCGTTTTACTTCTTACGATCACCTTCTCCAATTCGTCGTGTCATTTCAGTATTTTCTTGAACTTGCTTGATTTGGTTTTGAATTGAATAATTCTTGAATTAAGTGATTCTTGAATTGAGTTGACTTCGTGAATTAAGCAAGTTTTGAATTCTTGAATTGTTGAATTTAATTGTTCATGAGATTTGATTATGGATAATTGTGGAATCAGATAGATAATTGAAGAATTTATGTAGATCTTGCAAATTCGGTTAATATTTGTGAATGAAGTTTTGTGTCGAAATGCAATCCAATTTACTTGATTATTGAGTTTTGTTGGGAATTAATGTTGAATTCATGTGTTGATGCAATTTTAAGTTATTATGATTTATTTTTTTTGATGTTGAAAACTTTGATCCAGATTAATTGTGTCAACACTTGAATAATGTTGTTTGATGCTTGGAATCAACATATTGATGTGAATTAATTGTTGCAATGCCTTTGTAATTTCCTAGCAACGTTACATGAACCGACAATTATTTTGGTGTATCCGATTGTGAGTTTTAAACTCGATTTTTGGTCAATTCTGGTTCATGTAGTGTTGCTTCCCAAATATTACAAATGCGTTGTAAATTTCTCTTTAATTGTTGTTTCATTCATTTTCGAGCATAGTTGTGCATCTGTTGAACATTTATATCATTTTCGAGCATAGTTGTGCATCTGTTGAACATTTATATTGGATTTTATCAGTTTCGACGCGATTCTTCGAGTAATTTTGTGGTTGAATGTGATGCTTCCCGGAGTCGGTAAGTATGCACAAATGTGAAATTTAATTGTTGGTTAATGCACAAGTAATCTTGCTTTGGTATTTTATTGGTATTTGCATCAAGATTTGAAGATATTTAGTCGACTTTTTGCTCGGCTCATGAGATAATGTAGTTTCTGCCCGAAATCGGTAAGTGCATGAAAAAAGTGATTTAATTGTTGCTCTAAGCTTATTCGGTTTTGATTTATTGATTGTTTGACATCGGTATTGATTTGTGACGAGTTTAACTCGGTTTTTCTTGCGTTTCCATGTTCGTGACGATGCTGCCTGGTTTTTGATTTTATGGTTCTAATGCTTGCTCAAACTTGTTTTACTCATGTTTAAGTCCCAATTTGAGTTATAATGTTGATTGTTTGATTGCAATTAATTTTCCTTGTTATTGTAACACTCCTTCTAATAAACCCCGAATTAAACGATATAAATAAAATCAGAGAAAATAAAATTTGCACGGAAGGAGTGTCACAACATCAATTCACATATTAAAGAAAAACGGACATGACATATTTGCCACTTTAATCATTTAATCACATAATACAATCATGACATATACTTTCTTTTACGTGCAAAACGCAATGGAATCGTAATAATATTATCTTCTCCAAAGGAGGAATCAAAATATAATATGCAAGGCATTAAGCCATATGGTTCATACACCATTCATATTATCAAGTCATAATATACATACATCATCATATAATCAAAATAATGGATTATATACAAGTATAATCCATATACAAAAATATGAGTTCGAATGCGGACACTAAACCCCTAGTGTTACAATCAGAGCATCAACTCAAAATCAAAAAGTAACGGACTACAATCCAAATGCATCCGCTAAGCTAGTGCCTCGCACTACCGTCTTCGGTACCTGAACAATGTCGTATCAAGCATCATTCCAACAGAAGGGTGAGAATTCCAATAATCATGAAATATATAATTTAAAACAATGGAATGCAATAAATAAAAGGAATTATCCATACTTGAATATATGTGTATATCACTAACATAAGCACATTCATATACTCCATATTCCGCTATATTCAAGAATTATCTCTTTAACCATTTATCATCCTAACCATATAATCACACTCATTCACACATCATAACCAATTTCATAAACTCAATCATCTTCACATAAACTCATAATATATATCATTATACATGTGACTCACAACTCGATGCAACCAATACAAATGCGGTACCGACTTGTGGACCCAAAGTTCCACCGCTTATTTTTCCATATAGGATCAAAGCCACTACATCTATTTCCACTATAGGATCAATGTCTATTTTTGTGAACCCAAGTTTCACCGCCTATGTTCCCTTTCCGGGTCAAAGCCACTACGTTTATTTCCATTCAAGGATCAACGTCTATAAAATGTGAACCCACCGTTTCACCGTCTCTATTTCAAGACCAACCATGTCATGCAATGTATAATCAATAACTTGTATGCAATTAAGACCACTTCCGACCTTAAAATACACATACCACATATTCCAACACAATGAAATACCAACAATTATACATGCATTGAAAATATAATTCACTAATCAAGTAACATACAAGTTTAAACAATGTTACTTCTATGGTTTATTCAAATCAAACACAATTCCGGTTAACCCTTGAAAACGTCAAAATCTCAAAAAATAACTCAACCATAATTACCTACGCATTTAACTTAGTTACCCCATCAAATTTCATTAATTTCCGGATAACTAATTTTTACCGCCTATACCAGCAAATTAGAAACAAACATAATTCCGATTAGTCTCCAAAAACGTCACAAAATCAAAAAAATAACTCAACCATAACTACCTACGCGTTTAACTTAGTTACCCCGTCAAATTTCATTAATTTCTGGATAACTAATTTTACAGTTTAAACCGGCTAATTCGAAAAAAACACAATTTCGATCGGTCTCCGAAAACGTCGCAATCTCAAAAAAATAACTCAACCATAATTACCTACGCGTTTAACTTAGTTACCCCGTCAAATTTCATTAATTTCCGAATAACTAATTTTACTGCCTAAACCGAAGAAAAAAATGAAATCAAATGCAATAAAAACATACTAGATGTTTAGAGGAAGTATAACCCTTACCGATTAGTCTCCCGAACAAGCTTTTCGATTCGATTCCAGAAATTTCTCCTCTTCTCTTCAACCCTAGGTTTTCTCCATTTTCTCTTCTTCTTCTTCTCCTCTCTATGTCACTTCTCTCTGTTTTTGTTCTCTTATTGGTTTTTCTAACTTTTCTAACCCACTACTACTACTTATTATAACATATAAAACTAATTCATTACTTACTTTATTATATATATTATAAAACTAACCTATAATATATGTACTTACTTTTATATATATATATATATATATATATATATATATATATATATATATATATATATATATATATATATATATATATATATATATATATATATATATATATATATATATATATATATATATATATATATATATATATATATATATATTATAAACTAACCTATATACATAATATACTTTTTGTAACGTACAAACTTATTATTAATTTATTTAATAAAATTAACTTATATTATTTAATTAAATAAATATTATAATAATTCAATTATCACTAATAATTAATTAACACAATATTAATATATATACATACCAAAATATAATATTATCATATAAAAATAATTATTTCTAATAAATCGGATAAACTCGATTAATCACATACCAGACCGAGTAGTATACTATCGATTAAGTAAATATAATTTATCAAGATAAATATTATTATAACGAATACTATTTCCCGGTCAAACCGATTAAATCCGACTTTATTTCAAACGGTCAAATTCCAATAATAATATTATTTCTAATATTATTGCTCTGGTAACTGACTCGCATTAAATCTCCGGTTAACCGAATAAAATTCAACTCTACTTGATAATCCGATAGCACTTCTCAAACGATACCGACGATCTGTAAGTTTGTAGAAGGATTGAAGTTCAAAAAGTCATTAGATAAAAAATTGTGTGATCAAGATGTGAGGTACTCATTCAAATTTGATTCTTGAAACTTAGTGAAAATTTTGAGAATTTTGACCAAGATCATTTGCATGACTTCAAAGGCAATTCTTCTGGTGATTTAAGCTTCATCTTAATTTAAAATCACCATGAAAGTTATAGGTTAACTTTTTTACTTATTATTGAACAAATAATCGCATCATTTGGTCCACTATTTCTCAAGATATCATCACAAGAAGTCAAGTACTCAAAGTTGCATTTTAACTTTAACTTAAAAATTTGTTCTAAGTTTTCAGTCAGCTTCATTTTCTTGACTTTCATGGATTTTTACAAGGTCTTTCAGGCTTTGTTTCAACATGAAAGTTTTTCAACTTTTCATTCTCTTTCCATTGAGCCCAAGTTCGTGTCATTTGGTGGAAGGAATCTTGAGTTGTGGCTAAAGATGTGAAAAACACAAGAAGGGGGGGTTGAATTGAAAACTTGGATCTAAAACAGCTTAATGACACAGTGTTTTTATCCTGGTTCGTTTAATCTCAAAGTACTCCAGTCCACCCGTCAAGATGATTTCGCCTCTCTCTAACGAGGTCTTAATCCACTAATCTCAACAAGATTACAACAGCTACTTTAACAACTGTTAAAGTCTTCTTGAGTACAACCACAATCCGGTTAATATCAAGGATCTCTTTTACAATATGATTAAACAATATGTGTTGTTATTTTTCTAATAAAAACGGTTTATCACAACTGTGATAAATTACACAGGTTTAGCTTAGAATAAAGAATGAATTTGCTTGAGCTTGAATATGCGTGGTTGGTGATCTTAGCAAATTGTTATGTGTACGTGCATGCTTCATTTTGCAAGCTGACTTGTTTATATAGGCAATGTAATGAAGTTGTCCATAAAGCAAGTTTAATGTTATTAACACACTTTCCTTTTGGAGAAGATCTTGTCTGAATAAAGCCGTTAGAATTAATTCTGTCTTGAATGTTCAGTAACGCTTCAGAGTCTTTTCTCCTTACTGCTGATGACGCTTCAGAATATTGATGACTTGGTTTGATATGTTCTTATTCAGAATCAGAGTTTACTGTAATTAAGCGCAGGTTCTGGTCACCAATCTTTAGCGTATAATCTGATTGCTTCAGCGTGTAATACTTTATGGCTTATCTTCTGATGCTGATCTGATTAGAACTTCTGCATACATAAAACATATTTTTAAGAAGCATATTTGTTCTTTGTATTTATTTATTCTTTGTATTTGTTATCATCAAAACTCTAACCAAGGGTTGTAGAATCAAACTATGTTCTAACAATCTCCCCCTTTTTGATGATGACAAAAACCAGATTTTTCAAATAAAAAATGAATAAAAAGTTTAGAATAAAGAAGAAAAACTCCCCCTTAGTTGATTACTTCCCTTAAGTTCCTTGAGTCTTTGAGCATCAGAGTTTAACTGCGTCTTTTATCAGAGTTTTGTACCTGTTCAAGCTTGTCAAAGGTTAAGTAGTTCAGAACGTTTGAGACTTCTGTCTCAGTAAACCGTTATTGAAAATATCTTACTTTCTCCCCCTTTTTGTCAGTTATCAAAAAGGCAAATAATCAGAGCTAAAAACTTGATTTTGTTCTGATTGGATCTTCCTTCCTTCCAAAAATTGTATCTTCTGGGTGATCAAAGCTGCTTCTGAATAGTCTTTTCTGGAGTTGATCAATAGAAGTTGCTAGATTGCTGGTAGTAACTCTTTCTGCTATTAATGGAGTGTCTCTGTTGAGAGCCTCTGATGAGTTGTCTTTAGTACTTGTGAGTTCAACTTCCATACCTGCAAGGAATTCGTTCTGCTTTGACTTTTGAGAGTCAAGCTTGTCATCAAACCTAACACTGATTGACTCTTCAACAATCTGTGTTTCTGTATTGTATACTTTGTACCCTCTCGAGCGTTCAGAGTATCCTAACATAATACACTTTTGTGCTTTAGAGTCAAACTTGTTCAAATAATTTTTTGTATTCAGAATAATACATGTGCATCCAAATGGGTGAAAATAAGAAATGTTGGGCTTTCTGTTCTTCCACAATTAATATGGAGTATTTTCCAGAATAGTTCTTATGGAGATTCTATTCTGAATGTAACACGCTGTGTTTATTGCTTCTGCCCAGAAGATCTTAGCAACGTTAGTCTTGTTCATCATGGTTCTGGCCATTTCTTGCAATGTTTTGTTCTTTCGTTCTACAACTCCATTTTGCTGGGGAGTTATAGGACAAGAGAAATCATGCAGAATGCCTTTTTCATTAAAGAATAATTCAAAATCTTTATTTTCAAATTTTCCACCATGATCACTTCTGACTTTGACAATTCTAAGATGCTTTTCATTCTGAACTTGGTTGCAGAAGGTAACAAACACAGAGTGTGACTCGTCCTTTTGTCTTAATAACTTTACCCATGTCCATCTGCTATAGTCATCTACGATTACTAACCCGTACTTCTTGCCACTGACTGAAGCAGTTTTTACTGGTCCAAATAAGTCAATGTGCAGAAGTTCTAATGGCTTAGAGGTGGAAACAACATTTTTGGATTTGAAAGCAGGTTTTACAAACTTGTCTTTCTGACATGCTTCACACAGAGCATCTGAATTGAACTTCAAGTCAGGAAGTCCGCTGACCAGATTGAGTTTGTTAATCTGAGATATTCTTCTCATACTAACATGTCCCAATCTTCTGTGCCATATCCATTGCTCGTTGTTAACAGGCAATAGACATTTTACATTCTGACTCTTTAGTTCATAAAGTTTTATTTTATAAATGTTGTTTTTCCTCTTTCCATTAAATAGGATAGTCCCATCTTTCTGACTAACACCTTTGCATGAATTTTTATTGAAGATTATATCATAACCATTATCACTTAATTGACTTATGGATAACAGGTTATGCATTAATCCATCAACTAATAAAGCATTACTTATAGAGGGAAGATTTCCATTACCTACTGTTCTAGAGCCAATGATATTTCCTCTCTTATTGCCTCCAAAGCCCACGTGGCCTCCAGGCTTAAGTTCCAGGCTTTGGAACATATTCCTTCTTCCTGTCATGTGTCGTGAGCAGCCAGAGTCCAGGTACCATGATTGGTGTCTTAGCCTTGCTGCTAAAGATATCTACCACATGTATGATTTTATCCTTAGGTACCCACATTTTTTTGGGTCCTGATTTGTTAGTTTTACCAAAATTCTGGTTGGATTTTGGTTTGACAGAATAATCACTACTTGTGTATTTTATGTCATGTGTGTGACCATATATGAAATGTGAATTGAGTGCTGTGCATTTTATAACTAAGTCCATGGCATGTTTTGGTGTAGGTACCTTACCTTGATATCCTATCCCTTTTCTGCCATTTCTGCTAACTCCATAGATCATTGAATCCATCTTGCTTCTGTCTATGTTTTTAGCTAGAAAATTATGAAAGCTGTGATCATACTCTTTGATGATCTCATCAGCATTACTGGGAGTTTCAAAGATTGTTTCCTTCTGAGAGTTTTGCAATTGGTTTTCTAATTTTGAAACTTTTTCTCTTAACTCAGAATTCTCCAATCTAAGACTCTCAGTCTTATCAGAGTCAGAAGCAAGATTCCTTTTCAGGTTTCTGAATTTGACTTTGATCTGCTGATATCTTTCCAGAATTTCATTTAGGCTTTCAGCCAGTTCAGCTTTAGTAAAGTTTATGGTAAAGTCAGGGAATACCTCTTCAGTGTCTGATTCTGAGTCTAAACTAGAGGCTTCATTGTCTTCTGATACGTTTGCCATTAGAGCTATGTTTGATCTTTCATCATCTGATTCTGAGTCAGCTTTAGATGTGTCAGAATCATCCCATGTAGCCATGAGGCTTTTCTTCTTTTCCTTGAGAAACTTCTTTTTGGGCTTTTCCTTCTAAAGCTTTGGGCAGTCACTTTTGTAGTGCCCTTGCCTGTTACATTCATAGCAGATGATGTCTTTGTTGTTTGGATTTCTGTATCCTGAAGAACCTTCAGATCTTCTGTGTCTAGAGGAGGATTCTGACCTTCTGTATCTGGATGAGGATTCATTCTGATTTTCCGATCTTCTGGGATTTCTGAACTTCCTTTGTCTCTGCTTCCACAGCTGGTTCACCCTTCTGGAGAGGAGAGACAGTTCATCTTCCTCTGATGAGGATCCATCAGAGGTTTCTTCCATAGCCTGCAAAACTTTAGAGTCATATTTTCTGTTAGATTTTAAATATAATGGCTTACCTTGCTTTTGAGGTTCATCTTCTTCTAGCTCTATCTCGTGAATTCTGAGGGAGCTAACAAGTTCTTCCAGAGAGATTTTGTTGAGATCTTTGGCTAGCTTGAGTGCTGTGACCATTGGCCTCCACTGTTTGGGCAAGCTTATGATGATCTTCTTAATGTGATCAGCAGTAGAATACCCTTTGTCAAGAACTTTTAGTCCAGCAACAAGAATTTGAAATCTTGAAAACATAGTTTCTATTGATTCACTATATTCCATCTTGAATGCCTCATACTTCTGAATGAGCGCAAGGCCTTGGTTTCTTTGACTTGAATGTTTCCTTCATGCGTCATTCTCAGAGAGTCAAACATATTCTTGGCAGTTTCTCTGTTTGATATTTTCTCATATTCTGAATATGAGATGGCGTTGAGGAGAATTGTTTTGGCCTTGTGGTGGTTTCTGAATTCATGCTTTTGCTGATCAGACATCATTTTTCTGTCTATCTTCTGACCACGTCCATCCATAGGATGCGTGTATCCATCAGTCACCATGTCCCACAGATCAGCATCATGTGCCTGAAAGAAACTCTCAATTCTGTATTTCCAGTAGTCAATGTTTTCTCCATTAAAGACTGGAGGTTTACCACTGAATCTGTCCCTGTCTTCATTGTTGTCATTGCTGATGTTTTGGATTGGTCCCACCATAGTGTTTTTCTGATTCTTGGATCTTGTACTGACACGGTTAAGTGTTTAAGCTCAGAACCAGGCGCTCTGATACCAATTGAAGATGTGAAAAACACAAGAAGGGAAGGATGAATTGAAAACTTGGATCTAAAAAAGCTTAATGGCACAATGTTTTTATCCTGGTTCGTTTGATCTCAAACTACTCCAGTCCACCTGTCAAGGTGATTTCGCCTCTCTACAATGAGGTCTTAATCCATAATCTCAACAAGATTACAACAGCTACTTTAACAACTGTTAAAGTCTTCTTGAGTACAACCACAATCCGGTTAATCTCAAGGATCTCTTTTACAATATGATTAAACAATATGTGTTGTTGTATTTCTAATAAAAATGGTTTATCACAACTGTGATAAATTACACATGTTTAGCTTAGAATAAAGAATGAATTTGCTTGAGCTTGAATATGCGTGGTTGGTGATCTTAGAAAATTGTTGTGTGTATGTGTGTGCTTCATTTTTCAAGCTGACTTGTTTATATAGGCAATGTAATAACGTTATCCATAAAGCAAGTTTAATGTTATTAACACACTTTCCTTTTGGAGAAGATCTTGTCTGAAGAAAGCCGTTAGAATTAATTATGTCTTGAATGTTCAGTAACGCTTCAGAGTCTTTTCTCCTTACTGCTGATGACACTTCAGAATATTGATGACTTGGTTTGATATGTTCTTGTTCAGAATCAGAGTTTACTGTAATTAAGCGCAGGTTCTGGTCACCCATCTTCAGTGTATAATTTGATTGCTTCAGCGTGTAATACTTTATGGCTTATCTTATGATGCTGATCTGATCAGAACTTCTGCATACATAAAACATATTTTTTAGGAGCATATTTATTCTTTGTATTTATTTATTCTTTGTATTTGTTATCATTAAAACTCTAACCAAGGGTTGTAGAATCAAACTATGTTCTAACAGTGGCCATGAGAAGTGACCTAGAAAATCTCGATGTTTTAATGCAAGTTGTACACGAATTCCAGTCTTTATTCTTTACCCTAAATGACCAAACAAAGACTCATGTAAATCCCTTCTAAACCACAAGAAATATTCGTAAATAAATCATACAATTAATCATAGTATTTCACAAAGGATGTCACATCTTCATAGAAATCATCTTAGAAAAATGTTCTGCTCTGTAACATAGGTTTTCATGATTTTAAACACATACTTCTCGCAGCAAAATCCAGAGTTCAAAAAAATATTATTATAAATATTTCATAAAAATATCATCATACTTCATGATTCATACAACATAAGTCCAAGCAACTCGAGTACCATGAAAGGTGACTCAACAACTTAAAATAACACAAGAAACTTAAAGTTCATAAATCAAATGATCTAAACCCGAATATTACATATCAGGGAAAGACTCCCTTATTATTCTATGAAAAGCAGATGAACACTCTCTAAATCTATCCTCGAACTTATATTTCTCGATCACCTGCATGTTATCCACGTGGAGGCAACATTTAAGAAGAAAGGGTGAGTAAATCATAATCATTATAAAAGACATAAGGAATAAACATAGTAGACATGCACATAGGAAATGCATCATACATCATCGGAACTTCATGTTATACTCACAACTCCATATCATCATTAATTCATAACAACATATTATGAATACATCATTCATCATCAAACATCACTTACTCACATCATCATGCAATGTCACTTATAATGAAATGCATTAACATTGACTCATGCATGTGGTACCAAAACATCACTGATGACTTAGTCATCATTATCTCCAAAGATCCCAACCAATAAGATTGATTCCCACTTGGAACCAGAGCACTTCATAATTTTTCACTCAATTTGCACCATAGGATTGACGCCTTCTGTTGTACCCCAAAATTTTCCCTCTCATTTATCAAGACTTTTCTCACAAGACTTCTTGGACTCAAGACAAGATTAGGGTTTGAGTTTGCACAAGTATTTTTGGACCACTAATGCTTCATGTGACTTTCATACATCATTTTCGACCCCTAAGACTGCTCTTGATAAGTTTCAAGCCTTGAACCACATTTTTGATCAGTCAATTGGATAATTGACCTAAAAATCAGCTGAATTGGGGGAAAAGTCAACCATGGCCAATTTACAGTCAAACTTCATAATTTTTTATCCACATCAACATTTTAGACTCATATGTATCATTTTATCAAGTTTGTATCACAACTCCTCAAGAAATTTGATCAAATCATCAAAAGGGCAAAATGGTCAAAATTAGGGTTTTGACTGAGAAAGGGAAATTTCTGATTTTTAACCTATCCAATGACCAATTGAGTTCAAGCATGATTTCAAGTATTCAATGGAATCATCTTGACCTAATTACATGGTTCAAAAGATCTCAAGTTCATTTGATTGACAGATGAAATTTGGATTCAACTGATCAGAAGTCAACTGTATACTGAAAAGTCAAACTTTGACTTTTTGGTCAAAATCATGTACCAAGGGTCATAATTCATCAAGATATGTCAAAATATGAAGCTTGTTCACTAAGAAAACCAAATTTGAAAATTAGGGTTTTAATTTGAAAATTTTCATACCTTAGAATTTTTCGAAGTATAAAAATTCTCTTATTTTTTCTCAACTTTTCACCACTTTTTCACCATGATGCATTTTGATTCAAGAAAAGTCCCCAACATGAAAGTTGTTGCCCTCCATGAAATATACAACTTTGATTCACAAACTTTTCCCTAAAGATTCTTGGATCTTAAGTTATGAATTTGTGAATACATGGCCATAAACTTCTTAACTTAGTGACATTTTGCCCTAATTTAGCAGGTTTTGGACCCAACTTCATGGCAATTTTTCACCTAGTTCCAAGAGGTATCTCAAAATTAATTTCAAATATGGATTATAGAGCACATTGCAAGCTTCCCAAAATGTCTAAGAAATCTCCAAGATCATTTTTTAGTAGGGAGAATCGAAGATAGGAAGTTGGCATTTTCTCACTTTTTGTTCAAGCCATTTTCACATAGAACCAAGTTGCAAACCAAACCTATGCTGGCTATTTCTTGCTTTACAGTTCCTAAACTTGCTATAAACTCCTTAATTAAATGCATATTCAGTTGACAAATCCTTTATCCTTGCTTTTGAAACTTTACAAAAGTTGTAATTCTATTTTGGGCAAAAAGGCTTCATTGCCATTTTCATAAAGATGCACTTTTGCAATTTTGTCAACTTGGAGCATTGGACCTGCCCCCTTGATACAAACAAATTACACAGGTCTCAAGAAATTGTTACAAACTTATATCAACCCTAAAGCAAGCTGGTACAAGCATGTGGGATTGGTCTTGTCAACTTTACTTCAAGTACAAGGAAAATTGCAAAAAGGGCTAAGGCTTGCACAACTAGTAGGAAGCTGACTTTGGATCACTTCTATACTAATATGCAAGCATTGTACAAGACATCACACGCTTGGCTTGAACCTAGAACTCTCTCAAACTGAAAAACACTAAAAATTTGCCCAAGCACACAGTTTCTGCAAAAGCACAACCAACTCTCATTTGGCTCGTGCGTTTTGTGTTTAATTGATTCAAACATCTTATACACTTGATACCTAGTCAATCCAAGCCATCACCCTGGTTCTGTAACCTCTGTTTCACCATCTGCCATTTTCAACTTGGAAGCTTGCAGTTGTACTTGGTCAGGGAGTTCCATCCATCCTCAGAGTAAGATAAAGATTGGAGTAGGTTCGAGGAAGTTCAAGGAAGCTCAAACAATCACCAGACCTCCATTAAAGTCCCTACATTGCCATACACGATTCCAGCTGAAGGAGGTATTTTCTTAAACTCTATCTCTTTATACGGGCAACTTCAAGCCATGATTTGTGAAGAAAAAATGTAGTTCTCATCATAACGAAGTTGTACATATCATTACTTTGCATTTATATTACTTGTGCTAAGAGAATTTGAAGTTTGAAATCTCTGAAATTTTTAGGTCACAATTTAGGGATTCCAAAATTCTCTTTGATCTTTGATAGTTAGGTTACATAATTTATATGGTTAGAATCGTGAGCTCAAATGCCACATTTTTCATGTTATGAGTTTTCAATTTTATGCAAGCATGAGGAAGATACATATTGGTTTGGCATTGGCGTGAAGAAGATGAACGAAGGACAAGGGTGAAGTCATTGGGCTTTTTGTTCCTGCTTGGCCTTTTTGTTTTTACTAAACACCCCCCTGACTTGCTATTGCACCCCCCTGACTAACTATTTTATATTTTTATATTTTTTTTCATATTTTTATATTTAATACTTTTGTTTATTTTTCTGAATAATAAAAAAAAACCTAAAAAATGATTATTTATTTTCACACTTTTATTTTATTATTTTATTATTTCTCACATAAAAAAATTAATTTATTTTGATAGAATAGAATTTGTTTTCTTAAATAACTTGTAAATATAATTAAAAATACTTAATATTTTTATTATACATTTTATACTTACAAATACCAATTTTTACACATATTTAATTTTTAATATTCATATACAACATTATTTATTATTTTTTATATACAAAAAATGTACACAAAAATTATATAGAACATTATTTTCTTTTGAATAAAAACTAGGGTTAAATCCCTTTCAAAAAGAATTAATATATTTTTTCCTTATATTTTTAGGTTTAAATTAAATATTTTTTACACAAAAACAAGACATAAAACATTTTTTCTAACATGAACATTGCATTGCATTTTAAATATTTGTATTATTTTTATTTAATTCGCGCATATTCGATTTGGTTGTAATAATATATTTAGCTTTATATTTGTGCAAATCCCCATTCAAACTTGTATTCCCCCCTCCCATAAAAATTGTTGTAATAGCTTAGTACATTTACATTACGCAATTTATCGCTTTATATACCATGATTAGTAATTAGGGTTTGCATGACAAGAACAAAACAAAGCAAAATAGAAAGCCCTAAATACAAGACAAAATCAAAAGCATGAAAATGATACACTTTGCACACAAGCACCCTTAGGGTTTCTCCCACTTGGTTGCCTAAAATAAAATGGCCATGTTACGCATGCGAAGTATCTTGGCAAAACAAAACAAGTATAAGATCATAGTCCCTCGATGACGCTATTCAAAGGTTGCCTAAACAAAATGATCTTGGTCCCTCAAAAATTCTAAGATACTTGGCAACATTGCTATCATGGTTATACGATGACCCACGCCCGTCCTGTTTACATCCAAAGATAGGGTTGCTTACCAAATCAATGGTAAGTCAACAATGTCAAAGGAATAGAAAATACACAAGAAAGATATTTGAGTAGGTAGATAGCTTCTAAAGTTTCTTGCTCCATTTCAAACAACAATCCTTGCTATTTTCAAAAACAAACACACACACATTTCAAAACAACTTACAAACATTGAAAACATTTTTCAAAATACAAACATCTTTGTATACATTCTTACAAATGAGAATCATTATAAAGATTTCCTAAACAAATGGCCTCTTTTACAAAATACTTTGAAAATCACATCAAGAACCATTTCAAACAAACCAAAGAAAGTGATCTAAGCAAGTAACTAAGAGCCCATAGAAAACCATGGATGAAAAGGGTGCTAGCACATTCCCTTTTCATAATCTACCCCCCGAACTCAAGAAAACATCTCAAAGGTCTTTCCTATGCTTTTTCACCTTTCCTTTTGGATAAAAGAAAAGTCGGTGGTGACTCTTTCTAACCGTGACATTTGCGATAAAACGCAAAACCTCAAGTCAGTTCTCCCACCGTATCACACCTTCGCTAGACGATTTCCCTATCATCTTTACTGGACCGAAGTCCTAATAACATCACTGGACCGAAGTCCTAAACTATGCAATGAATGCATGATGCACAAAAACATAATAAATACCACCACAACTAGTAAAAAATGCATCATCTATCATGAATTCACCACAACATCATCATATCATCATAATAAACAAAGCATCATCATATCATCATAACAAATAGAGCATCATTATAATCCAACACGGAAACCTAACTTCATCCTAGTTTATATATTGGGGAAATACTTCTTTTATCTCATTTTAGTCTATCTAACTAAAGTTCATTGCGTTATCTATCCAACTCTTTGAACGACACCTCATTCCGCATTCTAAAACTCAAGTTACGACTCTTTAAAAAAAATCCAACACAGCTAATCAAATATGGACACCATCGCCCGACGACATACCTCCATCGCCCAGAGACGCTTCCATTGCCACTTAGTGTCACACTTCTGCCCTTTGTCACTCCCAATTTCTCCTAGCGATGACCACGCGGCATCATCATTGCTGATGATGCTACTACATCACCCAACAACACATCGCGAACAGGATTTTCCTACATAAAACAAATCCCAATCTTGCGATTTCTACATATGATAGGACATAAAACATCATCTATTCATAGGGATTTCACCAAATAAGAACAATCTAATGTATTCTACACTATGGGTTCATTCTGTTTATAATCCAAGAACATAAAACATCATCTAATTCATCATATTATCACATATTCATCACAACCAAAACCCATCACAATCTACAACTATCTAAAACTTAAATCGATTATCAAGATCAAGATAAATACCCCTTATCGTAATATTATTGCTAGCAACCAAATCCTCTTTATGCTCTACTGAAATCCTATGCTCCTTCTGAAGGAAAATTGCGACCAAAAGCGCAGCGGAATTTAAAATTTTCCTTTAGAGATCCTTACGAATGAGCATGGTCAGTGATAGAAATATTTACCTCTTGTGGCGATTCAGAACTTTGATGTTGTGATCACGAGCGTTGATGAAGAACAATGCCTCTACTAAGTCCACACGAACAGATCGCTTCCGGTCACAGTGCTAGCTGATCACGAACAGAAACCTTGAGTGAGAGAGAGAGTCAAAAACGAAAATGCATCAAGTGAAATTGCTTCATCACAAGGGATCTATTTATAGAATCACTCGTGTGGGCTACAAGCTAAAAGCCCAATTAAGGCTATAAGCTAAAAGCCCAGTTAAGCTTATGGACATCATACCTTATGATGTACCATATATCACTTATCCATGTGGTACCTTACCATTTTCCGTATTACACTTAAGTGCACCGTACCTTACGATGTTCCTTATTTATTCTATCTCTCATCAACCTGTCCTTATGTGTGTGACCCTGTAGGTTTTCGCGACGTTGGCAATTATATTAAATCACACATTTAATATAATAAATAGTGAGCGGTATCTAGCAACACATCACTGTTACCCAAGTCACGAAAATGTCATGTGATATGACCAAACCTTTTCCGTGGTAATATTTATGTTGTACAATTACCCTTTTGCCCTCATGTCTATATTGAACACAAGGCATACACTGTGTCACCCTTGTACAGTTCAATATTGGGCCCTTAGACATTTATCCTGTTATGCAGGATGAGCAAATTCCATCTAGGTCACTCATGTCCCTTAGCATGCTTTGTGAAGTACCCATCAACCGTCTTTACAGTCATCCAGTTACGGATGACGTTTGATCAGCAATAAAGTACTTGACTCTACATCTAGGGTCCATAGTGGTTTCAGGTCGAAGGGTGGTATACACCATTATCATCATGAGAATAACTTATGACACTTTGCATAACATTCTATGTAGTATTCTCATAGCGGGTCAATCCAGTATAAATGTTACTCCTAATATTCATACCTATGTCAAGACTTGATAACTCCTTATCTATGATCCATGAGATGTGATCATCAATCTATCTTCATAATAATCTTAATGCTTTAATGCTATCCCACTTCACATTAAAGCTTGACTACAGATACTTTAAGAATAGTGTCTTATGTTTAATGGGATCTCATGATTAAGTCACACTTAACATTTCATTAAACAAATAAACCATTCTAGGGACTTTATTATTTTGGAAAGCAAACATAATAAAGAAATGCCTTTTATTATTAATAAATAATTCGATACAAGTACCAAAAGTATTGGCCTCTAGGGCTTACACCAACACCTTCTTGCCTCTTTGTACCCTAGCTCTGCCTTTGCTTCTTTCTCCTAAAAACTATCATACAGAATGAGCGCTTCTACAAATTCAAATATATTTTATCTCGCTTTATCCTTTGGACCCTTAATTGTCTTCCCATATTACCCTCACTAACTTCACCTTATTACCACCTTGCCCTTATGGCCTTTATCTAACAATATAATTCTATTAACTAATTAAAATAATTCTAAATGATTATTCTAATTATTATAAAATACTAAAAATCCTCGTAACCATCTAAATTCTCACTACACCACAAAAATCATCATTTAAACACCATATTCATCTCAATTCATCATGGCGTACCTCATATTCATCGAAACATCAAAGAACATCACAATTACTCATCAAGACTCCTATATTCATGCTAAATTAATTAATTAAATAATTAATCTAGAATTTGGGGCGTTACAACTCTCCCTCACTTAAAAGAATTTCAGCCCTCGAAAATTACCTGATGGAAACAACATTGGATACGACTCTTTCATCTGAACCTCGAATTCCCAAGCCCAAATTTCACCGGCTGGTCCACCTCAAAACACCTTCACTAAGGCGATCTCTTTTCCTCGTAATTTATTCAGTTCCTGATCTTCTATTCGCAATGGTAATTCTTCAACAGTCATGTTATCTTGTACATATACATCATACATTTGTATCACATGCGAAGGATTCAAAATATACTTTATCAATTGAGACACATGAAACACATCATCTAGATTCGTGAGTGATAGCGGTAAAGTAATCCGATAAGCCACTTCACCTATCTTCTCTGATATCTGATACGGGCCAACAAAACATGTTGTAAGCCTTCTCAACTTTAAAGCTCTACCAACACCAGTCACCAGAGTAACCCTCAAAAATACATAATCATCTTTTTGAAATTCTATATCCTTCCTCCTCTTATCGTGGTAACTCTTCTGACGACTCTAAGAAGCCTTCATATTCTCTTGGGTCATCTTTATCTTTACAATCATCTCTTATACAACTTCAGGTCTGAGCACAACACCCTCACCTGACTCGTACCAACATAATGAAGTTATAAACCTCCTACCATACAATGCTTAGTTTGGTTCCATTCCAATACTAGAATGGAAACTATTATTGTATGTAAACTCAATTAACAACAAATGGTTGTCCCAAGCACCTCCTTGTTCTAACACACAAGCCCTGAATAAATCCTCCAAAGACTAGATAATCCTCTTTGTCTAACCATCCATCTGCAGATGATTTGTCGAACTCAACTTCAACTTAGTACCAAAAGAATTCTGCAAACCTTCCCAAAATTTTGACACAAACCTCAGATCTCTATCTGACATGACACTTGAAGGTATTTTGTGAAACTTCACAATTTCATCAATATACAATCTGGCCAGCTTCTCCATAGGTTGATTAATCTTCATAAGTAAGAAATGTGCCGACTTAGTCAATTTATCACCTATTACCCAAATTGAATCATTACCCTTAGCATTATTCGGAAAATCGACACAAAATCCATAGAGATGTTGTCCCACTTCCATTCGGGAATACTCAACGGTTGCATAAGACCCATTTACTTCGGATGCTCAATCTTTGACTTCTTGCAAGTCAAGCAAGCATAAACAAATTTGGCAACATCCTTATTCATACCAAACCACCAGAATAACTTCTTCAAGTCTTGATACATCTTTGTAGAACTGAGATGAATACTCAATCAACTTCTATGTCCTTACTCAAGAATACTCTTCTTAAGCTCTAGAACATCTAGAAAACATATTCTATCACTAAACCTAATCACACTAGTCTCATCAATTCTTAACTTATCTCTTTTACCTTGGTTAATCAGATTCAATTGGTCGACTAACCTCAAATTTAACTTCTAACCTTCTCGGATTTCTTCTATTATGCCACTAGTTAACTTTAGCATTCCTAAATTCACACTATCAGAAGTTTCCACACACACACTAAGCTCATATCTCTGAACTGTTCAATCATCTCTAACTCTTGAACCATAAGCATCAACATATGCAACGACTTCCTACTCAATGCATCATCAACTACATTTTCTTTACCAGGATAGTAACTAAAATCAAAGTCATAGTCTTTCAAAAAATCAAGCCACCTTCACTGTCTCATATTCATATCTTTCTGGTAAAAGAAATACTTCAAACTCTTGTGATCACTGAACACTTCAAATTTTAGAACCAAAAAGATAATGTCTCCAAATCTTTAACACACACACCACTTGTCAAATTTCATGAACTCTGAGTTGTCTCGAAGCATAAGAAATAACTTGTCCATTCTGCATTATAACACCACTAATACCCATCTTTTACGTATCACAATATACTACAAAAGACTCACTCAGATTAGGAAAAATCAATACTGGAGCGATCGTCAACCTCTTCTTTAATTCTATAAAGATCTCTTCACACGCGACATCCCATACATATGCTTGACCCTTTCGAGTTAATTGAGTCAATAGCAAAGCCAACTTATAAGATCCTTCAACGAACCTTCGAGAGTAACCTTCTAAACCAAGAAAAATTTGAATCTCAGTTGCAGACTTCGAAGCCTCCCATTGCAACACTGCATCAACTTTAGAAGGATCCACAATAATCCCACCACTTAAAATCACATGTCCAAGGAAACTAACTTCTTTTATCCAAAATTCACACTTCGACAACTTTACATATAATTTCTTTTTCTTTAACACTTGTAACACCATTCACAAATGCTTATCGAGCTCTTATTCCGTCTTAAAATAGATTAGAATATCGTAAATAAAGACTACAACAAACTTATCCATATAGGACTGAAAAGTTCTATTCCAATACTCCGTAAAAACACTTGGCACATTAGATACACCAAATGGCATCACAATGTATTCATAATGATAATACCTCGTTCGGAAATTCATCTTCACAATATCATCTAGTTTAACTCGAATCAGATGATAACCCGACCTCAAATTAATCTTGCTGAAAACACACGCGTCCACTAGTTGATCCATTAAATTGTCAATTATCGGTAGTGGATACTTATTCTTAATCGTCACGTTATTCAACTGCCTATAATTTACACACCAGCCTCATACTTCCATCTTTCTTCTTAACTAGCAACATAAGAGCAGCACACGGCGAAACACTCTGTCGAACAAACTTCTTCTCGAGTATCTCTTCCAGTTGTTTCTTCAACTCGCCTAGTTCTGAAGCTGACTTTCTATAAGGAGCCATGGACACTGGACTTGTACTTGGAACCAAATCTATAGAAAACTCCACTTCACGTTCAAGAGGTAAATTACGAATGTCATCTGGAAACACCTCTGGGAATTCACAGACAACCGTTAATTCCATATTCACATTTTTACCATCAACTTGCAATGACGCAAACATCACAACTTCATCTTCTAAAAGTTCATTTACTTGCTTAGCGGTCAATAACATCAATTCTCCATTATCACCAAACTTAGGGAACCTAAAAGTTTTATTATAACAATTGATATGAACATAGTTGAACTCCAACTAGTTCATCGCAAGGATAACATTGATTTGGTGTAAGGGAAGGCACACCAATTCCATGATAAAACTCTTGTAGTAAATAGTCAAAGGACACTTCAAACAAGCGTAATTAGTAGTAACATAACCACTAGAAGAAGTATCTATCACCATGCTACCATTCATATCAGACAGTTTCAATTCCAACTTATTATCACATTCAAACAAAATAAATGAATGAGTAGCACCAGTATCAATAATAGCAACCAATTCAATCGTTTATAAAGCAAGCACCTCTAATCAAGTTGTCCTTCTTAGAACCCTCTAATCCACTCAACACAAACACTCTACCATTTGTCTGGGTAGTAGCATCCTTTATTGGCTTCTGACACTAGGTACTGATATGACCTTATTCTCCACAATTAAAACATATCAAACCATCATTCTTGCACTCAGGAGTATGATGGCCAGACTTACTAAACTTGTAACACCTCAGCACCTTATTCTCACATTCATTGGATCGGTGACCTTGTTCACCACACCTATAGCATTTGATAAAAGCAGGAGCTCCTCCCCCACTCGTCCTCTTCCCATCACAAGCTTTCAGTTTCCCTTTATCAGCTGAGGCATCATAAGGCTTATTAAAATATTGATATTACTTCCATATTTTCTCATTCAAACTCTTGTAGTGAGCTGAATGAGCTTTGCTATCCTCTTCATAGATTCTACATCTGTTCACAAACTTTGAAAATACACAGATCTGCTGATATCCAATCGCCCGCTTTATGTCTGGATGCAAACCATTCTCAAACTTGATACACTTTGAGAACTCAACAGTCGCTTCACTATAATTTAGATAAAACTTTTCCAATTCCATAAACTTTGAAGCATACTCAGTCACAGTAAAACTTCCTTGTTTCAACTCTAGAAACTCAATCTCTTTCTTTCCGTGCACATGCTCAAGAAAATACTTCCTCAGAAACTCCCTGCTGAACAGAGCCCAAGTAATCATTTCACCTAGTGCTGTCAGCCTCTGAAGGGTACCAACCCACCAGTCATCAGGTTCCTCTACCAGTTGATACGTACCAAACCGCACCTTCCGCGCCTCTTAGAAATCCAGGACTCGAAAGATTCTTTCAATCTCCTTGAGTTAGACTTGCACTCCATCAGGATCTAACCTACCCTTGAATACATATGGATGATTCCTTTGAAATGTCTCCAAAACACGGGACCCATCATTAGGCTGATGTTGCACAACCTGAGCAACGACCTGCAAAGCAGCAGCAAGTGCAACATTATTTCTTCTAGACATTCTCTGTTTCACACCAATAATGGAAACAATGTTTAGAAGTTTCTCAATAGCATTTCACTGTCACACACTACAAACTCAATAATCTGGTCGGACGGACCGACCTGCTCTGATACCACTAATGAAACACCCTTCTAAACCCCAAGAAGTATTCATAAATAAATCATATAATTAATCAGAGTATTTCATAAAGGATGTCACATCTTCATAGAAATCATATTAGTAAAACGTCCTTCTCTGTAACACAGGTTTTCATGATTTTAAACACATACTTCTCGCTGCGGAATTAATAGTTCAAAAACATTTTATTATAAATATTTCATAAAAATATCATCATACTTCATAATTCATACATCATAAATACAAGCAACTCGAGTACCATGAAAGGTGACTCAGCAAATTAAAACAACATAAGGAACTTAAAGTTCATAAATCAAATGATACCAACCCCGACGTTATATATCAGAGCAAGACTCTATTTTTATTCTACAAAAAGTAGATAAACAAACTTCGAAGCTATCCTCAAGCTTCTATGAACTATTCTCGATCACCTGCATGTTACCCACGTGGAGGCAACATTGGAGCAGAAAGGGTGAGTAAATCATAATCATTATAAAAGACATAAGGAGTAAACATAGTAGACATGCACATATGCAAGGCATCATACATCATATGAACTTCGTGTTATACTCACAATTCCACATCATCATTAATTAATAACAACATATTATCAATACATCATTTATCAACAAACATCACTTAATCACATCATCATGCAATGTCATTTATAATGAAATGCATCAACGTAGACTGATGCTTGTGGTACCAAAACTTCACTGATGACTTAGTCATCGTTATCTCCAAAGATCCCCACCAATAAGATTGATTCCCGCTTGAAACCAGAGCACTTCACAATTGTGCACTCAATCTACACTATAGGATTAATGCCTTTACTGGACGATTGTCCTATCATCTTCACTAGACCGAAGTCCTAATAACATCACTGGACTGAAGTCCTAAACTATACCTTGAATGCACGATATGTAACATCATAAAAAATACGACCACAACTAGTCAAAAATGCATCACCATTTGTGAATTCACCATAACATCATCATATCATCATAGTAAATAAAGCAACATTATAACATCATCATATCATCATAATAAATAGAGCATCATCATAATCCAACACGGGAACCTAACTTCATCCTAGTTTAGATATTGGGGAAATACTTCTTTTATCTCATTTTATTCCAGCTAACTAAAGTTTATTATGTTAGCTATCCAACTCTTAGAATGACACCTCATTCTGAGTTCTAAAACTCAAGTTACAGCTCTTTAAAAAATCTAACACAACCAATCTAATCTAGACACCATCGCCCGACGATATACCTCCATCGCCTGGCAACGCTTCCATTGCCACTTGCTTCACCCGACGATTCTTAGAGCGATGAACTCCAGTAATGTCACTCTTTTCTTCCCTTCGTCATTCCAATTTTCTCCTAGCGACGACCACACGACAACACCATCACTCGATGATGCAACTGCATCGCCTAACGACACTACCCGAACAAGGTTTTCCTGTTGCGATTTCCTGCATAAAAAGTAGTCCCAATCTTGCGATTTCTGCATATCATAGGTCCTAAAACTTCATCTATTCATATGTTTTTCACAAAATAATAACATTCCAATGTATTCTACGCGATGGGTTCAATCTGTTTTCAATCCAAGAACATAAAACATCATCTAGTTCATCATATCATCACATATTCATCACAACCAAAACCCATCATAACCTACAATTATCTAAACCTTAAATTGATTATAATAATCAAGATAAACACTCCATACCTTAAGAATATTTCTATCAATCAAATCCTCTTTGTGCTCTACCGAAATTCCTATGCTCCTTCTTGCCTCTTTGTGCCTTGGCTCTACCTCTGCCTCTACCTCTTTCTCCCAAAAACTATCGTAAAAAATGAGCGCTTCTACAAATCTAAATATCTTTTTATCTTGCTTGATCCTTTGAATCCTTAATTGGTCTTCCCATATTACCTTCACTTACTTCACCTTATTACCACATTTCCCTCATGGCCTTTATCTAACAAAATAATGCTAATAACTAATTAAAATAAGCCTAATAACTATTTTAATTATTCTAAAATACTAAAAATCCTCTTAACCATCTAAGTTCTCACTACACCACAAAAATCATCATTTAAACATCATATTCATCTCAATTCATCATGGCGTACCTCATATTCTTTGAAACATCAAAGAACATCACAATTACTCATATAAAACACCAAAACACCACATATATCAAATACTTCATCAAGACTCCTATATTCATGCTAAATTAATTAATTAAATAATTAATATAGAATTTGGGGCGTTACACCTCACCTCATACATGCCCCTCATGTGACCATTTTACCAAAGTTGGCAAGTTTTGGAGGTTTGTACAAACGTCCTTCCACACACTCCTCACATGATCTCATCCACTCACGCCTATTTTATGCTTCCTTAAACTCTCCAAAACGCAAGAAAACTCACCATAACAATGCATAAAACGCATGGCATCACTTCACTCTCTATCACTTCAAATTTGCAAAACTTGTGCAACAAACTTTTGAACCATAGTTAGTTCTTAACCACACTCAAAATCACTATATAAAATCCTCTCCACCCTCTAAACTGAGAGGCAACACATTGTTAGAAGAAAATTGGATCAGAAACAAGCTCTCTCTCTCTCTCAAGAAATTTATGGATCGAAACTTCTTTCTCTCTCCATTTTATCTAATTCTTTGGTGTCCTTGTGATTTCTTGAATATGTGAGTGCAACTACATCATTTGATTATTTGCATGATGCCAAAACTCGAAAAGCTAGCATTTTAGTATGGCGGATGGTATCCTTATGTCTTGTGGCACTCCCTTGCATTAGAGGTCTTAGGAATCATTTAAAACAACTTTAAAAGTCATGCTAATCATAAAAAAAATCAGTTTTTGCACAAAATCAGCACTTATGTGTCGACCTAAACTTTGTATGAGTCGACACATTAATTATGCATTTGTGCATTTTCTTAAAAGTTTCAGTATAGGTCAACACATACGATTTTCAGGTCAACACATGTAATGTATTATTAAAGCTTTCAACATTTCTGCTTTAAAACACATGCACATAGGTCGACACATATGATTTTCAGGTCAACACATGTACTGCATTATTAAAGCTTTTAGCCATTGTTTTGCATGTGTTGACACATACACTTTTCAGGTTGACACATATTGTTTTTTGGGTCATTTTTTCATATTTTTTTCATTCAGAAACTACCCTCTTTTACCTAAAAAGATTCCAACTATAAATATATCATTCATGCACCATTCATAACTTGGTGAAGCAATAAAATTAGCCTATTTATCTCTTCATCTTCAACCTCCAATCTATGCATACACAATGACATTACATTGTAGCATTGTTCCATTGGGGTTCTATCTAGACGAGGATTGATAGTGTCCAATTGTGTATTGGGTTGAGCTTTGTATGGGTTTTCATCTAGGAAAAACATCGAGTTTATCCTCCAAGATCATTGGTTGATTTGGGTGTTTTCGTGCAAGATCGTTCAAGAGGGAATCAAAGTCAAGTGAACAACCTTGGAGTGCTTAAAATCTTTTCAAGGAACCTTGGAGTGTTTGAAATCTGTGAAAGTAAGTAGTTTAAAGTGCCGGAGAGAACTGAAGATCTTGTGTTGATAGATTGCAATCGGATTTTCTTAAGTAAGCAACCTTGGGTGTTTGAAATCTTTGCAAGGAACCTTGGAGTATTTGAAATATTTGCAAGGAAGTAGCTTAACTGGAGAATAGGTTGAATCTATTTTGTTCTTGGTCTTGTTGAAGGACAAAATAAGAGAAGGGGTTGAATCAACATCAAACCGTTTGGGTTTGTAGGATTGCTCTTGAACACTTCTCTTGTAACCATACTTTTGCAAAGTAAAAAACTATCCTAATTCCAAATTTGGAACTGTAGGGAGATGTAGTCATAGCGAGGACGATAATGAACTTCCTACAAAAGTCCTTGTGTCTCTTATCTTTTATTACTTTACTTGCTTTAATTTTCATACATCAATTTGTCAAATAACATTGAGTAATTTATCGACGCGTAAGAATTTTCTAAAACTATTTTTGTTTTGAATTGTGTGTTGAGTTGCTTATAATCACTTCTGATTATAAGTGATTTTTCATATCAACACAACACAAAGGAAAATTCTGAAACTTTGATTGCACGCCAACTGTTTGACAAATTGTTTAGCTTGTTTACCTCAAAGGAAAATTGCAATGTTTTATCTATTGATTTCATTTACTCTCTATAAGAAATTTGTTGAATGTGTTATTTGATCAATTGATTCATATAGAATTTCTATTTGATTATTAAATTTTAAATTTCTTTATTGATTAGATTATAATCACTTTGATTGTAAGTGCTTTTGCATATCAACAAGTCTCAAAGAAAATTCTGAAAAATTGATTGCGCGCCACATGTTCGATAAATTGTCATGTTATGTTTTAATATGATTTCATTGGAAATAGGAAATAATTGTGTTGAATATTAAGCGATTAATTGAGAAATTATTATGCTGATTGATTTTATCATTATGTTAATTCTATATGGCTCGTTCATATCCGAGTTTCCAATAACTAGGTTCGTTTAGACTATGTCATACCCCAAATTTGCCCTATGGATTTCTAACTAAATTATTCCTTATTAATATTATTCTTTTTTGTAAAATTAACGAGGGGGGTATGTTTTAACAAAAGTACTTATGGGCTTTTTAAAAGGGCCATTTGAGCTTTACTCGGTTTTGCCTTACAAAATAAAAGGGGGAGGTATTGTAACAATAGGGGTGTATTGTCTTAAATGGACCATCAAAATTCGATGGCCCATTAAGATAATTTTGTTTTCCCGGTCCAAGATAGAAAGGAGTGATGTTTTGAGCCATCAAAATCTGATGGCCCATATAGGAGTTGATACACTTTAACAAAGAAAGGGTGGGTGCATTTTGAAAGGCCCAATAACTGGACAGTGTTGGCCCACTCTGGACTTTTTTTGAGGACCTATATTGTTTTTTATACATTACTTTTATTTATCTATTTATTTTATTAATACCTATATTATTATTATTACTGTTGTCCATTCTTAAAAAATTATATTTTAGTTTTTACTGACCCAAGTCAACATGGAGAGAGAAACCCTAATTACCCAAGCCCAGTCTAGAAGAAACATGTAATGTGTGAATCAAAAGGAAAAATGCATTTTTTGAATTGAAATGCATACAGAACTAAAACGAAACAAGATATTCACAAAATCACATCTTGGATTAAATCAGATCTGGAAATAAATATTCATGTTTATTCACTGTAAACGAACCTATGCAGTAACAAGTACAAATACACATTACAAGACCCAAATTACATAAAAAAATTCTAAATTAATCACTGAATCAAATTGAATCCCTAAAAACAGAATAAAATATTCTAATTCCTAACAGATTACTAAAGTAACGATAATCATAAGTTATTTTCCTAATCTGTCTAAAACCTAAACTATAAATAGAACCTAAGAAAATTCTAAATAGGAGGAGAAAAATTAGAAGAACGCAGTTGATTGCAAGAAAAAGGAAATAAGTTTTAGAGCCTCAATATCTGAAACCTTAAAAGTCTCTATCGCACAGCCACTACAGTTCCATCACCTTAATACCTACAAACAAAAGAAGAAGAAGTAAAGATCATAAGAAGATTCAGGAAATCAAACATACGACCTGTATCATGGCAGGAGAGGTAAACACAAATCACATAGCTTTAGGGCTCTCAACTGTTTGTTCTTATTTTCGCATGATTGATGTTTGCATGTTCTGGAAGTTTGGTTTTTTTAGGGTTAGGTTTCTAACCTATGGGTAGGGTTCATCACTAACCCTTAGGATTCTTAGGGTTCTACGAACCCGGATAAAGACTCACGGTAGAGAGTTTGAATGTTTGAAGTTTCCGGTTGAATATCAACTAGAAAACTGGAGAACATAGGTGGTTGGTGGTGGAAGAAGCTGGACGGCGCGGCCAGGGTGATTCCTGGCCGCCTGAGTTCTAGAGAGAGGTCATAGCCTCTCTCTCTCTCTAAGTTTTTGTTTAGCAAAGAGAGGGAATTGTAGAGAGAGAGAAGGAAAGGAAAAAATGAAAGGATGACAAAAGATGGAATATATAACCCCTCCCCGATTCTATGATCGTGCGTCTAGAAACCTTACCATTCACTCCTTGTCACAACCTTCAGCTCATCATCAAATGCTCCTAATTCACACGCTCATGATAACACCGTGATCCCTCCCACATTCTACCTAAATGGACCCCATGTTATTTTGGGCCTAAGCCCATGATACTCATACCTTCAATTTGGTTATTTTTTCTAAGCCAAATTAATAACTCACCCCTCTTTATTTGGACCTGAATTCAACATCTGAATTCAAGGCCCTACTTCCTATACCCCCTGTTTTACTAGCTCAATGCAAAATACACCCCCATGCATTTTTTATTAAATGTATTTTATTAATTATAATTTTTTTATAATTTAATATATTTATAAATTTATGATATTATTTTACTATTATTATAAAAATCCAAATATTTTTCTATTAATTCCTAATTATTTTTTATTGCATTATAGTCATTTTTAACCATGCATTAAAAAGATGTTTTATATAATAATACATTTAAAAAAATAATTAACCAAGAGTAAACCATTTTTTGTAATAACTTTTAATTAATTTTCAAAAAGGATTATGAAAATATTTAACCGACTGCGAAGTTCGTCTAAGAACTCCGCTATTCACACATCTAGACTCAATAGAAGGGAAGTTCAAAATATCTTCGTAATCCATAAAAAACACTGTCCAACTATGAACTACGAATAAGACTCTGATTCCTCATAAGAGGATACGTAGACATATGACTTAAAATTTTGATGAGTTCCCCTAATAAAAATTAAAACCCTATTTCCTAAGCCGTAATTCTAAACCCTAGTATCCTTGCGAACAAGGTAGATAAGGGGTGTCTAACACCTTCCCTTAATCTAAAAATGAGTCAACAACTTAGAATCTATGACCATATTAGGATTATCCTTTATATTTCATTCCTTAGGATAAAAATTAAGGGTGGTGACTCTCAATTTCAAACCGGTTACAACAGCTGGAAAATCTGCTGGGGACTCAACCCTAGAACTAGAAGCATTTCTTTGGATTTAGGATTTTATGGTTTTTCTATTTTTGTTTTTATTTACATTTAATTATTTTTGTTTATTTATTAAATTTGTTTTGCTATCATGCTATATTTATTTGTGATAAGATATTATTTAAAAAATTTATATATATATAATATAATATATATATATATATATATATATATATATATATATATATATATAGATATATATATATATATATATATATATTATATATATATATATATATACTTATATATATATAATATATATATATATATATATGATACTACTATTATATATATATATATATATATATATAATCTATATTTATATATATATATACTAAATATATATATATATAATATATATATAATATACTATATACTTTCAAAACCCTTAGAAAGAAGGTTCGTCTATTAGCCAAGGGGATACATAAGCCCCTGACCGTTTATATGACGACTTCACCTAGAGTCTGTGGAATTCCATAAAAGCGAATACGTCCAAAAGAGACATCCTTATCAGGGGGTATGAATTTGGAATGAAAACATATGACTCTTTGTATAACCCTTAAACCAAAAACTCATGGTGAGACCTTTCATGACCTAGAGACCGAAATTTTCAGTCTGCAACGGGGCTCTACATAAGAAAGGCCATTGTGCCTTTACCTATGGTGTTATTCATGATACCCCTTAAGGAAACCACCTTATGGGGAGGGTAGAATATCCGTAGGCCAAAACTTGGAGCCTACCTTCTAAGGGTACCTTCATAAAATCCTATCATTAAATGCCACAATCATGCAATCATACATTTTTCATTTCATATATTCATTACCCTCCAATTCTTTTTTGTTTGTCTTATTCACATGGTCAAAAAAATAATAATTAAAGGATTTTGGTGAAGTGTCCTAAAAATGAATGCCAAAAGGGGAACAACTAATCCGTATCAATGTCGTCAAGCCATATATGAAAAAAAAATCATGGCTATAAAAGGGAAACTGTCCGAAAAATCTCTGAAGATGTTCACTCGTTGTTATAGGGATAAACTTGAATTAACAAAAGTAGAGGTACAATTGGATGTTGTTTCTGTCCTATTTCAGTTCTACGACCCTCCATTGAGGTGCTTCACCTTTCAAGAATTTCAGCTAGCACCGACTCTGGAAGAATTCGATAGACTTTTGAACTTTTATAAAGAGAAAGCTTATGTGGGTATCGGGCTGACTATTGACGTCAAAATCTTGGCAGAGGGTTTAGGGATCCCGAATTGTCACTGAATTACAAAAAAGAAGGTGGCGTACGAGGGATTAAGAGATGCTATTTGGAGACTAAGGCTCTTGATTTTTCCAATAACAAAGAATGGGAGTTTTGTGTTGATTGTTTATGACTATTGTGTTTGGTGTAATCTTATTTCCACGGACTTTGGACTATATTGACCTTGTGGCTATTAGTGTGTTTTGGGTCATAGAAGTTTTTATATGGACCCAACTCCCACTTTACTTGCTGATATTTATTATATACTTCATACGTGATACAAAAAGGGAAGGGGTACTCTAAAATGTTGCATCCAACTCTTGTATTCTTGGTTTATGACTCACCTATACAAGGAAGATTACATAGTTCCAAATCTGACAAGGTATGAATGGCCTCAAAAGTTAAAGTCTCTTACTACTAATTCTGTGTTGTCGTATGCAAGGAAGCTAGACTATGGAGATATCATTTATAGTTGCGAAGACTTTCCAAATGTTCAATTGATCGTTTCACTAGGTTGCATCAACTAAAACCCTACATTGGCCCTATAACAACTAGGGTATGCTTTGGAGGATAAACCCTCAGATGAGCAACTCCAACAATTGATCATTCATGAAATGGGCAAAAATGACCAAGAGTTGCTCAATAAGATCATGCGGTCTTGGAATAGGGTTAATAAAGAAAGGATGAAAGGAATAATGTTGTGGCAAAATAATATTACACTCTATGGGTTTTGGATAGGGTACGAGTTAATAAGTTACCATTTGATGTAGATCCTGAGTATAAGACAGATGTTTTGGATTCTCCACCTATGTCCCTAGAAGAAATAGACGATTTGAAAATGCCTTGAAACAAGCTCAAAGGGAGAAGGAAGAATTGGAACTTAACCTCCATAACTTAACTAAGGAGAAAAGATAAATGAATCACATACTCGAATCAAAAGACCAACAAATTCAGAAAGACCGTGAGGCATTTGAGAATGAGAGTCTTAAGCAGAAGCGTTCTATTGAAGGGTTGTTAAGTGCTACTTTTAACTTAGATTCCCACAACAAACGGTTGGAGGATGCTGGTAGTGAAATTGGGAGATTAAATAGATGGTATGAAAAGTCAATGCAAGATAAGAAGGTAATGGAAGAAGATCTAAGGGATCAAATCCAAAGTCTGGCACAAGCTTCTCTAGATCAAGAAGAACAAATGAAGTATCTTACCACAAGACTCCGAGATAGACAAGAATCAGAGATAGAAGAACGCCTCAAAAGGATGATGGCAGAAAGATTTCTCACCCAAAAGACTGATGAATACGAGCGAGCATGTCTCAAGTTAGAAGGCCTCCAAAAGGATTTCCTAATACAACGAAAACTCTATACGGAGATGAGGGCTGAAAAGTTATGCTGGGAAGAGCAGTATGTAAATATCGCCAAGGCATGGAAAGATAATCACAAGATAATTCCTAATTTCTACCGAGAATATTGATTCTTCAAAGACAAGCATGAAAGATTCGTCTTCTTAGCCAACAATCTCATTAAAGACATCCCTAGGAGTTTGAGAGACGCATAAAATGTGATGGTTCCTCTCCCAAAAGACGTTGAAGGCTTCCTCAAGCTTTGTAGGACAATGGTCGATGGTTTTAGAGCAAACATCTGCAGACGCACTTAGAAGACTTTTTCCCTTTATTTATTTCGGCAAGTTTAATGTTTTAAAGTTTGAATATTTTTCAATATCTGAATTTTATTCTTTTTAAAGACAATTACTATTTTAATAAAGGTATTTTGTTTTCATAACTCGTTTGCATATTTATTTTTTAGATACTCACCAAGGAAAAGCAAAACCTAAACACACACACGCACACACACACACACGCACACACACACACACACACACACACACACACACACACACACACAACACACACACACACACACACACACACACACACACACACACACACACACACACACACACACACACACACACACACACACACACACACACACACACACACATATATATATATATATATATATATATATATATATATATATATATATATATATATATATATATATATATATATATATATATATATATATATATATATATATATATATATATATATATATATATATATATATATATATATATATATATATATATATATATATATATATATATATATATCCAAGTGAATAAGACATTTGAAACAAAACCCTTAGCATAATCATACGCATTCATACATTCACAAACATTTGTATTTCATAAAATCATAAAAAAGACTTATCATTTTTCAAAATGTTCTCCAGTTAAACCATTGGTAGAAGAGCTAGAAAAGCGCATCCTCTCAGACCGCCATATCAGATAAGAGCCCATCAATAAAAGTGATGGAACAAATTAAAGAGAATCAAGCTGCATTCAAGGAAGATCTTGAGAAAGTCAAGGGAAACATAAAATCAATGAAAGGAGATATGAGTCAAGTTCTGCTAGCCCTGAAGAATATCATCAAAATACAAGAGCAAATTCCTAGGGCAACCTTCAAAAAAGTAGCCTAAACCATTAGTGCATCAAGAAGTCACCAACCAAGAAGAGAACTAGAAGAAGTACCTCTAAATTTGACTATAGCTCAACTAGAAACAAGACAACTGAAACTGAAGGGTTTATCCCACTTCCACCAAAGGTAGAGACATCTCATACCTTACAGATTTCGATTAACAATGCAGACAACTACTTAGAGGACCTCAATCAAGCACCTCAAAGAACAACCCATACTCATGCTACTGAAAATCCATTGGCACTCAACAAGTACAAAGCTCTTGAAGAAAGGTTAAAAGTTGTGGGGGGCTACGATGCTTTCAATGTCGATGCTCACGAGATGGGTCTAGTTCCTGATGTGGTAATCCCGCCAAAATTCAAAGTACCTGACTTTGGAAAATACAAGGGGCTCACATGTTCAAGAAACCATCTGCACATGTATTGCAGGAAGATGCATGCCTATGCTCATGATCAGAAGTTGATGATCCATTATTTCCAAGACAATTTAAGTGGGGCATCCCTAGATTGGTAAATGCAGTTGGAATGAGTTCATATCTAGACATGGGCAGATCTTGCTAATGCTTTCCTGAGACAGTAAAAATATAACTTGGACACCGCACCTACCCGCATGCATCCAAAATTTGTCTCAGAAAAAGCAGGAGTCTTTCAAGGAGTTTGGTCAAAGGTGGAGATAAATGGAAGCCTATGTACACCCACCACTTCCGGAGAAAGAATTAGTCGATATGTTCATGGGAACCTTGCAGGGGTTATACTATGAAAAGTTGGTAGGAAGCGTCTCTTCTGGATTCTTTGATTTAGTAACTATTGGTGAAAGGAATAAAGTTGGAATAAAATGCGGAAAGATACAAGGGGGGTCATTTAGTACCCATTACAATGCAAAAAGATATGTTCCTAACTTATCGAAAAAGAATGAGGGAGAAATTATTGTTGTATCTCACATCCAAGGTCACAACAACCCTTAATAATTCCACGAGAACAATAACAAAACAGATTTGAAAGGCTTCCAAGAATGTTTGACTCACTACCTATGTCACACAGTCAATTATTGTAACACTTGGTCAAGGCGTCTTTGGTAGAGTTAAGACCTTTAGCTTCTCCAATCGAGACACCACCACCAAGGTACGATGCCAATTCCAGATGTGAGTATCATACCAATTCTCTCGGACAAACTATAGATAAATGTTGGGCCTTCAAACATAAGGTTCAAGATTTGTTGAATTCTCAAGATGTCACTTTTGATAAGCCGAATATCAAGTCAAACCCCATGCCTCTGCATGGTGGACCAACAATGAATGCAATTGAAGTACTCACTGATTTTGGGGTAGCCTGACGAGTAAAGGCCCCAATAAATTTGTTGAAGGGATGTCTATTGGAGTGTGGGTTCCTCTTGGAACATAATGAAGCTTTTAAAAAGACGTTACAAGAATTGGTGGATCAGGGGATAGTCTAACTTGGACCATACCCTAAAGAAGAATATGTAGCTGCGATCGAGGGAAGCACAAAGAAGCCATTGGTAGTTCCTTGACAAGGGCCAAACCTTAATAAGAATACTCTTGTGATTACATGGGAAGAGTCAACAGAAACACCAGTAATGACACCAAGACAAACTCTATGGATACCAGTAGTTCCAAAGGATACGATGGTAATTAGGGGACCATCTCTTACCCCTTACCAAAGTGACAAAGAAGTACCATGGAGTTATGATTCTACTGTATATGTCAATGGTTTAAAGCAAGAGTATGAGTGATCGATTAGTCAAGGACCTACAATCTCAAATATAGCAGGAACATGGGGCATGACTTGCAGTGGTCGAATCTTTGGCTCCGAACCACAAAAGAAGAATAATGATGTGGTAAAAGAATAAAAATGATACATTGGTTAAAGACAAAGGAAAAGCAGTGGTGGAAGTAAGTCAAGAACAAGGGCCTCTGAGCAAGAACTTTACTGAGCAAGAGGCAGAAGAATTTTTGAAGATAATCAAAAGAAGCGATTATAGAGTGGTAGATCAGCTTCACCAAACCCATGCCAAAAAATTTATACTCTCGTTTCTCATTAATTCGGAAGCGCATAGAGACTCTATAATGAAGGTTCTAAGTTTTGCTCATGTCACAGAGGAAATTACTGTAAACCAATTTGACAATGTTGTAGAAAATCTGACATCTGGATCATATCTGGGTTTTAATGACAGTGAGTTGCCTCCACAAGGATGAGCTCACAACAAAGAACTACACATCCTATTCAGATAGGTACTACAAATCTGTCCAGGGTACTCACCGGTACTGGTTCTTCCGTCAATGTGTTACCAAAATTTAGCTTGATGAAGTTAACATTAGATGGTGTTTTAATAAGACCAAGGTCAACGATAGTTAAATATTTAGATGGTTCTCAAAGTTCGGTATTCGGAGATATGGACCTTCCCGTTAATATCGACCCACATATGTTCTTTATCACTTTTCAAGTCATGGATATAGAACCAACATATACATGTTTACTTAGACGACCCAGGATTCATGCAGAAGGGGAAATCACTTTCACTTTACACCAGAAATTAAAGTTCTCCGTTGAAGGAATATTGGTCATAATCGATGGTGAAGAGGATATCTTTGTAAGTCACATAGAACCCTACAGGTATATCAGCGTTGGTGAAGACTGTATAGCCACACCATTTTAAGTCTTAGAAGTTGCCTCAATGGTAACTCTACCAGTGGAAAAAATTAAGAAACCTACTGTGACTTCGTGGAGAGATTTGAAAATAACCGTGGAAAGAGGTACTTCAAAGGGTTAGGGTAAGCTCCCGAAAATACCTGAGAAGAAGAATCGTTTTGGTTTAGGCTACGGGTTATCAAAGGCTACTTTGAAAGGAAAAGCACGGTTTCCTCCAATTCAGGAGACCTTTGCCAACAAAGGAGTAGAGCATGGCGGACATGTGACAATGATATCTCACAAGGGCAACATCAAGAAGGCGTCCAACTTCACCCATGAATGCGCCCCAGGAGAAGAACTCAAGAATTGGAAAGCTGTGGAGATTCCATTGATCTTTTTGTTTCCAAAGTAATTTTTCTTGTTTTTGAAAGAACCTATGTCAAGCCCGAGGCATAGGGTTTGCTTGTAAGGCTCCTCCAATTTGTTTCAAATATTATTCAAAATTAATAAAAGTTATATTTCGCATTCAATTAAGACCCATGTCTTTCTCTTGGATTTATCTCTTATATTTAAAAATGGCAATACTTTTCTTCATAGACATTTTCCAAATTCACATACTAAAAATTGCACCAAATTATGATAAATATGCAGATCCAAGCCCAAAATCACTGATAGTGTTACTGCTGCTATCCAATATGATTTTGATGCACCTATCAACCAAGCGAAAGATAAAGATGATGTATATCTTGAACTTCCTAAAGAATTGGCGAGGTACATAGAGAAAAAAGCTGACAATATACAACCATACCCATAATATATTGAGACTTTTAACCTTGGCACAGAGGAAGATGCGAAAGATATCAAGCTAGGGGAAACATTAGAGAAAAGCATCAAAGAAAAACTAATCAAGTTGCTACATGAATATGTTGATACTTTTTCCTGGTCTTACAGATATACGCCAGGATTGGATACATAAATTATGGTGCATAAACTAACTCTCAAGGAAGGTTGCTCTCCAGTTAGGAAGAAGCTCAGGAGAACTCATCCAGCATGCCCAACAAGATTCCAGAATAGGTCCTTAAACAATTTGACACAGGATTCTTATGGGTGGTAGATTATCCACCTTGGATATCTAACGTCGTGCAAATACCCAAGAAGGATGACAAAGTGCGCATGTGTGTAGATTATCTGGATCTAAACAAAGCAATTCCCAAAGATGATTTCTCGTTACCTCACATAGATGTTTTGGTGGACAATATAGCTCAAGCTTCGGTATTCTCATTCATGGACGGTTTCTCAAGCTATAATCAAATTCAAATGGCACCCAAAGATATGGAAAAGTCTACTTTCATGACACCTTGGGGCACTTTTTGTTACAAGGTAATGTCATTATGTCTAAAGAACGCTGGGGCAACTTATCAACGGGATATGATCACACTATTCCATGATATGATTCACAAAGAGGTTGAAGTGTACATAGATAATATGATTGCAAAGTCTCATACAGAGGAGGATCACATCATACATTTACAAAAGTTATTTGAGCGTTTGCGAAAGTTCAAACTAAGGTTAAATCAAGCAAGTGTACATTTGGTGTCAAGTCAGGCAATTTGCTGGGTTTTATTGTAAGTCAGCATGGTATTGAGGTAGACCCCGATAAGGTAAAAGCCATACAAGAAATTCCAGCTCCGAGGGCAGAAAAAGAAGTTTGTGGTTTCTTAGAACGATTGAATTACATCTCAAGGTTCATATCTCACTTAACTGCTACTTGTGAACCCATATTCAAATTACTGCGAAGAGATCCGACAGTGCTATGGAATAATGATTTCCAGATAGCTTTCATGACAATAAAGCAATATTTACAAGAGCCACCAATCTTGATGCCACCGGTTCTTGGAAGACCGCTCATCATGTATCTAATAGTGTTTGAAGGGTCAATGAGATGTGTATTAGGAAAACATGACGAAACAGGAATAAAAGAATATGCAATCTACTATCTCAACAAGAAATTCACCAACTGCACAACTAGGTACTCACTTCCCAAGAAGACTTATTGTGTGTTGGCTTGGGCTAATAAAAGATTGAGGCAATATATTTTAACTCACACCACATGGTTAATAGCAAGAATGGATCCTTTAAAGTATGTGTTCAAAAAACGATCTCTTACAGGAAGGATTACCCGATGGCAGATGTTACTAACAGAATATAACATCTAATACGTTACTCAAAAGGCCATCAAGGGTAGAATATTAGCCGACCATCTAGCACATCAGCCACAACTAGAGTATCAATAAATGAATTTCGACTTTCCAGATGAAGATGTCGTGGTTATAGGTGACCAAGAAATAGCGGGGCCCGATGAAGGACTTGAACCAGGAGCACGTTGGACACTCATGTTTGACGGGGCTTAAAATGCATTGGGGCACGACATTGGGGCAGTTTTGACTTTTCCAAATAATTTTCACAAGCCTTATACTGCAAGGTTATGTTTTGACCGCACAACAATATCTCCGAACATGAAGCTTGTATCCTGAGTCTAGAAGGTACTATCAATCTAAGAATCAAACATCTCGAAGTATTTGGAGTCTCTGCACTACTCATATACCAAGTTAACAACGAATTGGACACTAAGCATCCTAGGTTGATTCCATCTCGGGATCATGTTTTGAAGCTAGCTACGGAATTCACTGAGATTACCTTCAGTCATATCCCACGAGAAAAAATTAAATGGAAGGTGCCTTAGCAACTCTATCAGCTATGTTCAAATTAAATTGGCCAAACCATGAATCACGCATTACAATCATACATTTTGAAGAGCCTGCACATTGCCTTGTTATTAAAGAGGGACCAAATAACAAGCCTTGGTTCTATGACATCAAGAGGTACCTTGAGAAACAAGAATATCCAGAAAATGCTTCTATCATTGAAAAACGAACTCTGCAGAAGCTAGCCTTAAAATTCTTTCTGAATGGTGTCCTACGCAAATGTGACAATTCAAGTGGTTACTCGATTCATCAAGCAGAATATCATATGCAGATATGGGGTCCCAAGAAGAATCATTACAGAGAATGGGTCCAATTTGAACAACAAAACGATGAAGGAATTATGTGATAGTTTCAGTATCGAGCATCATAATTCCTCACCATATCGAGCCAAGATGAACGGGGCCGTTGAAGCTGCCAATAAGAACATCAAGAAAATCATTCAGAAAATGGTGAAGACATACAAAGATTGGCATGAAATGCTTCCCTTTTCTCTACACAGCTATCATACTTCTTTACAAACATCAACATGTGTGACTCCTTTATCTAGTATGTGGCATGGAGTCAGTACTCTCAGTTAAAGTAGAAATTATATCACTTCGAGTTCTAATGGAAACAAAGCTTGAAGAAGCAGAGTGGGTTCAGATGTAACTTGATCAGCTTAACCTCGTTGAAGAGAAATGCTTGACAGCTTTGTGCCACGGTCAATTGTACTAAAAGTGGAGGAAGAAAGCATTTGACAAGAAGGTTCGTCCTCGAGTGTTCAAAGAAGGGGATTTGGTGCTCAAGAAGATTCTTCTACCTTGCCTTGATTTACGTGGTAAATGGACACCCAACTACGAAGGTTAATATGTGGTAGAAATAACATCCAGAGAATTCAAACGCAATCAAAAAATACTATGTATAAAGAGCTCACTAAGTTGGAACCTAAAACTGGAAACTTAGGCAAAAAAGAGCAATTTGGTGGGTCAAAAACCCTAAAGGGAGATCCAGGAAAAAATTAGGGACATACACAAAAAAAACTTTATCCTAGTGGATTGAAAACCCGAAAGGGCGATCTAGGAAAAAATTAGGGATATCATTGAAAAATAAAGAACAAAAAGACTATGATCTAAGAACCACAACTATGACCACAAAGGAAGGGATTGATCCAAATCATTTGACTCAGAAGCAAAGGAGATTGAAGTTATCAAAATAATATTGGGGAAACAGCAGTAACGATTATCATTTTCATTGCCATTTTATGTTTTAAAACTTTCTGTAATTACTTCTTTCAAGGAATTTCATCTTGTACTCTCACCTATTTAGAGGCATATTTATCAATAAAACATCGACTTTTTCAAATATTTCAACTGTCTTTTTCCTTTTCGGACTTGTTTGCAAAATACTACGATTATTTTCGTGAATACTGCATTAAAATCATTTTGGGGATTTGAAAAATAAAATAATTTGATATAACATAAAAAAAAGCATTTAGGTTAGAAAAACATCAAAAGAAAACCCATTCCTATGTCCACGTCCAAACTGCCATACCCCAAATTTTCGCTACCTCGACGATTATATTTTCAAGATTTTTAAAATAGAAGAAATGTTTAATTAAAAGATGGTACATCAATATCTGATGGCCCATCTTTATCCAAGTAAGAGGAGTGTATTTTAATTCAGGGAAATGGGACTTTCTAAATTGGAAAGACTCATAAACCTAGTCGCGAGGCATGTCGGCCAATGGCCCATGTGATTCGGAAATAAAAATTATTCGAATAACTATTAAGTTATTAATAATTAAATAGTTGTTATTAGTAAAAGGGAGGTTTAATTTAAGTATAACTAAGGCCATGTAGGTGTTATTATTGTTAGTGAAAAGATAATGGGGTGTAATTTCCGAATAACAGGCCCAAAGAAAATTGAATAGCCTATTTTCTTCTTTGATGTGTTAAAAGAAGGAAGTTAATAAGTAGTATATATTTAAACGTGACATGTTTTACTTTTGTTAAACTTTTTTTGATTATTAAATTAACTATAATAAGTAGTACATAACAGGCGTAACTGAAACTGTTTTCAGCACCCCCTAGTTAAACTTTTTTATCATGCATAATCAAGAGTTTTTGCAATCAATTCAATTAAAAAACACAATAAATCTCAAACTATTTTTCGCAAAAAACTAATCTAAACAATTGTTTTTTGCAAAAGGGTTTCAAACGGATTTTGACTAATCGCGTATTTAGCCAAAATCTCTGCAATCACTACCACCAGTCAAAATGCGAGGTGATTCAAAATACATTTGCAACCCCTAAAAAACACTAACCCTATACGAACTACGAATTGAGACTCTGATTCCTCATAAGAGGATACATAGGTATACGATCAAAAATCGTGGTGAGTTCCCCTAACTAAAATTAAAACCCTTTTCCTTTATTAAAACTTAAAACCCTGTTTTACCCGAACCTAAACCTAAAACCTAGTATCCTTGTGAACGAGGTAGATGAAAGGTGTCTAACACCTTCGTTTCGTCTAATAGAGTCTGAAACTTAGAACCCTTGTCTCTGTGAGTTAGGGTTTTACATTAGATTCCCTTCCCTAGGATAAAAAAGCAGTGGCGGATCTTGATTTAAAAATCAGTCGCAACAGCTGGCGACTTTGCTGGGTACTCCTTAACCCTTATGTTTTAGGTTTTATTTTGGGTTTTAATTTTATTTATTTATTTATTTATTTCACTTATCTATTTTATTGCATTTATTTATTTCTTGTCTATTTTTCTTTATTATTATATATTTGTTATGTGGCGGGTTTTTATTTCAAAAAAATATTTTCAATAACCCTTAGAAATAAGGTTCGTCTATTAGCTTAAGGGATACATCATCCCTGTGAGTTTATGTGACGACTTCAGCTAGAGTCGGTGTACTTCCGAAAAAAGGAATACTTATCGAGAGATATCCTTTTGACGAGTAGGACTTTGGAAGGACATCCATGACTCTTTGTAACGACCTTAACCTAAAATCTCACGATGAGACGTTTCACGACTTTGAGACGAAAGTTTCGGTCCGTAAAGAGGCTCCACGTAAGGGAAGCCCTTGTGCTTTTTCCCTATGGTGTTATTCATGATACCCTTAAAGAAGCCACCATTTGGGAGGGTAGACTAACCGTAGGTCAAAATTAAGGAACCTACCTTCTAAGGGTACCTATCACAAAATCCCGTCACTCAACCCTACACCTATGCATTCATACAATTCATATATTCGTCATACATTTCATATATCCATCACCCGTTTCTTTGTCTTATTCACAGGGTACAAAAAATAATGATAAAATCAATATCTCGGTGACTGTCTTTAAAAATAGATACCAAAGGGAACAACTTGTCCATGTCCATATGCCAAACATGTTTGAAATCAAATCCACAAAAGGGAAATAATATGCTGAAGACGTTCTCAAGCTTTGTCAAGAAATTAGTGGATGGTTTCTCAAGATCCGTTCCACAAGCACGCCTAGAAGACTTATTTCCCTTTTCTTGATTTCACACGAATAAAGTTTTGGTTTAAGATTGTAATATTTTTCAATATCTGAATTATTTTACCTTCAATAAAGGCATTTTGTTTCCACATCTCGTTTGCGTATATATTTTTAAGCTGATCACGGAATAAAAAAATGAAGCGAAAAATAAATATATACCCAAGTGAATAAGACATTTAACCCCGCTCATATTCATACATATTCATTTGCATGCGTTCATTCATAAACACCTGCTAATCATATAAAAACTCATCTTTTTAAAATAAAATAAAAATCTCTCCAGTAAACCATTGGTAGAAGAAGATCTCTACCTCCTTGGCCTCCATATCAAACAAGGGCCTACCAACAAAAAGCAATGGAGAAAATCGAGGAAACTCAGGTTGCGTTCAAAGAGGATCTCAACCAAGTAAATGGTGATGTAAGTTCAATGAAAGGAGATTTGAGTCAAGTTCCCCTAGCTTTGAAGAACATCATTGACAGACAATATTAGATCCCCAGGGTAGCTTTCGAAGAGGTAGCCCAAACTATTGGTGTATCAAGCGGTCACCAACTAAGGAAAGAGCCAGAAGCAGGACTCCAAAAGCCCGTCATGGCCTAACAAGAAGTTTAGACTTAAGGGTTTGTCCTACCACCACCAAAAGCAGGGGCATCACATACTCTACAAATTCCAACTAGTAATGAAGAAAACTACTTGGACTTACAATATGGAGACCACAACCAAGGGGATGCCAACCAGGCACCCTTAAAGATGACTGGTACTCATGTTGTGTATAATCCACTAGTAAGAATCAGTATAAAGCTCTGGAGGAAAGACTAAAAGTTGTGGAGGGTTTTAATGCTTTTAAAGTAGACACTCTCGAAATGGGTCTAGTTCCTGATGAGGTGATACCACTGAAGTTTAAATTACCTGATTTCTTAAAATACAAGGGCTCACTTGTTCAAGAAATCATATTCGCATGTATTGTAGGAATATGCATGCCCATGCCCGCGATCTGAAGCTGATGATTCATTGTTTCTAAGATAGCCTGAGGGGGGCATCGTTAATTTGTATATGCAATTGGAGAGAACACATATTCGAACCTGGGAAGATCTTTCTAATGCTTTCTTAAAGCATTACAAACATAACCTGGACATGGCGCCTACCCGCATGCAAGTCCAGAATATGTCCCAGAAGAAAGAAGAGTCCTTCAAAGAGTATGCTCAGAGATGGAGGGAGATGGAATCCCACGTGAAACCACCACTATTAGAAAAATAATTACTAGTTATGTTCATGGGAACTTTGCAAGGGCTGTATTATGAAAATATGGTTGGAAGTATTTCTTCGGGGTTCTTATATCTAGTGACTATCAGAGAAAGAATTGAGACCGGAATAAAGAGCGGGAAAACACCAGGGGGCCATCAAATGCCCCCTACCATTCGAAAAGGCCTACTTCAAACTACACCAAAGGAAAAGAGGGAGAACTTAATGATGTAGCCTCACAACATAGGGCACAACAACCATTAATGATTCCACAAGGGCAGCAACAAGGCATAAGGCCGCAAAGAAATTTTGATCCACTTACGATGCCACTCAGTCAGTTATTACAATGCATGGTCAAAGCATCTTTAGTGGAACTCAAGCCTATGGCTCCCCCAGTCGGACCGCTCCTGCGAAAGTACAATTCCAATGCCAGATGTGAGTATCATGCTAATTCTCCTGGACATACCATAGAGCAATGTTGGTCATTCAAGCATAAGGTCCAAGACTTGTTAGAATCTCAAGATATCACTTTTGAGAAACCTAACATCAAATCAAACCCTATGCCTCGACATGGTGGGCTGACAATAAATGAAATCAAAGTAGCCAATGACTGTGGGGAAACCAGACAAGCGAAAGTCCCGATAAGCTTGTTGAAGGAATATCTGTGGGAATGTGGACCCCTATTAGAACATAATGAAGCCTTAAAAAGGACACTACAAAAGCTAGTGGACCAGGGGATAGTCCAAATCGGACCATATCTTGAAGAAAAATATATAGATACCCTGAAGGTAAAGCACGGTTTCCTCCAATCCAAGAGACCTTCGTCCACAATGGAATAGAGCATGACAGACAGGTGGCAATGATATCTAACAAAGTCAACACCAAAAAGGCAACTGAATTCATTCGAGAATGCACCCCAGGAGAAGAACTCAAAATATGGACTACCGTGGAGATTCCCGAGATATTTTTCTTTCCTAAGTAAGTTTTTCTTGTTTTTGAAAGAACTTATGTCAAGCCTGATGAATAGGGGTTGCTTGTAAGGGTTACCCGATTTTGTTTCAGACAATATTTGAAATTAATAAAAGCTATATTTTGTTTTCAATTAAGATCCTTGTCTTTCTTTTGCATTTATATCTTAAATTTAAAAATGGCAATATTTTTTCTGTATATGCATTTTCAAAGTTCATATACTAAAATTTGCACCAAAACATGATAAAGGTGCAGATCCATGCCCCAAACCACCGATAATGTTACTGCTGCAACTCGATATAATTTTGATACTCTCATCAACCAAGCCTAAGAGGAAGGTGATGAATATATTGACCTCTCTAAGGAAATGGAAAGGGAAATAGAGCGAAAGGCTGACAACGTACAACTGTACCAAGAGACTATTGAGACCATTAATCTAGGTACAAAGGAAGAAATCAAGCTAGGGGAAATGTTAAAGCTGAGCATCAAAGAAAGGCCAATCAGGCTATTATCTAGCTCACCAACCATTGCCAGAATATCAACCTATGAAGTTCGACTTTCCAGACAAAGATGTCATGGTTATAGGTGACTATGAAATACCAGGACCTAATGAAAGAAGTCAAGCTAGGGGCACGTTGGACACTTATGCTCGACGGGGCTTCAAATGCACTAGGGCAAGGTATATGGGCATTTTTGGCTTCCCCAAAGAATTATCACAAGCCCTACACTACAAGGTTGTGTTTTGACTGCACCAATAACATCACCGAGTAAAAAGCCTGTATACTAGGACTGGAAGCTGCCATCGATCTGAGAATAAAGCACCTCGAAGTATTTGGGGACTCCGCATTATTCATATACCAAGTCAACAACGAATGGGATACTAAACACCCAAAACTGGTTCCATATCGGGATCATGTTTTAAAGTTGGCTGCAGAATTTACAGAGATCACTTTCAGTCATATCTCCTAAGAAAAAATTCAAATGGAAACGCCTTGGCAACTCCATGAGCTATGTTCAAAGTAACTTGGCCAAACCATGAAACACGCATCACAATCAGACACTTCGAAGAGCCCACACATTGACTTTCTATTAAAGAAGGGCCGGATGACAAGCCTTGGTTTTACGACATCAGGAAATACCCCAAAAAACAAGAATATTCAAAAGATGCCTCTATCATTGACAAACGAACTCTACGGAAATTAGCCTCGAAATTATTTCCGAGCAACAGTGTACTGCCCAAGAGGAACTACAACATGGTCTAATACTCAAGAAGATTCTGCTACCTCGCCTCGATTCACATGGTAAATGGACACCCAACTATGAAGGTCCATATGTAGTCAAAACAACATTCTCCGGTAGTGGTATCATCCTCACAACAATGGATGGGGAAGAACTACTGCATCCGACAACTCAGATGCAATCAAAAAACACTATAAATAAGAAGCTCGCTAAGCTTGAACCCTAAACGGACGACTTAGGCAAGAAGGAGCGTCCCGGTGGATCGAAAACCCTAAAGGGAGATCCAGGCAAAAATTAGGGGCATATAAACAAAAAAACATCCTAGTGGATTGAAAACCCGAAATGGCAATTCAGGAAAAAATTAGGGATCATTCAAAAAGAAATAAAGAACAAAAAGTCTGCGATCTAATAACTGCGACTACGAACCACGAAGGGAGAGATGGATTTGAACCATACAACTCAGAAGAAAAGGAGATAAGGGCTATTAAAAGGATATTGGGGAACAACATTAACAATTATCATTTTTCATTGCCCTTTACAGTTTTGAAACTTTCTGTAATTACCTCTTTCTAGGAATTGCATCTTGTACATTCGCCTATTCAGAGGCATAATTAACCAAACATTCACTTTTCTTTTCATCTTTTAATTGTGTTTGTTTTATTTTCTTAGACTTGTTTGGAGAATACTACGATTATTGCTTATGAATATTGTTTCAAAATCATCTCAGGGGAATTGACAAATAAAAGCATTTGACAAAACATCGAAAAAGAATTTTTGTTAGAAAAACATCGAAAGAAAATCCACGTCTACGTCCATACACATGCATACGCCTATGCCTGCGCCTACAATACAAAATTCTATACACATGTCTACTCCCACGTCTACACTCACAACACAAAAGTCTGCGTACAATACAAACGTCTAAGCCTACGCCCGCACCTCCGACATAAAACAATCAAAATCTTGCTAACACTTTTTCACCGTGTTAAAATCAAACTCAACGATTCCACGACAATACAACATACAACACCGGGGGTTGGAAATTTAGAACCAATGGTTTATAGGAGAATTCCAGAAATAGTCTTCATAACATTTCAAGGCATACACGCATTTTACACACATTTCACACACACATTTTGCATACATACACTATAAAATTTTGCATACATACAATATGCATATACACAGGGTTCCATCTTAATATCAGACATCATACGCATGTATCATACAACAAACAAACAATCTCACCCTCGATTCAATCATCTAAAAGGTTAATCGACAAAACACTTCTCGTACGATTCAACCTGTCACTTAAGTCTCCATGTTGTGACGCGTTTAGCCCATTACCTAAGTCTCCATGCAGTGATGAGTTCCTTACAAAGTAGTTCATTACCTAAGTCTCCATGTAGTAATGTGCAAAGCTCGGTACGTTGCCTAAGACTCCACGCAGAAATGTATTCTCCTCATCTAACCCACTGCCTAAGACATCGTGCAACAATATGGTTCCTTGTTTGGTAATATAGACCATTGCCTAAGACGTCGTGCAGCAATGTGTTTCTTTATTATGAAACACATACCATCGCCTAAGAAGACATGCAACAATGTTCGAAAACCAAATTTAGTTCATTGCCTAAGACCTCGGGCAACAATGTAACATAACCCATTTCTTAAGATATCATGCAGCATTGCGGTTCCTTGTTCTGTCATACAGACCATTGCCTAAGACGTCATGCAGTAATGTGTTTATTTATTCTGCAACACAGATCATCGCCTAAGACGACATGTAGCGATGTTCAAAAACCAAAATCCAGCTTATCGCCTAAGATGACATGCAGCAATTCACGAACCTAACACACTGCCTAAGACATCGTGCAACATTACAATTCCTTGTTCCGTAATAAAGACCATTGCCTAAGACATCGTGTAGCAATGTGCTTATTTATTCTGCAACACAGACCATCGCCTAAGACGTCATGCAACAATGCTCAAAAATCAAAGTCTAGCCTATCGCCTCAGACTTCATGCAGCGATTTGCGAACCAAACCCATTGCCCAAGACTTCATGCAACAATGCGTTTCTTTATTCCGTAACATAGATAATTGCCTCAGACTTCATGCAACGATACTTGAAAACCAAAATCTAGCCTATCGCCTCAGACTTCACGCAGCGATTTGCGAACCTAACCCATTGCCTAAGACTTCATGCAGCAATGTGTTTCTTTATTCTGTAACACAAATCATCGCCTCAGACTTCGTGCAGCGATGCTCGTAAACCAAAATCTAGCCTATCGCCTCAGACTTCATGCAGGGATTTTCGAACATAACCCATTGCCTAAGACTTTATGCAGTAATGTGTTTCTTTATTCCATAACATAGACCATCGTCTCAGACTTCATGCAGCGAGGCTCGAAAACCAAAATCTAGCCTATCGCCTTAGACTTCACGCAGCAATTTGCGAACCTAACCCATTTCCTAAGACATCATGCAGCAATGTGTTTCTTTATTCCATAACATAGATCATCGCCTCAGAATTCATGCAGCGATGCTCAAAAGAAAACAAAATTTAGCTTATCGCCTAAGACATCATGCAACAATTCACGAACATAACCCATGGCATCAGTCTCCAGGAAGCCATGCATCATCAAATGTTTTATTCATCCCCCAAATGGATGAATAAGAAAAGAAAACCAAGACATACAAGATTGCGCTCTCAAAGCTCAAGACTATATGCCTCTTCATCAATCCTTGGTAAGTGATATATCATAAGCTTCACCTATTTTCTCAAGATCTATAAGGGTATACTATATCAGCATAACCTTATGATTGGTCGGACAAATTTTGGGTATTCCAAGTATTCAATAAACTCCCAATCAGAATGCGCAAGACTCACATTTTCTCACCCTATTCAATTGAAATATAATTGAATAGGGCCAGCTGTCATACCCTAAATTTTCCCTACCTCGACGATTATATTTTCAAGATTTTAAAAATATAAGAAATGTTTAATTAAAAGATGGTACAACAGTATTTGATGGCCCATCTTTATCCAAGTAAGAGGGGTGTATTTTAATTCAGGAAAATGGGGCTTTCTAAATCGGAAAGACTCATAAACCTAGTCGCAGGGCATGTTGGCCAATGGCCCATGCGATTCGGAAATAAAAATTATTCGAATAACTATTAAGTTCTTAATTATTAAATAGTTGTTATTAGTAAAAGGGAGGTTAAATTTAAGTATAACTAAGCCCGTGTAGGTGTTATTATTGTTAGTGAAAAGAAAATGGGGTGTAATTTCTGAATAACAGGACGAAAGGAAATTGAATAGCCCATTTGCTGATTTGATGTGTTAAAAGAAAATTATTAAAATTTTTGTCATTATTAAAAAAAAAGAAGGGAGTATAATAAGTAGTATATATTTAAACGTGACATATTTTACTGTTGTTAAACTTTTTTTTATTATTAAATTAACTATAATTAAAAGATATTATTAATTATTTGTTAAATATTTTGTTTTAGAAAAGATGTTTGGACATAACTTTTTAGGCCCAATCCATATTATAGAGGAAAAAAACATTTGCTGCAATAATGGTGTCGCTGGGATGATAATAGATTAACGCAAGCCCATTTTCGAATAGTAAATGCAAAGCCCAATTGAATTTAAAAAAATGGTTTCTTGCTGTAAGGACAAAAATATGTTGTTGGGCTAAACAAAAGAGATAATTAAGTAAGCCTACTATAGCTAGATAAAAATGCATGTGCTGGCCCAAATCTAATAACAACAACTGTATCAATCTATCATGGAATCACGCATTAACCGGTACTATAGAAATCCAAGTCCAGCCTAGGATATTGAATCAATTAACAAAAAAACTTTTACGTACTGAACCCAGAAAATCAAATATCAGTAAAAAAAAAAACTGCAAATATTCAATACAATCTAAATCCAATACAACAAATATTGAATCATTTTAATCTTTATTACAGCAAATCCAGAATCTACAAAATCTCCAATTACATTCAATACAAAATCAATCGAAATAATCTCAAATCCCTAATTGACTAAATGCCTAAATCTATTGCCCTAAATTTCTGTTAACAAACCTATAAGAGCAAATATGAAAACCCTATAAATAATAAATAATCGATATACAGAGGAGGGAGGACAGGAGAAAAAGAAGGTAGGACTGATTACAGAAAAAACTGTGAAGCCGCAAAGAAGCTTGAAGATCTGAAGAACACCAAGCTGTTGCCGAAGACAGAAGAAGATGCAATTAGGGTTCCAATATCTGGAACCCTAATTGTACCTCCGCCAATGCACCACCCTCAAGCTCCACCACCGCTACTGACCTGCGAACAAGAAGATCAAAGAAGCACTTAGCACCGAATTAGAAAAAACTCAGAAATTCGGAATCGGGACAATACGTGCAAGGGGTAATACTTAGCTTTTTATTTATTTTTTCATTTGGGTTTTTGGGGGTTGAGTTTGCATTGGAACCACAGTAGATGGCGTTCTAGGGTTTGGTGAAGGGAAAAAGGAGAGTGTTTGGGTGTTGGAGCGTGAGAGAGGAAAAGAAAGTGTTTGCTGTAAAAAAAACAAAACAATCAAACAAGTGTAAAATGAATAATTAAACAAAGATGTATTTTGCCGTCCCAATTCCATGTGCGTTGGTTCGCTGTAGTTATTATACTCCCTCACTTTGGTCCTTCCGATGCGCATCAAACGGACGTAAGTCCAAGTCTGCATGATAATCCATACTCCCGTGCTACACCCAATCTCTCAGACTTCCTCCCAAACATGCAATGGGCCTAAGCCCATTAATTTATGCGCCCCCTTTGACCCGAATTACTAAATCACTAAAAAATTAGTACCCCCCCTGTCTAACATGCATATGGGCCTAACTCAAATTGTTTTCAGCACCCCCTAGTTTTGCTTAATAACTAGAATACACCCCCCCAGGAATTATATTATATTATTTTTTTGTATGATTTTAATTGTTATTTCTATCTTCTTTTTTTATTTATAATTATCATTATTATTTATATTAATTTTTATATTACTATTATTATTATTATTATTGTTATCATATTTTATTTATTATTTATTTATCATGTATAATAAATTATTTTTATTCAAAAGCTCATGAATATATTATTTTCTACATATTGCATTAAATAGTTTTTATCATGCATTAATCAAGAGTTTTTACAATTAATTCAATTAAAATACACAACAAATCTCAAACTATTTTTCGCAACAAACTAATCTAAACAACTGTTTTTTGCATAAGGATTTCAAACGGATTTTGACTAATCGCGCATTTAGCCAAAATCTCTGCAATCACTACCACCAGTCAAAGTGCGAGGTGATTCAAAATACATTTGCAACTCCTAAAAAACACCAACCTCATACGAACTACAAATTGGGACTCTGATTCCTCATAAGTGGATACGTATGCATACAATCAAAAATCGTGGCGAGTTCCCCTAACTAAAATTAAAACCCTTTTCCCCAATTAAAACTTAAAACCCTGTTTTACACGAACCTAAACCTAAAACCTAGTATCCTTGTGAACAAGGTAGATGAATGGTGCCTAACACCTTTATTTCGTCTAATAGAGTCCCAAACTTAGAACCTCTGTCTCTGGGAATTAGGGTTTTCTATTAGATTCCCATCCCTAGGATAAAAACTAGTAGTGGCGGCTCTTGATTTAAAAACTAGTCGCAACATACACCTACATCCACACCTGCGTCCACAACTACTTATCGTGACCTTAAGAGTCTATCTGGTGTATTAAGTTCAATTTCACAGTCGAATCACGTAGTTTCGAAAGATATCGAACCCTTAAGGATTGATAATTGAATTACTACTATCTAAAGTCACTGTGTAAAGCTAAGGCTAATAACTAATATTAGGTTTTGGGTTAGACGAAAATAAGCTTAGACTTAAATGAAATATTTCATAACGGGACACCGGTATGTAATATGTCTGACTTCGAGAATTCAGTAAGTCATTGGCATAGCTTTGAGTATTTAAAACATTGTTTCAGTAGAAAATATCAGTTTAAAAACATTTATCTCACACTCTCGTGATTATTGATTCGGACTATATTATTAAACTTAAATGCTTTCTCTTGCTGGCTCATTTAAAATTTAAAAGTAATTTTTAAAAACAAATAGAATATAATCAATCCTAAACCGCTCTTGCTGTATTAAAAACTAATGTTTGATTATCACTATCCAATTAAAAACTCAAACTCTCGTTATATTGATTTTAGCCTTCGTTTTTCTTTTACTCTCGTAACAAAACAATTTTAATATTTAATGTTGGAAACCAAAATAGAAAAGTAGTTTATAAATGTTTATGCCAATCTATTACCAAACCCCTTCGATTTATGACCTTACATACCGGTATCAGGGAAGTTATCCAGACATACTATTTATTACGAACACAAAATAACAACACGAATATAGTGATTTAGTCATGATTCATAAATAAAGAGACAATAATATAATTGAATTAAAAACGTGGAACTAAATAATGGAAAATGGAATTCTTGCAACATTTCTAGTATCGAAAACAATCCTCCACAGTTCGGCAGGATTTGCTTCGTTGAAAAAAATTTGAAAACAGAAATGAAAATATACCAAAAACAAAATTCAGGAGACTATGGAAAGAATCTAATGATGCAATAGCTTTTCGGTGTAGAAAACTGTTGCTATTCAGGTGAGGATTTTATCAGTTTAAAGATTCTAAACAAAACTCTGAACTCTTGAAAATGGGAATAATGGGCGAGATTCTTTTTGTTGTAAACTATCATCCTTTTATCCTATAACAAATTCATTCAGAGAATGTAAGAGTCGTGACTTCATGGCCCAGTCTCAGAAGAATATGTGTGTGGAGAAAAATCAGGAGGAAATGTAGGAGTCGTGGTTAGCCCGTTCGTAACATGGAGTAAACTTCGTATTTAATACTGAAAGGAGCTTGTGGAGAGTGGTAGGCATTTTGTGCCGTCGGGCACACATATTTTAACATGTGCCGGTCGTCATACCATGTGTGTTGAGGGGCACACATGTTTGCTTGTGTTGACCGTCAAGAAGCTGTGACGACCGTCACAGCCTTCTGAAATGAATTTTTATGCTACTTTCTGCAAATTTGTGATTTTCAATCCATTTAGTTTCCATTTCTTCTACTTTTCTCATGTAGGCCTTGTGGGAAATAATCACCTGAAACAAATTCGAAATACCCATGTAATGCAACATAATCAAGAAAAAATGGTAACTTCAAATCGGGTCGAATATGCTATGTATTTTCGCGTTATCAAACTCCCATATACTTGAACCTTTGCTTGTCCTCAAGAAAATAATCAGTATGGTAATATTTTAAGCACTTGTTAAATACAATTACATGACACAAATCAATTCGTACGTGGTTGCGTGGTGTTTTTGTTAGAAAAATATAAGCTCAATATCAACACCAAAGATAGTGTAATGACACTAAATAACCCCACCTTATGCAAACCAGTCTCAATCATGCTATTATAGCTTAACCTGATTCTTTTTACTTTGTTTCACCCATTTTGTTCGAACGTAATCACATTAAGCCCTTTATATTATTGCACGTACATAGTAGAGTAGCCGCTTAGTGATGGTCATTTTAAGCATGGGGCTCTGGTACATGAATTTGGTGACCCCTTTATTTATTTGATTGCAAGATGTGGAGGATGGAACCGTAGTCCGCCCTACCAAGTTCAACACTAGAAACCTCTGAACCAACTTACATTGGGTTGTTATAACATATTTTGTAGGTTCCGGAACTGTTGGACTAAGTAATCGGGTGAGGGTCACCTAACTTAATTAGCACATTCCATGTTTTAAATTCATCATTACAAGGTGTTTTTGGAAAAACATTTAAGACCATTCACTTATATTCATCGACTTTATACGTAGTTTATTTTTAAGACAATGTTGACTGCTTATATAAACTACTCGGGGTTACTTTAAAGGTTGAAGTTTTGGTATAATAGGTACTTAAGTCGGTCTTGCGAAAACAGGGGTTTTTGAGTGTTAAAACAGTATCAATTTTGTTTAAATTTTACTCAAAATTTCTAACATATCTTAAGAATGAGCAACCTATATACTTTTCAAATGTGTCAAGTAAAAAAAATTTTTGTGGCTCAAGAAAGTGAGGAACTCAAATAATGAACAAAAATCTGCATATAAAGACTTGATAATACATAAATTTTTATTTAAGGGAAATAGGCGATAATGTAAATCTACTTAGAAAACGGTAAATGAAAGCGATAAATCTCCCTCCCCAAAACTTAGACCGAGAATTGTCCCTAATGAAACAATGTAATGTTAGAAAGGAAATGAGAAACTGAGATGATAACTACTCTTCGCCTCTACGACGTGCCCGTGCTCCTGCTTGTCCACGTGCATCATCTCTACCTTAGAAATACTCTACACAAAATCCCTGTAGTCCGACATGAGTAACAAAAGCGTGCAGGCCATAAACCCGATAATTCAATGCTTGCATCTATTTGATAATCTCTGACATACTACGGTCATGCAGTAGGCATAGTCGTGTTGATCTTGCTGAAGTTTTAGGACCTCCTGCATTATCTCTTAATGTTGTGCTTCCATTCTTTGATAATGTTGAGCTTTAGCTTCATTATGTCGCAACATTTCAGCATAAATGTCATCAAGAGTAGTTTGCTGCCCCTGGTTTCTTCTTCTTTGGGGCTAGTGCCCGGATGATAAACCTACAAGATTCTCAGAAGGAATTTGTGCATCATGTGGGTGGGTGTCAGGTTGTGGAGCTTCTAATTCTAGCACTTGCTCCATTTCATCGGGCTCAGCATTGTTTGGACCATCATGATTATCCTGGACGTTTTCACTAGGAGCGGGAGCACTTACATCATAACGCCACTTCTCCATATTTGTTACATTAGTGAGTGTTGTACCACAAACTTTTCCCTCTCATTTTATTCAAAACATTCTCCTAGGGTTCTCAAATGCTTAAAGTTGCTCAAGAATTGATCAGACAAATTCTTCTCCTAAGCAATGGGTCCACAACTAGGGTTTTATCTTTCACAAGGAATTTTGGGTTTCTAAGGTCTCAAATGGAATTAATAGTTTCTTATATGTCTTAAAAAATGCTCATATCATGTTTCATGCCTTGCATCACAAGTTTGCTCATTCAATGGCTCAGATAATTAAAAATCAACTTTATTGGGTAAAAAGTCAATAGTTGTCAACATACAGTCAAACTTCAATATTTTTGATCAACATCAAGGTTTTGAAGTCATATTCATCATTTGATCAAGGGTTGATCATGATTCATCAAGGAGACTCTCAAATCATCAAAAGTCAAAAGTTTCCAAATTAGGGTTTCCTTAAGAGAAGTCAACTGAACTTTGACCAAGCATAAATTTCACATGCTTAATCAAATTTCCCCCAACCAAATCTCATTTTGAAGTAAACTCAATTCTCTACAACTTTGAATCTCTAAACTCAAGTCCAAAAATTGCTTCATTTTAGAGAAATGAGCCAATACATTACAGGTCATTTCAAAAGTCAACAAAAAGACACTTTTTGTCAAGGCAACTTACATCAATAAAATTTCTCCAAATGCAAACATTATCTAAAGAGAGATTTTAGAGGACATCTTGAGCTTTCCAAAAAGTCCAAGGTCACCTTCCAATGATTAAAATTAAGAGAGTTATGACTAGTGCAAGTTATGAAATTTTGAGCAAATGCATGAAATTCAAATTGAGCAAACTTGATATTTTGGGATATTGGACTATTGTTTTAAAGTCCAAACGTGCATCACACTCCTTATACACCTCAAATCTTATTCATGCACCACTTGACCTATTTTATTTTAATTATTTTGATTTATTCATTAATATTTCAAAAATAAATAAGATAAAATATGAGCCTTCTTACATAAGGTCCCAGCCCATATTTTCTGACCTAATTCATGCTATTTAATCTTCACTCTTCATACAAGCCAACTACGAAACTCTTGCCTCAAGAAACTTGTCAAAAATCTCAAGTTTTTTTCAAGAACCCTAAAAACATCAAACCCTACCTACAGTGCCTTTCATTACAAATTATCCACTCCATTCACTCCCAACAATCATACAAAGTAAGAATGGATCAAATTTGATGGTTCAAAGCACATGAGATACGCATGCATTCATCACTGATTTCATGATTTTTACAAAACTCTTATTTTGATTTTCGTTTTGTTTTAAGCCATACTAATGCCACTAATATATTTCTGAGATATGTTTGTACAGGTTTGGATCATCATAATGATCCCATGCAATCCATATCGTGAGATGCCATACTTGCACCGATCCACATCTTTTTTATTATATCTCTCAAACTAGGCTTTCAGTCCAAAATAACCCTTCCATTGGATTCGCAAGGGTCAATTTAGGGATGGTAGGGTTCTTTTCTTTTACTAATGTGCGCTATTTTGCAGATGGAAGAATTGGTCTCACCGGAGAAGACGATCGGAGCTAGGGCTCCGGCGCTTCTCCGGTCCATCTATGTTGATTCATATTATATTTATTTGTTCATATTATACAACCGGATGAAACAACCACCCCAAGGGCAGAAGCGCGCACGTTAAGGCATTTGTGTCAAAGGGCATGGGTTCAATCCTGCCTTTTGTCATTTAGTTTCTTCATATTTTCATGTTTTACAGGAACTTACAAAATGCATTGAAGTTGTCTACTATCACCAAGGCGTGCTTGGCCTGGTGGTGAAGATGTTGATAGAAAAGGTAGAGGGCGTGGGTTCAACACCCAACCCTGGTAAATATTTTTAAACCCTTGTTTTTTCCTATTTTCCTGTATAAAACCCTAAATTCATCAAACTAAACCATTTTCTTGATCAATTAGTTTTTTTACAAACCCTAATCAACATTAGGGTTTAGTTTTTTGATAATAAATAAACCTTCTTTTTTTCAAATTAAAATTAAATAGGGTTTTTAGGTTTTTAATTAATTAAAATCAGTTTAAGGTTTGATTAACTTAATTGATCAATTTATTTTTTAATTAATTAAAATTAATTAGATCATTAGCTTAATCATCAAGTATTTTCTATTAAAAATGAATCCAAGCAATTTCCTTCTCCTTTTCCTTTCTTATCGTTTCGCGTATTTTATTATATTCGCATATTTCAATTATTGTGACTGCTTACAGTTTGTAATAGATAATTATGGTTTTACTCTTTTCCCTTTTATATTATTTGTACCCCCACTCCCGAAGCCTTGTAATAGTGTAGGAATATTTAATTCCTGCCTTTACTTTCTGCATTTATTGCTTTCCTTATATAACTGTTGGCTAATAGGATTGTATTGTAGGATATAAAAGCAAACGGTAGCAAAACCCTAATGCAAGATAAATGAACTGAACTGAATATACTCGCACACTGAAACCTCTAGGGTAACCTCCCTTGTTGCCTCAGAAATAAAATAGTCGTGACCCTCGAACATGGGGATGCTTTAGCAAAGACCCTCAGTTAAAAAGATCGTAGTCCCTCGATGACCCTTTTATGCTGACTTCAGTAAACGACCTAGTCCCTTACGATAAATTCTAAAGTGCCCCTACGAGTTGCCTTCAATGACTATACGATGACCCGCACCTATCTAAAGGAGAAGGAAATGAACGATAAAGACTTTGAGTAAGTAAATAGCTTGTAATCGCTTGCTCACAAACGAAATAAACAATTTTTACACAAACACATTCAAAAATATTTTCAAACAAACACTTTGTACGCATTCTCAAGAATCATTACAAAGTTGCCTTACTACTGGAATTTCTAAATATTTTTCAAACACATTCACAAAGAATTTTTCAAAGTAAGCTAAGCGATTAAGAGCCCGTAGATAACTACAAATGAAAAGGGTACTAACACTTTCCCTTTTCATAATCTACCCCCCTAACTCAATTAATCTCAAAGGTCTTTCCTGTTCTTTTCACCCTTTCCTTATTGGATAAAAGAAAAGTCAAGGAAGACTCTTGCTATCCGCAACATTTGTGATAAAACATAAAACCAAGTCAGTTCTCCCACCGTATTACAGAAGTGTCGACTCTACTGGAGAGATAACTAAAAAGAGGGGTTACCTTTAGAGTTATATTATTTTTAAATGCTTTTCTTGTTTTCTTTGTATGCTTTACATTTGAGGGATTGTTTGAGTTTATTTTTCTTGCAAGGATCCTACACCCGGATCTGGGGGCATTTTAGATAAGTAGCAATAGATCATGGAAACTATATGGCGTATACCGATATGGTTGAAGTGATGGTTATGTTAGTGTGACACATTGGTTTGTATTGGTGTACCTCGAGTCAGTCGGGGATAATACTAGGCTGCCGCGTGGTGTCATAAGCACTAACTGACCCAACTTAGTCATTAGAAGGTAGTGAGATAGCCGGCTTTGGTGCAGTCCGAAGTTGGTTGATACTTGATACTATGCTCATTGAGATTTGACTGTCGGGTTTTGTTTGGTGGCAAGTCAGTTGTCGTGCTAAACAAAACCTGTGGGAAAAATCAGTGATACTGAGATCCCTAGAACCCGGTTACTTCTTTAGGATAGGTTGAGCCAACTAAACGTCAAGAGGGTACTTACCTACAAACTCCATGAAAGCATAAACCTAAGGTCTTGTTTGTTGCTTGTGTTTGATTATCTAATTGAACATGACATCATAACATTATGACATCATAACATTATGACATCATACCATAGCATTCTTCTAACCATTTCAAGGATCTAGGGGATTTATCTTTGTTTTGTGTTGCAGGGTCATGATTTCCAGTCATAGGAATACCATATGAATCAACTTCGTAAGGATACCTTCCAAGCTTGAGAAGTTAGTTTCAAAGGTTCCTAACAATTCTCACTTCACCAAGAGACATGGTCATGTACTTTGTTTGGCTACTACTGGTTTCCAGGAAGACATGATGAGTGTTCTGTTCCAGTTCTTTGATTTGAAGCATCACTATTTTACCTTCCGGGATTATCAATTGATGCCCACAATTGAAGAATTCTCTAAATTACTAGAAGTTCTTATTCTTGATAAGATACCTTTCACCGATATAGAGCAGGTTCCAAAATCTGAAGACATTGCAGTAGCTTTACATCTGAAACAATCAGACATTGTATCTAATTGGTAAACAAGGAATGCAGTTAAGGATTTTTCTCCTATATTTTTGATAGAGAAAGCTCAGTGGTTTCTATATGACATGAATTTTCGTGCTTTTGAGGATATTTTGACTTTACTGATCTATGGTTTGGTACTATTCCCTAATCTGGACCAATTCATAGATGTGAATGCCATCAAAATATTTCTCACACATAATCTGATGCCTAATTTACTTGGAAATGTTGTGCATTCCCTCCACACTCGTACTATGAAGAAGCGAGGAAATCTTATGTGTTGCATACCTCTATTGTACAGGTGGTTTATTTCACACCTGCCCTGATCAGTGATAAAGAATGAATAAGGTTTGAGGTGGTCTCAAAGGTTGATGTCACTCGATCTCAGGTAGATATCACTATTATTGATCGTTTTGGGGAATTCCCTAATGTACCACTCCTTGGTACAAGAGGGAGCATAACTTACAATCCTTCTCTAGCTCTGCGTCAGTTTGGTTTTGCTCGAAGAGACGATCCTCATGATATGCTTAACCAGGGTATTGTGTTCGACTATGAGAATGACCCTCAAAATTATCATCAAGGGTTTATACATGCTTGGGGCATGGCCAACAAGATTGATAGCAAGACTTTGGGACATAAGAATTCCATTCCTTTAGAGCCTTACCTTAGATGGGTGCGGTCTCGTGTTCAAAATCTAAAAATGCCATATCCTTCTATCCTACCAGTGATCGTAGAACCTATTGTTGAAGGGGGTGGTTCTCATACCGTTCTTCATCCCGGTATGCCTACTGACTACGAAGAACTATAGAAGTCATGGGTTTAACTCAAGTAAGAAAGAGATACCTTCGAGGCTTAGTTTTATGCTAGTGAGAAGAAAGTACAGGAGTTGACGAAATGACTGCACGAAGAACAAATCCTTAATCCATATGTCAGCACAAAGAGGAAGCGTTCATGGGAGACTTGGATTAACATTTAACTTCTTTGTAACTCTTTTTATTGAAAGCAATTATAATTTGAGCTTGTTACTAAAAATTTATTTTGTTTCCTTTTGTTTAAACAAATTTAAATCCTGCAAAGGTACTTGAAAACATTACACTTGCATTTGCATATCATGCATATCATCACATAATAGGTACTTTCTAGGCAGGTTTTCTCATCTTCTTGTTGTTTATTTCAGTAAAAGATGGCACTCGAGCAAACTGTGAAAGAACTTCAAGCTCAGAACTCTTTGTTTCAGCAGATGTTCTTGGACTTAGCTAAGGGTCGAGATGAGTTAAACACCCACATCACAAAGGGGAATAAGAAGAAGACTAAAAAGCCAACAATTTTTCTTAATATGGGCAGAACATTCAAGGGTCAAATCAGAAAGGCCCTATATTTTGAGGTCCTTTTGAATGAAGATGATAACCAAGAGAAAGATGAAGAGAGTGTGAAAGGTGAAGAGAATAACAACCTTGGTTCTGGCCAAAATTCTAATGAAGACTATTTTGCCGAACAATATCCTCCTACTGATGACAAATACAAGCAGCCGGAAGATCGACTTAATGCTATGGAGAAACAGAAAGTGTATGGGTTGTGCTTTAAAGAGTTGGGTCTTAAATTGGGGGTTGTTATCCATTACAAGTTCAAGGTTCCTACCTTTTCCAAGTATGATGGTGTGTCATGTCCAAAGCTTCATTTGAAGTCTTATATTCGAAAGACCTAACCCCATACTATTGACAGAAAATTATGGGTTCACTTCTTTCAAGAGAGTTTATCTAGGACATAACTTGAATGGTTCTATTAGCTAGAAGGAACCAAGATCTGCACTTGGGAAGACCTGGTTGCTGCTTTTTACAAGCAGTATCAATACAATTCTGATCTTGCACTGACTCGTATGCAGTTACAAAGTATGACCATGGGCTCTCCTGAAGGTTTTAAGGAGTATGCCCAAAAGTGGAGAGATCTGGTTGGAAGAGTGCAACCTTCTTTGTATGACAGGGAGCTGGTTGATATGTTCATGGGCACTTTAACGGGGCCTTTCTTTAATAACCTTATTGGAAGCTCCTCATATTGTATTACTGAATTTATTCTAACTAAGGAACATGTTAAAAGTCGTATCAAGAGCGAAAAAATTCAAGGTGTTGCATCTTCGAGTGTTGTAAAGAAGATATTTTGTGGAAAAACAGAAGTTAATGTTGTTTATGGATAGAAGGGTCGTGTTAGAAGTGACCACAGTCAGTCTATAGGAGCGGTGCTAATCTATAATCATGCGCATGTTCAATAACAACAACAAGGAAATCAACGTAGGTCAGACGCACCGAGAAGACAATTTACCAAGATCAGTATGCCACTATCTCAGGCATTATAACATTTACTGAAAGTGGAGATAATTACATTAAGGGATCCTCCTCATAATCCCAACACTTCCTCTCCTTGCTATATTCTGAATGCGAAGTGTGCCTACCATTTCAATAGTCCTGGGCACGACACCAATAGTTGTTGGGCTCTTAAAAACAAAATTCAGGATATGATTGAAAACAAAGAGATTGAGTTTGATCCTCCAGAGACCCCGAATGTAATTACTACACCAATGCCGAAGCACGACAAAGGCGTAAGTGCCATTGGTGATGTTATTAATGTTGCTACTGTAAGTGAATTGTTTACTCCCCTCCCAATTATTAAAGAGAATATTTTGCAGGCTGGTTCATTTCCGAGTTGTATTAAAAGATGTTATTGCTGCCCAGCCGAACCCAATGGCTGCAAGTTACTGAAGGAAGGCATTCAAAACCTAATGGACAATCACATAATTCTAGTTGAGAAGATTTCGCCTGCTGAGAATCTATTTCAAGATTTATCTGTAATTTCTGGCACTCCTATCAGGATCACTTACAAGGGTCCTATAAGGATCACTTCCAATCCTGAAGTTTCTCCTCTAATCATCACTAAACCTGGACCTATTCCATATTCCTCGGATAAAGCTATTCCTTGGAACTATGGATCCGACGTCTACTACCATGGCGTCAAGCAAGAACTACCGATCATTGAAGATGATGTTATTGAAGCTACTAACTCCAACACTGACAATATTGTGGGACCAATAAGGTTACTAGAAGAGGAAGGGTTTTCTCCCCATAAATCTTCCCAAAGACTATTGCTGCACCTATTTGAGTTACTGCTACCAAGTCAACTATTGAGACTCGGGGAAAAGAGAAAACAATAGAGCCTTCCCAGACAGAGGCACCTAAGGAAGTTACAACTGAAGACACCTCCAGCAAGAGATGGATGAGGTATTGAAGATTATCCATAAAAGCGATTACAAGATTGTCGAACAGTTAGGGCAGACCCCATCCGAGATCTCTATGTTATCCCTATTATTATATTCTAAAGCCCATGCGCAGACTTTAGTGAAATTCTTGAAGACTAATCATGTGCCACAATAAATCTTTGTCGATCAATTTGGAAGTTATGTTGCTAGCTTGACGAATGACAATGGGTTAGGTTTTTCTGATGCTGACCTAACTCCTGAAGGAAGAAACCACAATAAATCCTTGTATGTCTTTATTGAATGCAGGGGCACTACTCTGGCCCATGTATTGGTTGATAATGGTTCCTCATTAAATGTTCTACCGAAGGGTGCTCTTGACAGACTTGATTGTGAAAGAGTTATATTGAAACCTAGTGATATTATGGTAAGAGCCTTTGATGGTTCGAAGAGGATGGTGCACGAAGAAGTGGATCTCCCAATCAAGGTAGGTTCACAAGTCTTCGAATCTACCATATATGTAATACATATTCGGCAAGCTTATTCTTTCTTACTGGGAAGTCCCTGGATCCATTAGGTAGGCGTTGTTATCTTAACCCTACACCAGAAGCTGAAGTATATTATGCAGGGAAAGGTTGTTACATTCTGTGGAGAAGAAGAGTATATGGTTAGCCACTTGAACTCATTCTGGTATGTAGAGACGGATGACGAATTCATTGAGACTCCCTATCAGACTTTCGAAGTTATCCCTCCAGCCGCTACTGAAGATGTTTCTTCCATTACCAAGGTTACCAGGGTTCCACCTAGGATGGCTTGTTTGAAGGATGCTAAAGATGCTGTAGAAGAAGGTGGTTGTACTATTTGGGGTCAACTTTCTGACATTCCATATAAATTTGACAAATTTGGTTTGGGTTTCACTGTAGAGGGTCAAAGGGCTGTTCGTCACGCTCGTTCTAGAAGACCTCTATTCTGCATCAGCAACAACAGTCAAAAGTATAGAAGATGCTGACAGTGATTATGACCTTGACAGTTGGATCTTTCCCACCATCGGCAACAGACCCAACAATTAGAAACTCGAGACATTATCTCTATCTCCTTTAGTCAAGAGTAATAGCTAGATTTCTGTTTTTATTACTTTCAAAGTTTGGTTATGTAATATTTAAACAATGACTTTAAGCCTTGTGCCTTACCCGGGGCACAACGGTTCTTTTGTTAAGGGTTGTCATTTCATAAACATATTTTCATTTAATAAAGTATTGGACGTTTTGCATTCAAATTTTGTTCTCTCTGCCTTTCTTTTTAATTTTATCATTTTCAATTAGTTGTGTGTTCTTACACATACCTATACAATAAATTACAGATCCACATCCACTCTGGATCCCGTTGATAACGACTCTGCTATTGCCACTTATGACTTTGAAAATTAGATCTACCAAGCCGAGGACGAAGGTGAGGAAGATTGTGAAATAACTGGAGAACTTGCCAGAATGTTAATGCAAGAGGAAAAGACAATTCAACCACATGAAGAGCTAGTTGAAATTGTAAACTTAGGTACTGAAGCAGATAAAAAAGAAGTCAAGATAGGTGCCAACCTAAAGACAGTGTCAAGAACAGGTTAATATAGATGTTGCATGAATATGTTGAGATCTTTTCTTGGTCATACGATGAGATGCCAGGGCTCGACACTGATATTGTGGTTCACCGTCTGCCGATGAAAGAGGGTTGTTCTCTAATAAAGTAGAAGGTTTGTCGCATGCATCCCAAGATGTCAAAGAAGATCAAGGCTGAGGTTATGAAGAAATTCAATGAAGGCTTCTTGGCTATTATCTCATATCCTCAATGGGTAGCAAATATAGTTCTGGTACCTAAGAAAGACGGCAAGGTGCATATGTGTGTAGACTACAGGGATCTGAGCAGGGCGAGCCCCAATGGTGACTTCCAACTACCACATATAGATGTTACACAAGGTATTCTCATTCATGGATGGTTTCTCACGGTATAATGAGATCAAGATGGAACCTGAAGACATGGAGAAAACTACCTTCGTCACATAGTGGGGCACTTTCTGCTACAAGGTTATGCCTTTTGGGTTGAAGAACACCGGCACAACATAACAACGTGCCATGGTAGCTTTATTGCATGATATGATCCATCACAAAATATAGGTCTACATCGATGATATGATAGCCAGATCGCAGACTGAAGAAGAGAAACTTGACCATCTACACAAGCGGTTTGAGAGGTTGAAGAAGTACAAGTTGAGATTGAATCTGAAAAAAATGCACATTTGGGGTTAGGTCCGGTAAACTCCTGGGTTTCGTTGTTAGTGGTAAAGGTATCAAAGTTGATCCTGCCAAGGTCAAAAATATTCAAGAAATGCCTGCTCCCCTTACCGAGAAGGAAGTCGGAGGATTCTTGGGACGGCTGAATTATATTTCCCGATTCATTTCTCATTTGACCGTTACTTGTGAGCCAATCTTCAAGCTGCTGAAGAAAGATCAGGTGGTAAATTGGAATGACGACTGTCAGACAACCTTTGACAAGATCAAGGTGTACCTACAAGAACCTCCAATTCTGAGGCCACCAGTTGAAGGAAGACCTCTAATTATGTACCTAACAGTGTTAGAGAACTCAATGGGTTGTGTACTGGGCTAACATGGCGAGTCAGGTCGAAAAGAGCCTGCAATATACTACCTTAGCAAAAAGTTTACCGACTGTGAAACAAGATACTCACTAGTCGAGAAAAATTGATGTGCTTTTGTATGGGTTGTACACCGACTAAGACAATATATGTTGACCCATACCACTTTGTTGATCTCTAAAATGGATCCCATCAAATACATATTCGAGAAGCCGGCTCTCTCCGGAAGAACAGCCCGATGGCAAATGATCTTAATATAATACGATATTCAGTACACAACTCAGAAAGCAATCAAAGGAAGTGTACTGGAAGATCATTTGGCTCATCAAGCTGTAGATGACTACCAGTCTATGAATTTCGAGTTCCCAGACGAGAATATTATGCTAGTAACAGATTGGGAAGAACCTTGACCATATGAAGGACCCGGGCTAGGATCTCTATGGAATATGGTTTTCGATGGTGATTCTAATGCACTCAGTAACAAAATCGATGTTGTGATTATCTCTCCCAAGGGTTGCCATACGCCATTCACAACCAGACTTTGCTTTGAGTGTACCAATATTATGGTCAAGTACAAAGCGTGCATCATGGGCATCAAAGCTGCTATTGACCTAAGAATTAAGTTCTTGAATGTATACGGGGACTCAACCCTGGTAATTAGTTATATTAAGGGAGAATAGGATACGATGCACCCGAACCTCATTCCTTATAGAGAGTATTTTCTTACCATAATCCTGTACTTCGAGGAGATCACTTTTGAGCACATCTCACGAGAAGAGAATCAGATGGCAGATGCATTAGCAACCATGTCATCTATGTTTAAACTCAGATGAAACAACGAGGCTCCCAGAATTACCATTGAGAGGCTAGACAAACTGGCACATTTCTATGAAGTTGACACTGACAAAGTAGAAGAGAAACCTTGGTTTTATGAAGTGAAAAGACACCTTGAGGCTCAAGAGTACCCTGAGAGGGAATCTATCAACGAAAAAAAATTCCTACAGAGGTTCTCATCCAAGTTCTTCCTGAGTAACAGGGTTCTATATAAACAAAATCATGATTCGACTCTGCTTCGCTGTGTAGACAAGAAGGAAGCGGAGAAATTTATTGAAGATATGCATGAAGGTATATTTGGTACTCACTCCAGTGGACATACTACGATTAAGAATATTTTGAGAGTGGGATCTACGCTGACAAAGTACATGTGCCTCTTGTACCTCTGAATGTCTTGATTGATCCTTAGCCATTTGCGATATGGGGCATGGATTTGATTGGAGAAATGAAGCCTAGGGCTTCCAAAGGACACCGCTTCATCCTCGTCTCCATTGATTAATTCACGAGATGGGTTGAAGGCGCCTTATTTGCCTCTGTCACCAAGAATGTTATTGCCTGATTCATTAAACATAACCTTATCTGTTAGTAAGGCATCCCCGAAAGGATTATCACGGACAATGGTACCAACCTCAACAATACCATGATCATTGAACTCTGCATGTAATTCAAAATCAAACACCACAACTCTTGTCCATATCGACTGAAGATGAATGGCACAATGGAAGCCACCAATAAGAACATCAAGAAGATTATATAGAAGATGACGGTGATGTATAAAGATTGGCATGATTTGTTACCATTTGCTCTTCATGGCTATCTCACTTCCGTGCAAACATCAACTAGGGAAACTCCATTCTCTCTGGTCTATGGTATGGAGGTTGTCCTACCTGTCGAAGTTTAGATTCCTTCTCTGAGAATTATGAAAGATGCAGATCTAGACGAAGATGAATGGATTCAGACTATGATGGACCAGTTGAATTTAATTGGCAAGAAAAGATTGGGGGCTGCCTATCACGGTCAGATGTATCAGAAGCGTATGATCAAAGCCTTCAACAAGAAATCCAAGCATCAGGTATATCAGGCTAGTGACTTGGTAATAAAGCACATCATTCTACCACAAGGTGATCCCAGGGTAAAATAGACTCCCACATACGAAGGGCCATTTGTGATCAAGAGGATATTTTCAGGCAGTGTTGTGTCACTTACCACCATGGATGGTGTGATACAATGGCAGAACCGACTGTTAATACTGGTTTGCATTTTTTGTTTGCAAATTTCGCGGTAAGCAAGAGTCGCCACCAACTTTTATTTTGTCAAATCAGGAAAAGGAAAAAGAACAGAAAAACCTTTTTTGAGATGTTTCTGAGTACGGGGAGTAGATTATAGAAAGGGAAGGTGTTAGCACCCTTTCTATCTGTGGTTTTCCATGGGCTCTTAGGTACTTGCTCATTTTGAAAACTTCTTGTGTGTTCTTGTTTTGAAAAGTTTTGTTTTACTTCATATTAACCCTTGTTTCTGTCCTCAAGAGTGTTACGAAGTTGTTTTTGAAAACTTTGTTTGAAAAGTGTTGGTGTGAAAAAGTTTTTGTTTGTTTGAGCAAGTACCTAGGAACTAATCTACCTACTCGAAAAAGGTATGTTCGTTTTCCTTTTAGACAATGCTATCCCATTATTGAGAAATAGGTAGCATCGTTGTTGGAGTTTTTTAGGGACATTCGAAGGGACAAATACAATCACAAAAGCAATGTTAGGAAATGTTAGTAATCATCCTAAAGCCTTAAAGATCTTTTTCCGAGGCAACATCTGAATGGGTCATTTAGGTCTTTCGGGGCTAGAGGATGACCACTAATAAACCCGATACTTCATGACCATTTACGGAAGGCAACCGGAATGGAGTAAACCCTAGTAGGGAGGATGTGCGAGTGTATTTTCCAAAAAATTATCTTTGCACATTTAGGGTTTTCTACTATTTTAATTTTCAGTTAGTCTTTCCATACAATCCTATTTGCATACACCTAATCAATTTATAGTTTGCGGAAATTAAAAGTGCGGAAAGTTTAAAGTCTAGCTATTACAAGGCTTTTGCAGATACACAATTATTTGGACTGAAAATAAAGATGCGGAATTGAAACCCTAATTACTATTACAAACTCGCAGCAGTTACAATAATAATAATAATAAAGGAAATCAAAAAATGTGCGTGGCGAATTAAATGCGAGAATAAATTAGGAAACCTAAAAAATCTAATTGAAAAAAATATTTAGGTTAGTTTTTTGAGAAAAAATTAGGTTATGTACAAAAAAAACCTAATTCTATTTATTTTAAATTAAGAAAAAAGAAAGAATTAAATTGCCTTAATTTAATTAAACTAATTAATTAATTAAAGAAACAAAATATTTTTTATGAAAAATGATTTGGGATGTTTTTTATGATTTTTTGATTAAATGAAAAAAGTAATGATTTTTGTGTTATTTTAAAATAGTTAGAAAATAATTGAAAATAATTAAAAATAAAAGGATAAGAATTGGCCTGTATGAGCTGAATGAGGGGGGTGTATGGTGAATTTATCTAGGCCCATGAAGCTAAGGCCCAGTCCCACGCTTGATTCCATGTTGTGCCAACCTGAGAGTGCACCATGGTCCTTCATTGCTTGAGGCATTGGATCTGAATAGGAAGTGATCCATTGTCTGGATCAGTGGGGCGTATGATAGGCATTTTGGATGATGGTGCACATGATCTGCAAAGAAGAGTTAAGAAAATAAAGAAAATTATTGGGACCTGGGATCAATCCCAGGTCCTCCCACTCAATACCAAGCGTTTTTTACCATCTGAGCCATGTGTCTTGCTTGTTAATGTAATGAAAACAAATGATAATATAAAAAAACAAGTGGATTAATGAATTAAGACAAAAACGCACGCCATCTATTTGAATGGCCCAATGATGATTAAACACATCATCATCTTCTTCCTCATCCGTCATGTTAGGTATAAAACCTTTACCTACGAACAGTTTGCCATAGCTATAAATCTGTGAATTTCAAAAATCATCAAAACGCATGATAAATGAAATATGAATACATGGATCCATTCACCTTGAACCCACGAGCATCATGATACCCTTTTCATTGGCCAATTTAACCTGTGCAATAAAACCTTAAAACAACCAAACAAACCCTAGCCATGGTACATATGCATGTAGTCATCAAAACACAAAATCATGTCAACCAAAACATTCCAAATGTTAGTACAAACACAATGTTATGTTTAGTAATGATTAATTATGCGTAAATTAAGAAATAAAATTCAAGCTTGGAGGTGCAAACTGTAGGTCTGTAACTCGCGATTCTAGACGTGAAAATGCTTGCAATTGATTGAGACACGTTTTGGAGATGTCTAGGAGTATATTGGTAGTCTTAGAATGGCTTGAATCACCCTCTAGGTCCAAGAACGATTCAACACTTTCTTGCAAATTTTGTAGTTTTGTTCTTGTATTTTCACCATTGCAAATCCTTCTCTTTTTGGCTTGTTCTTGCTCAATATATATGCTAGAATGAATTAGGGTAACAAAAAGAATTTGAATCTTTGAAGATCATCAAGATTTGATTTGTTTTTTCCCTTGCACCATATCTTTCTAAATGCATCAAAATCATGCCAATTTTAGCCATTCCACCCTTCCACGGTTTTATTTGGTCATGCTAGGTTGATTTGATTTGATTCCTACAAAAACATTTGATCAAAATCAATCTTTTGTAGTTTTTTCCATTTATTTGATTTAATTTATATTTAAATAATAAAAAATCAAAAGAAAATAAATAACGAAGCAAATAAAGTGTGGATGCTGATTTGGATCGTGGACCATGTCCCCATTAAGATTCAACCATGAAAAGCTAGGCCCATTTGACAAAAAAATGCACTTTTGAGCACATTTGACTTTTGGCAATTTTGCAAAAATTGTCAACTTTGACAAGGCATATCTCCTGTAATTGTAACACTAGAGAGGTGTTCTTAGACTTTTTAGAAAGCTTAGGATGTCCCCTAAACAACCCTTTTAGTTTCATCTCAATTGGGTCTTCCATGTTCATGTAATAAACTTTGACCCAAAAGGTGTTTTTGTTGACTTTTCAAAAGGACCTATAATGTAGAAACTCATATCTTTTGATGAGTGTATATTTTGAACTTGTGGGATGAATATGAATTGTAGGTAATTGCATACTCTTAAAAATGAGCCTTGGATGGAAAATTTATGATAAAGTATGAAGAAGTTATGCCTTGTCAAAGTTTGGTTGACTTTTCCTATGAAACCCTAATTTAGTAACTTTTGGGTTTTGATAAATTTGGGGCATTCCTTGAGGAATCATGATCAACCCTTGATCAAATTATGGATATCACCTCAAAAATGTTGATGTTGACCAAAAATCTTGAAGTTTGACTGTATATGGGCCACAGTTGACTTTTGACCTAGTGTAGTTGATTTTCAGGCATCTGAGCAGTTAACTGAGCAAACTTCTTGTGCAAGGCATGCAACTTGACATGGATGATCTTGAGAACATATTAGGACCAGGGAAAGCATTTGGGACCCTTGGACTTCAACCATCTTGATGAGGAGTGAAACCCTAGTTTGAAGCTTGTTTCCTTAGGAGGAGGATTTGTCTGGTCAATCCTTAGTCATCCTTGAGCAATTGAGGACCTCTAGAGGCATCTATTTAGTGAAATGAGAGGGCAAATTTTGGGGTACAATAGCTGCCCTTGTTCAATCTTCTTAAACCTGAGGATGTAGATTGGCTTTTCTGCCTTTCGTAATCTGAAGGTGGAAGATGATTGAACACTAGAGTGCCCAGAAATTTGCACTCGTCTGAGATGGTGTTGGACTGTGTAGGTATTATCGGGAATGGGATTACAAATGTCATTTGGAGGAGATGACTGAAGGTCGCCGTAGATGGGCTTGAAGATGCCATCCGGAAGATATGATGGAGAATCGTTGGAGATGGGCTTAAAGATGCCATCTAGAGGATGTTGATTTCCCGAGATATTCCTTTGATGAGAATTCATGTTCCTGTAATTGAGGAGGAATCTGCTGAGGAATGTTGGTCCCTGTCTTGGGAGAAATGGAATTTTAGGAACTTCAGTTGTCTGTTATTCTGTTGGGGAATCATCTCTTAGTTGAGGAGATGAAAATGAACTGATATCTGGTTGTGCTCCAGGCCTTACAGTGATTTGCTGAGGATAATAAGACTGACTGATATCTGGTCGTGCTCCAGGTTTTACAGTGACTTACTGGGGAGATGAGATTAAACTTGCTATCTGTCCGTGCTCCAGGCTTTGCGATCTCAAAAAATGTTATCTGGTCGTGCTCCAAGATTCAGAAGGAATTAAGTGGTTATCCAGTCGCATATGGGTTTCAACTTAAATTTAAGGCATACTAACATCTGGTCGTTTCCAAGCTTTAATAGTAATTGGCCGAGTAAATTGCTATCTGGTCGAATTCCAAGCTTCACAGTACCTCATATTATTATCTGGTCGTGCTCCAGGTTTTAGTGTCTCTTGCCGCTATCTGGTCGTGCTCCAGACTTCACAGCGTCTTATACCGCTATCTGGTCGTGCTTCAGGCTTCAGTAATTTGGGGAAATTAAGTTGTTATCCAGTCAGTTTCCGGGCTTTATAGATTTTTTAACTGGAATAGAAATCTTAGTATCGATTTGTGTGAACCAGGGAAAGGTATCGAGTTGTCTTCAACTGGGAGAGAAATCTTAGTATCGATTTAACTGAACCCGGGAGAGGTCTTGGATTAACTTTGACTGGCATAGAAATCAGGGGAATCTTAGCGGCGATTTGGCTAACCCAAGCAAAAGTCTTAGAACATCTTTAACTAGAATTGAAACCTTAGTGTCGGTTTGACTGAGCCAGAGAAAATCTTGAAAAGTGTTGGAATATCTTTAACTGGAATAAAAACCTTGGTGTCGGTTTGACTTAACCAGAGAGAACTTGTGAGAACTTGATTGCATCTTTCCCTGAAAGGTAAAGAGTTAGTCGTATGTAATGTCATGATGTATGAAATGTATTGAGTAATGATGTTCTCAAAATAAATGAGATTGTGCTGTATAATATGTATGCACATGCCATGATGTATGGATATGCAATACTATTGTGATATTCTCTAGCTGGGGAAAATAAATCCTGGACTGCTGCTGGAGAGTATAAGGAGTTGAGTTCTTCGTTTCCACTGGGGATAGTGACCAAAGATGATTAGCTGGGGATTTACATCCATTCTTCTTGAGAACATTCTTCCAGAGGAGACTCTGTCTGAGAATAATCCTGCGGGGGAATAGCTATGTGGGGAAGAGAGATACTCTATTGGAAGATCTGCTGATTTGGAGAAATAAACTCAACTGAGGATAAACTTCCATTGCTGAAGAGAAGAGCTATGTTGGAGATTGAGCTTCAGCTGTCAGAGAAATAAACTCTGCTCGGGAGATGGCTTTATAAACTCTTTATGATTATAAAACTCGGCTTGGGAATGCAGATATTAGTTCTCTAAAGGAACCTACTGAGGAAGGAATTCCTGCTTGGGGATACGGAGGTCGGACCTTGGTTGTCTCAGCTCTGTGGGGAATATAGGTATCACTGGCTTGTATGTGATAGTGACTTCGCTTCCAACTATCTCTTCCCCTTGTACCATGATGGATGGGGTAACTGTCGGTATTTAGGTTTTGTACCAGTTTCTTTGAGTTCTTAGTAACTGTCTTTCTGTTTTATATGCAGATATTTATGAACAGTAATCATATTCAAATGCATATGTCAAGAATAAAACATTGGACGTTTTTTTGCAAAACAAAACAGAAAACGGAAAAAACAAACACAGAGTTTTGTACTCAAAATACGCTTTGTATTGATTTGAAATTTGCCTATAATAGGCGTTTTGTTACAAGGAGGCTGACGCTCTAGTAAGAGAACGTCGCCGTAAAAATGGAAATTATTACATAAATTGTGTACAAAAATAAAACAACTATGTGTAGTGATCCCATTGGGTTTCAATTATGCTATTTCCCCTATGTCTTCGAGCATCTCATCACTTTGCTGCTTGTCTGAAGCTGACTGAATTGATCGGTACCGTTTGAGCTTGATATCTGATTACTGAGGTTTGATCGCAAGGTGATCCAATGGGATATAGTGATACGCTTTAATCCCTAATTTTTTCCTGGACCGACCTTTCGGGTTTTCAGTCCACCGGGATAACCTTTTTTGCCAAAGCCGCCCTTTCGGGTTTTCGACTTGCCGGGTGTACAGATTTTGTTCATTTTTATCACTAATTTTTTCCCGAACCATTTTGGTTCGCCGGGATGCCCTTATTTTCTCCTAGGTATATCAACCTAGCGGGTCTTTATTATGCGTAGCATCTTTTCACTATGTCCGCATTGACAGGGTGTGGAAGGTCGTCACCATCCATGGTGATCAGAATCATGGCTCCACCAGAAAATATGTTCTTGAATACAAATGGTCCCTCATAGGTGGGAGTCCATTTTCCCATGGGATCACCTTGCGGCAGTATGATGCGCTTGATTACCAGATCCCCTACTTGATACATTTGTTGTCTAACTTTCTTGTTGAAGGCCTTGATAATTCGTTTCTGATACATTTGACCATGGCAGACAACAGTAAGTCTTTTCTTGTTGATTAAGTTCAATTGATCAAGTCGAATCTGGATCCAATCATCTTCGCTCAAACCCGCATCCTTCATAATCCATAGAGAAGGGATTTGTACCTCAATAGGTAGGACAACCTCCTTGCCATATACCAAAGAATAGGGTGTTGCCCCTGTTGACGTACGCGCTGAGGTACAATACCCATGAAGAGAAAATGGTAACATCTCGTGCCAGTCTTTATATGTCACCGTCATCTTCTGTATAATCTTCTTAATATTCTTGTTAGCTGCTTCAACAGCCCCATTCACCTTTTGCCGGTAAGGAGAAGAGTTATGATGTTGTATCTTGACCTGTTTACAGAGTTCAGTGATCATTGTATTGTTGAGATTCGTACTATTATATATGATCATTCACTCAAGGATACCATAACGACAAACCAATTTATGCTTGATGAACCGTGCCACCACATTCTTGGTAACCGTAGCAAATGAGGCAGCATCAACCCACTTTGTGAAGTAATCAATGGCCACTAGGATGAAGTGATGCCCGTTGGACGCGGTAGGTCTGATCTCACCGATCATGTCAATGCCCCACATTGCAAAGGGCCAGGGAGCTATCAAGACGTTCAAGGGAACTGGAGGTACATGCACCTTATCAACATAGATTTGCCACTTGTGACAAGTTCGAGAATGCTGATAGTAGTCGGCTTCCATAGTGAACCAGTAGTATCCTGCTCGTAGGATCTTCTTTGCCATGGTATATCCACTGGAATGAGTGCCAAAGGTACCTTCGTGTAGGTCTACCTTAATCCTCTCTGCTTCGCTCTTGTCTACACACCGCAGTAAAGTAGAGTCATGATTGCGCTTATAGAGGATTCCATTGCTTAGGAAGAACTATGCAACAAACCTTCTCAAAAATTTCTTGTCATTGACAGATTCCCCTTTGGGGTATTCTTGAGCCTCGAGATACCTTTTCACCTCATGAAACCAAGTTTTTTCGTCTACCTCCTCAATATCGATCTCACAGCAGTATGCCGGTTCATCCAACCTCTCAATAGTGATTCAGAGAGCTTCATTGTTCCACCTGACTTTGAACATTGATGACATGGTAGCTAGTGCATCTGCTAGCTGATTCTCTTCTCGTGGAAAATGTTCAAAGGTGATCTCTTCAAAATGCGGCAGCAGTGTCAGTACATGTTCTCTGTAAGGGATAAGGTTTGGGGGTTTCGTATCCCACTCACCTTTGATCTGACTTATCACCAAAGAGGAATCCGCGAATACACTCAAGAATTGATCCTTAGGTCAATAGCAACTCTAAGACCCATAATACACGCTTCATACTCTGCCATGTGTTGGTACAGTTGAAACATAATGGAGCAGTGAACGGAGTATGACAGCCCTCAGGAGATATGATTACAGCGCCAATGCTGTTACCCAGTGCGTTTGAGGCTCCATAAAAAAACATAGACCATCGGGATCCTTCCTCAGGTTCTTCACAGTCGGTTACTAACATGATGTTCTCATTCGAGAACTCAAAACTCATGGACTGGTAGTCATCCACGGCTTGATGTGCCAAATGATCAGCTAACACACTTCCCTTGATTGCATTTTTGGGTTGTGTATTGGATGTCATACTCGGTTAAGATCATTTTCCATCTTTCTATTCTTCCGGAGAGAGCGAGCTTCTTGAAAATGTACTTGACCGGATCCATCTTAGATATCAATAAAGTAGTGTGGGTCAACATATATTGTCTCAGTCGGTGAGCAGCCCAAGCCAAAGCGCAACAAGTTTTCTCGAGTAGTGAGTATCGTGTTTCACAGTTGGTAAACTTTTTGCTAAGGTAGTATATTGCATGCTCTTTTCGACCAGACTCGTCATGCTTCCCCAGCACACACCCCCATTGAATTACCTAGCACTATTAAGTACATTATCAAAGGTCTTCCTTAAGTTGGAGGCATCAGAATAGGAGGCTCTTGGAGACATTGTTTGATTCTGTCAAAGGCTACCTGGCATTCGTCATTCCACTTTACCACTTGATCTTTCTTCAGAAGTTTGAAGATCGGCTCACAAGTAGCAGTCAGATGTGAAATGAACCTGGAAATGTAATTCAGGCGTCTCAAGAAACCTATAACTTCCTTCTTAGTACGGGGAGTCGGCATCTCTTGTATGGCCTTCACCTTTGCAGGGTCTGCTTGAATACCTTTGTCACTGACGATGAATCCCAGAAGCTTACCAGACCTTACCCCGAAGGTGCACTTGTTCGGATTTAACCTCAACGTGTACGTCTTCAACCTATCAAACAACTTTTGTAGATGATCAAGATGTTCTTCCTCAGTTTGAGACCTGGCTATCATGTCATCAACGTAAACCTCTATCTCATGGTGAATCCTGTCATGGAACAGAGCTACCATATCTCACTGATAAGTTGCCCCAGCATTCTTCAACCCAAACGGCATCACCTTGTAGCAGAAAGTGCCCCGCTGTGTAACAAAGGTTGTCTTCTCCATGACTTCAGGTGCCATATTGATCTGATTGTAGCCAGAGAAACCGTCCATGAAGGAAGAGACTTTGTGTTGTGCGGTATTGTCAACCAGAACATCGATGTGGGGAAGCGGGAAGTCATCCTTGGGGCTTTCCCTGTTCAGGTCTCTGTAATCCACACACATTCGTACTTTACCATCTTTCTTAGGTACTGGAACCACATTAGAAACCCACCGCGGATAGGAGGTGACAGCTAAGAACCCTGCGTTGAACTGCTTCATAACCTCTGCTTTAATCTTCCCTGACATCTCAGGGCGCATACGACTGACCTTTTGCTTTACCAGAGGGCAGTCTTCTTTAGTCGGCAGATGATGAACCATTATATCTGTGTCTAGTCCCGGCATGTCTTCATATGACCAGGCGAAGATTTCAACATACTCATGAAACATCTGTACCAACCTCTATATGACACTAAGCTCCAGATTTGCACCTATCTTAACCTCTTTTATATCTTCCTCTGTACCCAAGTTCACTGTCTCAACCGGATCTTCATGAGGTTGTATGGCCCTTTCTTCCTACTGTAATAGTCTAGCAAGTTCTCCGGGTACCTCACAATCTTCCTCACCTTCGTCCTTGGCTTAGTTGATTGGATTTTCAAAGTCACAATGAGTAGTAGAAGAACTGTTATCAATGGGATCCATAGTGGATATGGATCTGCATTTGGATACATGAGTATGTGTAATAGAATAGCTGTATAAAAGAAAAGAAAGACAAAGAGCATAAATATTGTATGCAAACGTCCAATGCTTTATTGATGTCATATGAAAATGAAACATGATAACCCTCACAAATAGAACCATTGTGCCCCGGGTAAGACACATGGCTATAGAGTTTATATTTTTTTTTAATTACATATTAGAAAAATCAGAAAGACAATTACTCCTGAACAAAAGTAATCGGTACAAAGTCCTTGGAAGTCCATTTACTGAGACCGCCGTTGGTAGTCAGGAAGATCCAACTGTCACTGTTGGAATCACCATCAATGTCTTCAAGCGCATTGACCCTAGGATTGCTGATGCGTAGGGGAGGTCCTCCAGCCCGAGCGTCACGAACAACCTTTTGAGCACCTATAGTAAAGCCCAAACTAGATTTGTTAGACTCGTAGTGAATAACCGGGAGCTGACCCCAAATGGTAGACCAACCTTCTTCAACCACTTCTCGTGCATCCTTGAGAGAAGCCATCTTTGAGGGAGATTTGGTGACCTCTGGAGGATTGTCGATAGTTTCTGCTGTATCCATAATCGTAGGTACCTCTTCAAAGTTCTGGCAAGGAGTCTCGATGAACTCGCCATCCATTTCCATGTACCTGAAGGAGTTCAAGTGACTGATTATATACTCCTATTCACCATGCACAATGACAATCTTTCCTCTTACTGGGTACTTCAACATTTGGTGGAAGGTAGAAGTAACAGCCCCGACCCCATGTATCCAAGGGCGTCCTAACAAGCAAGAACATGATGGTTTGATATCCATTACGTAGAAAGTGGAGTCGAAGGTCTGGGAACCAACTTTGATAGGGACATCCACTTCCCCGTGCACCATCCTCTTCGAACCATCAAAAGCTCTCACTACTATATTGCTAGGCTTCAAGGTCAAGCCTTTGCAGTCCAATCTGTCCAGAGCTTTTTTAGGTAGCACATTCAACGAGGAGCCAGTATCTACCAAAACATGGGCCAGAGTTGTGCCCTTGCATTCAATGGAAACATGAAGAGAATCATTATGCTTCCCCCCCTTTCGTGTCAGATCCGCATTGGAAAAACCCAAACCATTATCGGCAGTCAGACTAGCCACACAATCTTCAAACTGATCAACAGATGTCTCTATGGCACATGAGCCATCTTTAGAAACTTAACCAAAGCCTTTGCATGGGCCTCGGAACACAAAAACAAAGCCAACATAGAAATTTTGGATGGGGTCTGCCCCAGCTGCTCGACCATGTTGTAGTCGCTCTTCTTTATTATCTTTAAAATTTCTTCCATTTCTTTTTTGGAAGCTTCTAGTGTGGTTACCGAATTGGACTTTGCTAGGACAGGCTCAATTAATATGTCTTTGCCTCGAGTCTCGGCCGACTCGGTAATGGGAGGGTCAACAGGAGTGATTACTAGAATTGCAGTAGTAGTCTTGGGTGGAACCACAGCAGGAATGATCACAGGTCTGGTAATAGTATTCGGGGGAGAAATTTCATGGGAGAACACTCTTCCACTTCTTGTTATTTTACTGGTTCCGATAATATTGACGATGTCGGAATCATCATTTTCAGCAATCTTTTATTCAATGGCTAGCATGTCCTGCTTTACGCCGTGGTAATAGACATCGGCCCCATAGTTCCAAGGAACAACTTTGTCCGAGGAGTATGGATTTTGTCTAGGTTGTGTTATGATCAACGGAGTCACCTTTGGAATTGATGTAATCATGACGGGTCTCTTAGCGGAGGCCCTGGGAGGATTGGTGGAAATGGTTATGATAGCAATGTCTTTACAAGAAACAGTCGGAACAACGGTCTTCTCAAATAGAATCTCTTTGTCATCCACCAGGCGTTGAACACCTGCCTTCAACAAAGGGAAACCAGTCGGTAGAAATGAACAAAAGTGGTAACCTTCACCACAACTCGAAAATAAACTGGCCTTCAACAAATTCCCCTTGACAGTCATGAGTGGGGTCACCAATTCTTCCAAAGAGGTCACAAACACACCTTCTTCAACGGCATTAACACCCCGACCATGTTTCTGCATAAAGGAAGTGATAACATTGGGAGTCTCTAGGGGATCAAATTCAATCTCCTTAGCATCAATCAGATCCTATACTTTGTTCTTTAAAGCCCAACAGTCATTGGTATCATGGCCTGGACTTTCCGAATGGTAAGCACAACGAGCATTCGGTTTATAGTAGGGAGAGATGGTGTTCGGATTCTTCAGAGCTTCCCTCAGAGTAACCAGATTGGACTTCAGCAAATGAGGTAAAACCTAAGACAACGTCATGTTGATCTCAGTGAACTGTCTAGTTGGTCTTTCTGCTCTTGGCTAATTGTTTCTTTGTTGAGCAGGTGCAGGTTTGGGAATCATAACAGCCCCTACCGCCGGACGGAGATCGGTTCGATTCTGATTCTTTTGGTTATAGACGGCACTGACTTCCTTCTTACCTGCAAACGACTTCCTTGCAGCACTAGAAGAGGCATCCTTCTGAATTTTTCCACTTCGGATTCCAGCTTCCACTCTTTCTCCTGTTAAGATCAGTTCAGTAAAACCCACCGATGAACTTCCAATCATATGGTTGAAGAATGACCCAGTCAAAGTTCCCAGAAACATATCCATGAGCTCCCTGTCAGCCAAGGGAGGTTGAACTCTTCCAGCCAAATCTCTCCATTTCTGAGCATAATCCTTAAAACCCTCGTTCAAACCCATAGACAGATTTTGGAGTTGTGTGCGGGTGGGAGCGAGGTCTGCGTTATACAGATATTGCTTATAAAATGCAGCAGCAAGGTCTTCCCAGTTACGAACATTGGCTCTTTCCAGCTGATAGAACCAATCCAGTTGTGTTCCATACAGATTGTCTTGGAAGAAGTGAACCCACAAGTCTTTGTCAGCAGTATGAGGCTGTATCTTCCTCACATAGGAACGAAGATGCATTTTAGGACAAAAGACCCCATCATACTTAGCAAATACATGTGCCTTGAATTTTTGGGGGATGACAACCCCGGAGACCAGACCCAACTCTTCAAAATCTAGCCCATGAACCTTCTGGATTTCCATAGCACTCAGACGCTCTTCTAACTGCTTATACTTTTCATCAGCCAGAGGGTACTTCTCCTCATTATAATCAGTTTAATTGTCAGACTCTTTAGGACTAGGGTCCTCTTCTCTCACTTCACCCTCTCTATTCTCTCCCTCTTTAGATAAATAAGCTAAATCAATAACCCGTCTTGGCGGCCCTCTAAACCTTCTGCTCATATGTGCCACACCGGCTGTCCTCTTGGTCTTCTTAGTGTTCTTCTTAACAATCAGAGCCTTCATCTCTTCCTGTCCTTTGGCCAGAGCCACAATCATTTGCTGGAACTGCGTGTTCTGAGTCTGAAGATCTTTCACAGTTTGTTCAAGAGCCATTGCTGAAATAAACAGCGGAGGAGATGAGAAACCTGTTATGAATCCTATTATGCAATGATATGTATGATATGTATGTAATGTTTTCAAGGGTTCTTAAAGGTTCAAATTTGCTTAAACAAAAAGGAACAAACGCGAACTGTATTAGTAAACTTGAATTGTTACAAAGAATGTATTTTGAGAGTACAATTAAGCAAAATAAAACAAAAAGAAGAATAGGTTTCCCATGAGCGCATCCTGTTTGGTGTGATGTAGGCGTTGATATTCCTCTCTTCATGAAGTAGCCTAGTGAGTTCCAAGACCTTCTTCTCGCTGGCGTAGAATTGGGCTTCATACGTATCCCTCTCCTATTTAAGCTGAACTCAGAACTTTTGTAACTCTTCATGATCATTTGGCATGTCTGGATGAAGAACAAGATGAGGAGTGTCTCCCTCGGCAACTGGTTCCATAATCATAGGTCGGATAGCTGGATAAGGCATCATAAGAGTTTGAGCGCATGCTCGTACCCATCTGAGATAAGGCTCGAGAGGTATGGAATTCTTATGCCCAAGTGTCTTGCTATCAACCCTATGTACCATACTCCAAGCTTGTATGAACCTTTTGCGATAACCCTGAACATCATTCTCATAGTTGAAGACGATTCCTTGAATAAGTGTATCATAAGGACCATCCCTTCTCGCATAACTAAACTGTCGTAATGCTAAGCAAGGGTTATAAGTGATTCCTCCCCTAATGCCTAAGATAGGGACATTAGGGAATTCACCACAACGATCGATGATAGTAACATCTTCTGAGAACCATGAACACCAATGGATGTTTGAATGCGTAAGGGACATCAGTCGATGAGACCATCTTTTACCCTGTTCATTCTTCAAAGTAGATCTGGGTAGGTGCGAAATAAACCACCTAGCCAATAGAGGAGTGCAACACTGGAGGGTGCCCCTTCTTTTTAGAGTGCGAGCATGCAGAGAGTGTAGAATATCCCCGAGTAATGTAGGTACCGGTTTCTGAGACAAAAAAACCTAGATTGTGCTCACATCTACGAGTTGATCTGCATTAGGGAACAATACCATCCTGTAGACAAGGAGCGCTAAAACCTCTTCAAAAGCTTGTAGATCTAGGGTATCCCAAAAATAGTAAGCCTTTTCGAACAGAAATTTAACCGGAATTCCTTGAACACTCCCTCTGGTTTCCCAATTTGTCACTATGTCAGACCGTTGTAAGGACAGAGCTTTAGGAATTTCTTTAGGTTTGGGATGTCTTTACGTACTGCTGAAAGGTAGCTGATCAAGAATGGGTATCCCTAATAACTGAGAAAATTCCTCCATAGTAGGCACTAACTGGTAATCTGGGAATGTGAAATAGTGATGCAGAGGATCGAAGAACTGAAACAGCACTTTCAACATTTCTTTGTCAGGTTTCGCAATGACCAAGTTGATCAACCGACCATGATTTTCAGTTAAAGGAGAGCTTTCGGGAATCCTTACTGCCAAGTCCCTTAATTGGGGAGATACTTTCACTAAGTTAATCTGAATAGTGTTCCTGTGGGAGGATGCCATATCCTATAAAATAGAGCAAAGATGAGCCCTAGAAACAGTTAGTATGATATGCTATGGTATGATGTTTATGATGTCATGATAAATCACACGTATAGCAAACACAGACAAATCACACCAAGTCCTTAGGTTTAAGGCCTGCTTGAGTTTTAAGGTCATACCCTCTTGAAGCTGGATTGGTTCAACCTATCCTATAAATATGTAACCGGGTTCTAAAGGGATCTCAGTATCATCGATCTTTCCCCCAAGCCTTTTTCAATCGACAATTGACTCGTAATAAAACAAAACTCAAGTCAAACCTCAATGAGTGTATCATTGAGTATCTGTCGACCTTGGGCATACACCAAATCCGGCCATCTTGCTACGTCCTACTGGCCAAGTTGTGCAATTAAAGGTTCTAAGGTCATTTGATACTTTATGACACCACGCGGCGGCCCCGTACATCTCCCTGATTGACTCAAGGGTTACGGGTACCAACCAAAGTGCCACATCAACGTAGCTACTGCTTCAAGTATCGGTATACCCCAGCACAGCTCCCTCACATTTTATTGCTACTTACCTAAAAGGTGTTTCCCGATCCGGGTGTAGGATCAAATAACCCAAACAGTTCCCATAAATACAAAGCAAGCAAGACAATTAAGAGAAAGCAATTAAATATGACCTAGATCCTAAGGTTTACCCCACTTTATATTCTTCTCCCCAGCAGAGTCGCCAGTTCTGTGATACGGTGGCAGAATCGACTATTAATACTGGTTTGCGTTTTTTGTTCGCAAATGTCGCAATAAGCAAGAGTCGCCACCGACTTTTATTTTATCCAATCAGGAAAAGGAAAAAGAACAGAAAAAACCTTTTTCGAGATGTTTCTGAGTACGGGGGGTAGATTATAGAAAGGGAAGGTGTTAGCACCCTTTCTATCCGTGGTTTTCCACGGGCTCTTAGGTACTTGCTCATTTTGAAAACTGCTTGTGTGTGCTTGTTTTGAAAAGTTTTGTTTTACTTCGTATTAACCCTTGTTTTTGTCCTTAAGGGTGTTACGAAGTTTTTTTTGAAAACTTTGTTTGAAAAGTGTTGGTGTGAAAAAGTTTTTATTTGTTTGAGCAAGTACCTAGGAACTAATCTACCTACTCGAAAATGGTCTGTTAGTTTTCCTTTTAGACAATGCTATCCCATTATTGAGAAATAGGTAGCATCGTCATTGAAGTTTTTTAGGGACATTCGAAGGGACAAATACGATCACAAAAGCAATGTTAGGAAATGTTAGTAATCATCCTAAAGCCTTAGAGATCTTTTTCCGAGGCAACATCCGAATGGGTCATTTAGGTCTTTTGGGGCTAGAGGACGACCACTAATAAACCCTATACTTCATGACCGTTCACCGAAGGCAACCAGAGTGGAGTAAACCCTAGGAGTGAGCATGTGCGAGTGTATTTTCCAATTAATCATCTTTGCACATTTAGGGTTTTCTACTGTTTTAATTTTCAGTTAGTCTTTCCATACAATCCTATTAGCATACATCTAAGCAGTTTATAGTTTGCGAAAATTAAAAGTGTGGAAAGTTTAAAGTCATAGCTATTACAAGGCTTTTGCAGATACATAATTATTTTGACCGAAAATAAGATGCGGAATTGAAACCCTAATTACTATTACAAACTCGGAGCAGTTACAATAATAATAAAAAAAAAGGAAATCAAAAAATGTGTGCGGTGAATTAAATGCGAGAATAAATTAGGAAACCTAAAAAATCTAATTGAAAAATATTTAGGTTAGTTTTTTGAGAAAAAATTAGGTTATGTACAAGTTAACCCTAATTTTATTTATTTTAAATTAATCAAAAAGAAAGAATTAAATTGCCTTAATTTAATTAAACTAATTAATTAATTAAAGAAACAAAATATTTTTTATGAAAAATGATTTGGGATGTTTTTTATGATTTTTTGATTAAATGAAAAAAGTAATGATTTTTGTGTTTTTTTAAAATAGTTAGAAAATAATTGAAAAGAATTAAAAATAAAAGGATAAGAATGGGCCTGTATGAGCTGAATGAGGGGGGTGTATGCTGAATTTATCCAGCCCCATGAAGCTAAGGCCCAGTCCCACGCTTGATCCCATGTTGTGCCAACCTGAGAGTGCACCATGGTCCTTCATTGCTTGAGGCGTTGGATCTGAATAGGTTGTGATCCATTGGATGGATCAGTGGGGCACATGATCTGCATTTTGGATGATGGTGCACGTGATCTGCAAAGAAGAGTTAAGAAAATAAAGAAAATTACTGGGACCTGGGATCGAACCCATGTCCTCCCACTCAATACCAAGTGCTTTTTACCATCTGAGCCATGTGTCTTGCTTGTTAATATAATGAAAACAAATGATAATATAAAAAAAAAGCAAGTGGATTAATGAATTAAGACAAAAACGCGCGCCAGCTATTTGAATGGCCTAATGATGATTGAACACATCATCATCTTCTTCCTCATCCGTCGTGTTAGGTATAAAACCTTTACCTACGGACAGTTTGCCATATTTATAAATCTGTGAATTTCAAAAATCATCAAAACGCATGATTAATGAAATGTGAATACATGGATCCATTTGCCTTGAACCCACAAGCATCATGATACCCTTTTCATTGGCCAATTTAAATTGTGTAAGAAAACCCTAAAATAACCAAACAAACCCTAGCCATGGCACACATGCATGCAGTCATCAAAACACAAAATCATGTAAACCAAAACATTCCAAATGTTAGTACAAACACAATACTATGTTTAGTAATGATTAATTATGCATAAATTAAGAAATCAAAGTCAAGCTTGGAGGTGCAAACCGTAGGTCTATAACTCACGATTCTGGACGTGAAAATGCTTGCAATTGATGGAGACACGTTTCGGAGATGTCCAGAAGTGTATTGGTAGTCTCAGAATGGCTTGAATCACCCTCTAGGTCCAAGAACGATCCACCACTTTCTTGCAAAAATTTTAGTTTTGTTATTGTATTTTCACCACTACCAATCCTTCTCTTTTTGGCTTGTTCTTGCTTAATATATATGCTAGAATGAATTAGGGTAACAAAAACAATTTGAATCTTTGAAGATCATCAAGATTTGATTTGTTTTTTTCCCTTGCATCATATCCTTCTAAATACATCAAAATCATGTCAATTTGAGCCATTCCACCCTTGCACGTTTTTATTTGGTCATGCTAGGTTGATTTGATTTGATTACTACAAAAAAATTAGATCAAAGTCAATCTTTTGTAGTTTTTGCCATTTATTTGTTTTAATTTGTATTTTAAATAAAAAAAATAAGAGAAAATAAATAATGAAGCAAATAAAGTGTGGATGCTGATTTGGGTCGTAGACTATGTCCCCAATAAGATTCAATCATTAAAAGCTAGGCCCATTTGACAAAAAATGCATTTTAAGCACATTTGACTTTTGGCAATTTTGCAAAAATTGTCAACTTTGACAAGGCACATCTCCTCCAATTTTAACCCTAGAGATGTGTTCTTGGACTTTTTAGAAAGCTTAGGATGTCCCCTAAACAACTATTTTGGTTTCATCTCAATTGGGTCTTCCATGTTCATGTCAGAAGCTTTGACCCAAAAGGTGTTTTTGTTGACTTTTCAAAAGGACCTATAATGTAGAAATTCATATCTTTTGATGAGTGCATATTTTGAACTTGTGGGATGAAGATGAATTGTAGGGAATTGCATCCTCTTCAAAATGAGCCTTGGATTGAAAATTTCTGATAAAGTATGAAGAAGTTATGCCTGGTCAAAGGTTGGTTGACTTTTCCTATGAAACCCTAATTTAGCAACTTTTGCGTTTTGATGAATTTGGGGCATTCCTTGAGGAATAATGATCAACGCTTCATCAAATGATGGATATCACCTTAAAAATGTTGATGTTGACCAAAAATATTGAATTTTGACTGTATATGGGCCACAATTGACTTTTGACCTAGTGTAGTTGATTTTTAGGCATCTGAGCAGTTAACTGAGCAAACTTCTTGTGCAAGGCATGAAACTTGACATGGATGATCTTGAGAACGTATTAGGACCAGGGGAAGCATTTGGGACCCTAGGACTTCAACCATCTTGATGAGGAGTGAAACCCTAGTTTGAAGCTTGTTGCTTTAGGAGGAGGATTTGTCTGGTCAATCCTTAGTCATCCTTGAGAAATTGAGGACCTCTAGAGGCATGTCTTGAGTGAAATGAGAGGGAAAAATTTGGGTACAACATACGGTGAAGATCTTCCGCACCCTATGAACACAAACATTGTCAAAAGATACTACGCATGAAAGAGACCCGCTAGGTTGACTGGCCTAGGCAAAAATGAGGGCATCCCGGCAAACCAAAAGGGTTCGGGAAAAAATTAGGTATATATATATGTAAAGATTGTACACCTGGCAAGTTGAAAACTTGAAAAGGTGGCTTGGGAAAAAAAGAGTATCCCGGTGGACTGAAAACTCGAAAGGGCGTTCCAGGCAAAAGTTATGGATTAAAGCCTACGACTATGTCCTGTTGGATCACTTACAACTAGCTTTGTTACCAACTCCAAGTTGAAACGGTACAGATCAATTCAATCAGCTTCTTCTGGCAGCGAGGGATGAGATGCTTGAAGACATAGAGGCAATATCAGAGTTGAAACCCGATGAGATCGTTTCCATATAGTTGTTTTTGTTTTGTTTTACTTTGTACTTTTCTTCATTTTTACGATGATTTCCTCTTACTAGGATTTCTGTTTCTTTGTACAAAAGTACCTGTTTATAGGAAAAATATGAATACAAATACTATTTCAAATTCAAATTTTTATTTTACTTTTTCTGTTTTGTTCGCAAAAACGTCCAATGACTAAATTGAATGAACATATGCATATGAATATGATTACTGTTAAAAAAATATATGCATAAAAACAGGAATAAGCTTTTGCTCGAGACTCTAGGAGTTGGGATATCGCCCAAGTCATCCACAAATCTCCACAGAGCTATCTTCACAAGCTCAATCCCAACAAAGATACATTCCCCCACAAGTCCAATATGCTTTCAAGGCAGGAATTGGGGCATCTTCCCACAATTAACCTAATCACACTCCCCAATAGACCCCCTAGAAGATAAAGGAGTGTGATCTTTTCCCCGATGATGTCGCCAACCTACGGAATCTCAATTCTCATCAGAGATTATGTCATCAGCACAATTCATAGAAATTTACTCCCCAACTGAGTTTATTTATCCAAATATAAAATCCTCTGCATAATTCTCTTCTCCAGCAAGGCTTATTTCCTCAGCAGAATATTTCTCCAGCAGGGTTTATTTCCCCAGCAAGGTTTATTTCCCCAGCAAAATTTAGTCTCCCCAGCTGAGTTTATTTCTCCAACTATAAAATTCCCTACAGAATTCTCTTCTCCAGTAGGGCTTATTTCCTCAACAGAATATTTCTCCGGCAGTGTTTATTTCCCCAGCAGGGTTTATTTCCCCAACATAATTCAGTCTCCCCAACTTGAGTCTATTTCTCTTACTACTACAAATCACCGGAGAAATTCCTCTCTCTAGTGAAGGACAGTCCAGACTACTATCCCCAGAGAATTGCTAGGGAATCTGAAACCGGATCATATATTATTTAACTTTATCCACCCCAAACAAGTCGATATCCATATCGGAAACTCGGTCAGACAGCACCTCGGAAGGTTATCCATATCTTTCATCCCTAGTCGGGGTATATAAGAATTAAATTCCCCAATTGAGTGATGAACGACCAATGTTCTTGAACTCTTCTCCCCAAGAAGAAGTCAACATCCCCCATCAGAGTTTCCTCAAACAGCAAGCAGGAATCCCTAGCGGAAACAATCTAGGCAAGATTGAAGATTATACCTATTCTTCATCCCTAGCGACCATCAGGGATTTAGTTTCCCAAGTCAAAGATCTTATGTGAAGCTACCGATATGTTCCAGCGACACCCCACATTCATACATTATTTACAAATATCATAACATATGCATATGAAACACATATGACACTCTCATTTACTTTAAGAATATCATCACACAATGCATCACATACAACATGACATTGCATACAACTAACTCTTTATCTTTTCAGGTAAAAACCTACAAATCGACGAATATCATAAACAATTTCAAACAAGTCGTAGATTAATTCCGGAAACAAGACAGGGAAACCATCTATATGACCAGTCACAAATTAATTCTTGAAACAAGATAGGGCAACTATCTGCGAAATCAAATTGTAGATCAATTCCCAAAACAGGACGGGAAAACTATCTACGTGAACAGGTTAAAGATTAACTCCCGAAACAGGACAAGGAAAATATCTTTTTATCTTTATGACCAGGTGGAGATCAATTCCTGAAACAGGACGAGGCGACTATCTTTATCACCAGGTGGTATGAATTCCCTAAATAGGACGAATTTACCAACAAAAACATATTGTAGATCAATTCCTGAAAAAAGATGGGGCGACTATCTACATGAAAAGCATTTCCCTCTGAAACTAAATCTAACAAGCAGCTATTTAATCACCTTCCCCACCGGTTCATTTTGGAAAGCATTCTTCAGATACAGTCGAGCGTAAACTCATTCTAATACTTATATCAACAGTTACTTTGGATGTCATCTATAAGCTTGCCTCCGATCATATTCTGTCACCTCCCCGAATAGGATATTTAAGCCCATTCAAGCAATACAATCAATCAACAATGTTACTTCTTGCACAGGTGAGTGCAAATTTCTGGGCACTTAGGTGTTCAATCCTCTTCTACCTTCAAGATCACCTTCAAAAGATAAAAATTGAGAGACTTATGAACAGTGCATGTTGGGAAATTTTGAGCAAATGCATGAATTTCAAATTGAGAAAACATGATATTTTGGGCTATTGGGATATTGTTTTAAAGTGAAAATGTGCATCACACTCCTTATACACATCAAATCTTATTCATGCACCCCTTGACTTATTTCGTTTTGATTATTTTGATTTATTCATTAATATTTCAAAAATAAATAAGATAAAATATGAGCCTTCTTACATAAGGTCCAAGCCCATATTTTCTGTCCTAATTCATGCTATTTAATCTCCACTCTTCATACAAGCCAACCACGAAACCCTTGCCTCAAGAAACTTGTCAAAAATCTCAAGTTTTTTTCAAGAACCCTAAAAACTTCAAACCCTACCTACAATGCCTTTCAATACCAACTAGCCACTCCATTCACTCCCATCAATCATACAGAGTAAGAATGGATCAAATTTGATGGTTCAAAGCTCATTAAATATGCATGCAGTCATAACTGATTTCATGATTTTTACAAAACTCTTATTTTGATTTTCGTTTTGTTTTAAGCCATACTAATGCCACTAATATATTTTTAAGATGTGTTTATACATGTTTAGATCATCATAATGATCCCTTGCAATCCTTATCGTGAGATGCCATACTTGCACCGATCCAAGTCTTTTTTATTATACCTCTCAAACTAGGTCTGTTTTGCAGGAACTTATGAAATGCACTTAAGTTATTTACTATCACCAAGGCACGCTTGGCCTGGTGGTGAAGATGCTGAGTAAAATGGTAGATGGCGTGGGTTCAAGAGCCAGCCCTAGTAACTTTTTTTAAACCCTTTTTTTCTTCCTATTTTCACTTATAAAACCCAAAATTCATCAAACTAAACCATTTTTTATCAATTAATTTTTTCCCAAACCCTAATCAACATTAGGGTTTAGTTTTTTTGATTAATTAATAAAACTTCTTTTTTCAAATAAAAATTAAATAAGGTTTTTAGGTTTTTAATTAATTAAAATCAGTTTAGGGTTTGATTAACTTAATTGATCGATTTCTTTTTTAATTAATTAAAAATAATTAGATCATTAGGTTAATCATCATGTCTTTTCTATTAAAAATCAATCCAAGCAATTTCCTTCTCCTTTTCCTTTCTTATCGCTTTGCGTATTTTATTATTTTCGCGTTTTTCGATTATTGTAACTGCTTACGGTTTGTAATAGATAATTAGGGTTTTACTCTTTTCCCGCATTTTTATTATTTGAACCCCCCACTCCCAAAGACTTGTAATAACATAGGAATCTTTAATTTATGCCTTTACTTTCTGCATTTATTGCTTTCCTTATATTACTGTTAGCTAATAGGATTGTATGGCAATACATAAAAGCAAACGGTAGCAAAACCCTAATGCAAGATAAATGAACTGAATAGAATATACTCGCACACTCACACCTCTAGGGTAACCTCCCTTTTTTCCTCGGTAAGAAAACGGTCATGTCCCTCGAAGGTGGAGACGCTTTAGCAAAGACCCTCAGTTAAAAAGATCGTAGTCCCTCGATGACCCTTTCGATGCTGCCTTCGGTAAATGATCTAGTCCCTTATGATAAATGCTAAAGCTCCCCTATGAGTTTCCTTCAATGATTGTACGATGACCCGCGCCTGTCCCTTCAGATCCAACAATAGGGCTTCCTACTAACTAATGGTAGGATAGCACTATCTAAAGGAGAAGGAGATGAATGATAAAGACTTTGAGTAGGTAGATATCTCATAATCGCTTGCTCACAAATGAAACAAACAATTTTTTACACAAACACTTTCAAAAATATTTCCAAACAAACACTTTGTATGCATTCTAAAGAATCATTACAAAGTTTCCTTACTACTGACATTTATAAACATTTTTCAAACACATTCACAAAGCATTTTTCAAAGTGAGCTAAGCGATTAAGAGCTCGTAGATAACTATGGATGAAAAGGGTGCTAACACCTTCCCTTTTCATAATAAACCCCCCTAACTCAATAAATCTCAAAGGTCTTTCCTGTTCTTTTCACCCTTTCCTTATTGGATAAAAGAAAAGTCGGTGGCAACTCTTGCCATCCGCTACATTTGCGATAAAACGCAAAACCAAGTCAATTCTCCCACCGTATTACAGTGAGCAAGGGGTTAGGCAAAATAATACTCAGAACTACTTTATACCGCACCATAAGATTATAGTTTCCATCTTATCTAGCCTTGATTAGGTGCCCCACATACCAGTTGTCAACATCGATAAATAGAGTTGGCGGTGAAGGAAAATTCTCTAGTTTATCCCCTAGGTTTAAAGCAATTGCTATAGAGGTGACTAACCCTCTAATACAAAAAGGTGTAGTACCCCTTGCACAAACGGATTGGATATGTGCCAAGAGGAATGCACTAATATTTATCTTCCATTTAGGCATGAAGATGTCGTGCATGAAAAGAAAATCCTTAGAATTTACTTTGTTGTTATTCACCCTCCCGAAAATGGTGTTGGAAAGGATGCGATGAAAATAGAGGATGGAAGGATTATGAATAGAGGAAGCAAAAAGTCCCTCCTAACTAGAAGGTCGCTCACCAATTAAAGCGTGCCATAGTCTGAATGCTATTGATGCCCAATCTGCCTCTGGAGGGATTTAGTAGTATACTTATCCTCCATGAGGGAAATGTAACAAATCACTCATAGCTTCTTGATTCACAGAATATTCGTTGTTAAACATTATAAAGTTTGCAGTGCCAGTGAGGTACATATTTTCATCTACTGGTGTGTTATAGGAAAAAGAGATCAGAAATTCTAAGGTCAAGGATTCATAAGTGGGGTGGTTCAGTGTGTAGACATATGTCAGGTCAAAATTTCTAAGTAGCAATTACACATTGTCTAACAGCCCCAACTCACGCAGACAGTTGACATCAACATACCTTGTATAGGTAACCTAATGTTCCCAAGCTTCTCCATTTCTAAACGCGTTTCCTGAAAGGCCAGGTTCTCCTCTTTGGTGTTGGATTCTTTGAGACATAATTAGATACAAGGAAGGTGGATGGGTTCGGTTTCAAAACTGACTCAAGGAGAAGTTGTGGGTTTTTGTTTTTGTTTCACAAGTGTTTAAATTGGAGAAAATATAGATGGCAGGGAGTGCGTGATAATGGGGCTTAATGAAAATTTTAAAAATAGAGGATGTGGGACGGTGAGGGGTGAAGAATAGGGAGAATGGGTTTTAATGGTGTTTAATGAATGTGGAAGAAGGTGAAAGAAAAAGAATGAAAATGGTATCCGTAATAAACAAATACGTGTGGGTTTTTACTCCGTGTCGAGGGGCACATAGTGTGTGTCGGGCCGCACACTTTGTTTTGGGTCTGGCGATCGTCACAGTATGTGTGGCAAATGGCATAATGCAAAACCATAATTTCCATAAATGTCATTAGTATAGGCTACAGAGTGATACGTCTAGGCGCATACATGGATATTTATATCAGTACGTATATAGGAATTAGTGTAACATTAAACATAGTATATATGTAGATGTAAATATCAGGAGTAGTGCCAAACATTTTAACTGAATCTAGAAAATTTTGAATTTTCTAAACAATAGTCTGAAGTAAAAAAAGAAAGTAAACAAAATGCATAAGATCTAGTCTAGAAAGGAAAAACAAAAAATAAGAAAAATCAATTCTAGAAAGCAGGGAAATCCTAAATTGGTTGTCCTTCCCCCACACTAATATAAATAGTGTCCCCACTGTTTTAATGTGAGAGTTAGGAGAATTTCATAATGTCTAGAAATGTCAGCCATTACTGTTACTATTCTGAGCAGAGGAGTATATGTGTTGAAAAATGTGATCCACCTGCTCCGTCACTAAATCCATAAAACCATGAAATACGATGCATATTTTTTGACAGTAGCTTGATCAACAGAGGGAGGTACAGAGGCAACTGGGGAAATAGAGGCACATGAAGGGGTGGGTTGGTCGATGGATGGAAAATTGTGATAGAAGGGAGGTGTTTCAGGATCTGTTTCGGGATCAGATAGAAAAGCATCATTGTGATCACAGATTTGTGGTGTCTCAGGAGAAGCTGGAGGTGAAACTTGGTGTACTTCCAAATCAAATAGCCAATTGTTTAGGTCATGAATAATAGTTCTTGGATTTGTTAAGGTGAAGAGTTGTATAACCTGGTTGTAAATGAGAAGTTGAAATTCGTTAGGGCCTAGGTTTCTAATAATGCCAATGTTGAAACAAAATTGTATATTCATGTGTTAGAATCCACCTAGAGCATGGAGTCTGAGAAGTGGTTGTCGCATTCCAATAGCATTGGATATCATGGTAACTAAGCCTCCCACTAAGATAGGCGTATAATTAGTCTGTGTAATATGCTCAAAGTTAGCTATCATAAAGGTAGTGGCATTAACGGGGCGGTTTCGGGAGTCACAATACATGATGAAAAGTTCATCTTTGGACACAAAGGTAACATTTTGTTCTTTTGTGAATAGAGTGTGAGCAAGGAACTTACGGAGATAACAGATAGCAAAGTTATTGATATTTTCAGAAAATATGTTATTAGGCTCAGGGTTCCTATCTCCGATATACTATCTCAAAAATATCGAAGTTCAAGGTTTAAAAGAAGGTCTTCTTGGGTACAAGTACAGACATGTGGGCCACTAGGAAATCCTAACAAATTAGCAAGTTCACAGTTATTATACGGTATTTAATACAGAACACTCTAAAGGTAACTAGGCCTCGATTAAATCCTAATCCATGGTTATGCAAAAACGTGAGTGAGCTTAGGAATTCTAAGGTCAACTTTTGATAAGAACTAAATCTCCTTCTCAAGGGAGAAGTATCCCAACCTATTTGGTTTAGAAAAAACATCACACTATCCCTAATACCTAAAGTGGTCATGGTAGGGCCATCAGGGTAGATAGTTAGTGTCATTTCTCTTGCAGCCAGTGCCTTAAAATGTCTCCTCTGGGCTCTTCCTCTAAAAGAAATTCCCATTATGTCAACTTCTTGCGTCGTTAGTTAGTTCGGTTAGCTAAAATTAAGTTAGCATGTAAATTAAGTTAGCATGTAAGTAATTTGACAATTAAAATTAAGTTAGTAGTGGTGAACGTTAGAGAACAATACTGCATACATTTTATGAAAAGAGAAAGAAATAAAAGTAAGAAAATGTAAATAATAAAATTAGTAAACCAAAATGAAAGACTAGAAAGTGTGTTGTCTCCCACCAAGTGCTTTGTTTTATATCGTAAGCTCGACATAATTTTAATAGGTGATTGATTCTAGGAGTGATCGGCTAGCTCTGCAAGATGGAAACTAGCAGAATAGTCTCTATTGTCTATACATTTATAGTGCTTCAAGCGCTGCCCGTTTATGATAAACGGTTCGCTAGATTTTCCTTTAATTTCAATACCTCCACATGGAAAAACCTTATTTTTTTCAAACGGACCGGACCACCTAGAAATAATTTTTCCTGGGAACATTTTAAGTCTATAATTTAACCGGAGCACTACGTCGCCTTCATTGAACTCTTTCTTAGATATGCGCTTGTCGTGCTAATTTTTTGTTCTTTCTTTATAGATCGTGGCATTTTTGTATGCATCTAGTCAAAGTTCTTCTAACTCATGGATATCTAAGATTCACTTTTCACCTACGGTAGTGTAACTTAAGTTGAGGGATTTGATTGTCCAATAAGCTTTATGTTCGAGTTTTACCGGTAGATGACACGATTTTATATAAAGTAGTTTGAATGGTGTGGTTCCTATGGGTGTGTTATAGGTTGTTCTATATGCCCACAGTTCCTCCTGTAATTTAAACGACCAATCTCTACTAGAAGAGACAACAGTTTTTTCTAAGATTTGCTTAATCTCTCTCTTGGAGACCTCTACTTGCCCACTTGTTTGGGGATGATAGGGTGTTGCTACACGGTGTTAGACTCCTTATTTCACTAATAGTTTTTCAAAGATTTTTGAGATGAAATGAGAGCCACCATCATTAATGACAACTATTGGCACACCAAATCTAGGAAAAATTATATGTTTGAAGAGCTTGATTACTACTCGTGCATTATTTGTTGGAGAAGCTACGACCATGATCCATTTTGATACATAATCTACAACAATGAGTATGTATTTATTGCCAAAAGAGGATAAGAAAGTTCCCATGAAATCAGTTCCCCACACATCAAAGACTTCTACCTCTAAAAGGCCTTTTTGAGGCATCTCGTCGTGTTTGGAGGTGTTGCCAGTGCATTGGCATCAGTCGCAATTTATGACTATTATATGGACATCTTTCCATAAGTTAGGCCAATAGAGGCCAACTTTTAAAATCTTAGCGCAAGTCTTTGAAGTGTATGCATGTCCACCATAGGGAGTAGCATGACAATGGGAAATTATGTTATCTATTTCATCTTTTTGGAAACATTAACGGAAAATACCATCAACGACTCTCTTGAAAAGCAAAGACTCATCCCAATAATATTGTTTAAGATCATGGAAGAACTTCTTCTTTTGTTGATAGGTTAGATCCGGCGAAAGCACTCCAGCGGCCATGTAGTTGACAAAGTCGGTGTATCATGGCAATCTGGTTTTAGTGTAGACTTCTTCCACGACTTCATTTGTTTCGATATTATAAGTTATGGGGCGTTCAATGGTGTTGTTTTCCAACTGGGCTATGAGTTGTTCATAAGGGAAATCATCGCTGATAGGCACTTGTTTAGGCTTAATGCCTTCCATTCTTTATAACTGACCAGCTTCTACATTTTAGTGCCTTTTTTGTCTTTGATTTCTAAATCGAACTCTTGTAGGAGTAAGATCCACCTGAGTAACCTTGGTTTGGCATCCTTTTTTCTTAATGGGTATCTAATGGCAGCACGGTCGGTATAAATAATTATCTTTGTTACTACTAGGTAAGAACATCATTTATCTAGGGTGAAGATGATGGCTAAAAGGTCCTTTTTAGTGGTGGCGTAGTTCATCTGTGCAGGATCTAAAGTTCTACTGGCGTGATAAATCGCATGAAGCTTTTTATCCTTTCGTTGTCCTAAAACTGCGCCTAGGGCATAATCACTAGCTTCACACATGATTTTGAATGATAATCTCCGATTAGGTGGTTGTATAATAGGTGCGGTAATAAGAGTTATTTTTAATTGTTCGAATGCTTTTAAGAATTTTTCGTCGAAATTGAATTTAGCGTCTTTCATTAACAGGCCAGTTAGAGGTTTGGTAATTTTAGAGAAATATTTAATGAATCGTCGGTAGAAACCGGTGTCTCCTAAGAAAATTTGTATTTCACTTAAGGTTTTTGGAGGTTGATGGTTTCCTATAACTTCTATTTTTGCTTTGTCAACTTTAATCCCCTTGTCGGACATTATGTATCCAAGTACGATTCCTTGTCGAACCATGAAATGGAATTTTTCCCAATTTAATACAAGATTAACTTTTATTCATCATTCAAGTACCATTTCCAAGTTCAATAAGTATCCTTTAAGGATTTGCCCACGGGCATAGAAATCGTCCATAAATACTTCCATGATGTCATCTTTAAAATCAGCAAAAATTGACATCACGCCCCTTTAGAATGTTGTGGGAGCATTGCATAGTTCAAACAAAATTCGTCTATAGGAAAATGTACCATAAGGACAAGTGAAAGTAGTATTTTCTTGTTCTTTGGGGTGTATAGGGATTTGGAAAAATTCTGAATAACCATCCATATAGCAAAAATGGGAGTGCTTAGCAAGTCGTTCGAGCATTTGATCAATGAAAGGTAAAGGAAAATGATCTTTTTGAGTGGCTTTGTTTAATTTCCTATAGTCAATGCACATTCTCCATCCGGTTTGAGTACATTGTGCTACAAATTCTCCTTTTATATTGCTGACAACTGTAACACCTCCCTTCTTTGGTACAACATGTACCGGGCTAACCCATTTACTGTCAGATATTGGATATATGATTCTTACTTCTAATAATTTTCATACTTATTTCTTGACTACATTGCTCAGAACTAGTTTTGTACCCTAAAATATTCTATCTCATTTTAAAATAAAATTATTTAAGAGGTCTCCGCATCTTCCTATGGTTCTCAATTGCTCAAGATTACTCAAGGAATTGATCGTACAATTCTTCTCCTTAGAAATTAGCGTACAACTAGGGTTTTTATTTTCTCAAAGGAAATTTGACTTCTAATGCCTCAAATGGTTTTCATGACTCCTCATATGCTTCAAAGAATCCTCATGTGAGATTTCAGTCCTTGCATAACAAGTTTGCTTAGTCAATTGCTTTGACGATGGAAAATCCACTGTATAGGGTAAAAAGTCAATTGTGGCCAACATACAGTCAAACTTCAAGATTTTTTGTCAACATCAATATTTTAAAGTCACATTCATCATTTGATCAAGGATTGATCATGATTCCTCAAGAAAAACCCTCAAATCATCAAAAGTCAAAAGTTGCCAAATTTGGGTTTCCTTAGGAGAAGTCAACTGAACTTTGACAAAGCATAAATTTTACATGCTTCATCTGTTTTTCCCCAACCAAAGCTCATTTTTAAGGAAATTCAATTTTCTACAACTTTTTCTCTCTAAGCTCAAGTCCAAAAGTGCTTCATTTAAGTGCTTCAAAAGTCAACAAAAAGACACTTTTTATCAAGGCAACTTACATCAAGATAAATCCTTCAAATGAAAAAGTGATAAACATAAAGATTGTAGAGGACATCTTGAGATTTCCAAAAAGTAAAATATCACCTTAAAATGATGAAATTTGAGAGAGTTATGATTGGTGCAAGTTGTGAAATTTTTTAGAAAATGCATGAAACTTCATTTGAGCAATCATGAACTTTTGGACTAATGGGTCTAACTTTTGAGGTTTAAACATGTTTATAACATGTTAGAGAACCTCTAAGTCCATTTATACATTACTTTGATTTTTTATTTTAGTTATTTTGATTTTATTGAAATTAAGTCAAAATAAATCAAATAAAATATGAGTTGATGGACCAAAGGGCATGTGGGCGTAATTTGAATATCTTCTAGAAGGCCCAAGACCTCATAAGAGCTTTCCAAAACCATGAAAACATGTTGGGAACAAGAATCTTCATGTTTGAAATGTTTTTAAAACAATTTTGGAAAAATTTCAATGTGTTTTCTTTGCAATAAATTGTGACATAATGATACAAGATTCTTGCCTTGTTTTGATCCATTTTAATTCCTCTATAAATAAATGCAACACACAAGTGAAAAATACAAAAGTGGCTGCCATAGAAGCAAGGTTTCAAAATCACAAATTTTCAAAGAAAGATGCAAACTCGTATCAAAATTTCCAGCCACTCTCAATCAAAACCAAGCCACAAATCGTGTTCCTAAAGCTCCTAGGCATCTCACTAAGTCCAAAAACACATATACTCACGTTTGGAATAGCTTACACAAGCCCACCGGTTTTGGTAATTTTCTTGAATTCGAATCTTTTAGTGTATGCATATTTAACTAATTTCGTGTGCACAGATGAGTTCATCATGGTGTTTAGAACAGGTTTGAATACGAAATTGAAATCTTTAACGCAAGGATGATGAGTTACCATGGATAGGGAACGATCAAATTCTCTCTTTGAAACTCCATTTCCACTAATTTATTTCTTTTTTACAATTAAAATAAAAACATATAAAAATCAGAATATTACATAAAATAAAATAAATAGTCTTTTAGTTTTTCTTAATTAACTTTTTTCATTTAATTACATTAATTAAGTTTTTATTAATTATTAACTTAAATTATTTTCTATAAAAGTACAAAAAAAAATTAATTTCTAACGTTTTAGATTTTAGGAATTTAAGGTATCTTTTCTAACATTTTCTTATTTATTTGCCCCTTTACTTTCTTAGAGAAATTGTATAGGTTGTGCTGTTTATTTTTTTTTGTAATAGCTGTAGTTTCATTTCTCACAAATTTATACTATTGTATCTGCCCCGTAGCCTTGTAATAGCTTAATTAGGGTTTACTTTTCCTCACTTTACTTTATGCACCTATATTATGCTTGCTTGTTTGTATATATTTAACTGTTAGTAATAGGCTTGTATGGCAAGATTTAAAATCAATCGTTAGATAACCCTAACTCTCAAGTCAAACATAACTGAACTGAATTATTTGCACATGTACACCTCTAAGGTAGTCTCTCTCTCTCTATTGCCTTTAAAAAAACAATGGTCATGTCCCTTGAACGTAGGGATACCATTAGAAAAGACCATCGGTTAAAGTCATCATAAAGATCATAGTCCCGCGATGTCCCTCGAAGTTGCCTATGTGAAATGATCTTTTCCCTCAATGTTGCCTACAAATATATGACAATAGACCCTTCAAATTTCTAAGGTATCCCTACATGTTTCCTTCTATGAACATAACAATGACCCTACGCCTATCCCTTCACATCCAATGGATGGGGCTACCTACCAACTAATGGTATGGAAAGAACCATCCCTAACGGAGAAGGAAAAAGAATAACGAAAGACCTTTAAGTTGGTAAGCAAACCCTTAATTTCTTTATCACAAATTAAAATAATTTTCGCACCTCACACTTTCAAAACAACTACTTTCAAACGCTTTATAAACACTCTTGAGGACTGATACAAGGGTTATTATAAAGTGGACTACCTTACTTTAGCATTTTCAAAACCTTTTCAAAGTACAAAAAAAAAATTAAAGTGAGCTAAGCAATTAAGATCCCGTAGATAACTACATATGAAAATGGTGCTAACACCTTCCCTTTTCATAATTTACCCCCCAAACACATGGGAAATTGCGGGTTCATCTGGAGGACTTGTAATCTTTCTTCATCATTAAGTATCTTCCACATTAAAACTCCTTAAAACTTTTGAAGTGATTTGTTAATAACCCTTTGAAGAGAAGGGTGTTTTTGGAATCAATCAAAAATACCAAAAGATGAGCAAGATATACTTCCTTGAAGTTCAAAAACCCTAGCTCCTAGGTCAAGAAAATGCTTTGAGGAACATTGACAATCTTGAACAACTTTCTTGTACCAACACTTTTTCTTTGTAAATAAAAATTGTTGAGGATGATAATGAGAACTCATAGCCACCAAAACCACTTCCATATCTTGAAAATTGAGAGAAATATGCACTTGTGACCAATGGGAACAAGGCCTTGTCCAACCATGACAACTTCTTCAATTAACCCCTTGTACTTTTGAATCAATCTTGATAACTTTGAAATATGGTGAACTAAAATAAACCTTGCCATGCCATTTCTTCCAAAACAACTTCAACTGTGAGGTTTTAATTTCTCAAGCTTTATTGACTAGGGCAATGAAATAAACTAATGAACCCATAGATTAACTTGCTAAGCCACGTTGCCTTTACCTACATTATTAACAAGATAAACCAACATTGCATTTTATTATTTAGAAATAAAGTCAAAACAAAACATGCATGATCATAAAAGAAAAACAAGTCAAGGTTCTTGGTGATTCCTCAAAGAGAAAAACTAAAGATAGGGAGGAGAACCAAAAGCCCTAATGTGACCTCGTTGTGATTGAATCAATATGGTATGATGAAGGGATATTATGGGAAAAAATTAGGGTACAACAACTGCCCTTATTTAAGTTTCTTCAATCCAGAGATACGAAGGTTAAAAATCTTTGTGTCGAGGTGATCAAAGATACTTAAATATAAAACAAACCCTATTTTTGGCCCTAAGATGCCATGTAATACTTATGAGTATGTATGCATATGAACAACTTCAAAGGGACGCAAAACACCACTGGGGATGTAGCAAAGGAAATAAGGATCAAAAGAGAAACCCGACCAGGAAAATAAATCGCTGGTGAATCAAAAAGAACCGACTCATAGAGAATGGTAAAAGACCAAAGGATACAC